>CM019739.1:3084637-3430198 GCA_009761775.1 Ficus carica
ATCATGCATTCAACAGTTTATACATTTAGATACTCTTGGTTGGGCTGGGCAGGTATTCCATAACATTGCGATGCGCCTGACGGCTCACTCAGGAATGGGTGATGCTCTCTGCTTTGAGCTTGGTGAAGACTTGGGTAGATTTTTCATCAACAAGTTCTGCCTAATAACCGGCCTGAAATGTGTAGGGTCTACTAATCTCCCCGTGGTCGAAAGCCGATTAATTTCAAGATATTTTTCGACGTTGAGGGGTGTGTCGAGAGAAAATTTGGAGCTGCAGATGTCGAATGCTAAGTTTGACAACGACGACGGCGCGGTCAAGCTTAGCCTTCTATACATTATGTTTTCCATCCCCCTATCAAATGCAAGCGCCGTGAAGATTGACCCAAAGTTTTTTGCTCTTGCTGATGACTTGGATGCTTTCAATTCTTTTCCTTGGGGCGTGCTCTCATGGGAGGCAACACGGGCTGTAATTTGTCATACTGTGGACAACAGGATGTCTTCGAAGAGAAGACCATTAAAAAAAAATGATAAAGTCCATTACAGTCTTCCGGGGTTTTCCCATGCCTTACTCGTTTGGGCATATGAGACCCTCCCTTCGATAGCATCTAAATTCACCACCAAGTACGAGCAGGCCATTCCGCGTATGATGTCGTGGACCACCGCGGAAAATGTCAAGTTTGATGATGTTGTGACTGCTTTTATCACGGTTGACGAATCCGAGGTAAACTTTTTTTTTACTTGATTGTGTATATCAATTGGTGATCATCAACAAAATGACCGGGGGATCGTAACTGTTATGACCGAAATCTTCATAACAGCTATGCCTAGGTGCGGTCATAACAGTTATGACCACCCGGTCATAACGGTGTTGACCACCCGGTTCAGTCATTATTGATGTGATCGCTTTGGTGGTTATGTTAGTCAGTTAAATTTATTAAGTGACAATATTACTAGATGATAATCATATATGTCAGCCATTAACATATTTACCGTATGTGTGCAGCTTATGGGTTTCGTCTTGATGCCTACCGAAAAGGAGTTGAAAAACCCATGGGTTGCGGCCTCTTTTTGAAGAATCCAACTGCCCTGCCCCAATTACCCCCTCCCAGGTCTTCTGTCCCCCGGCTAAGCACAGATACAAACTTCGAGTGGCGGGAGTTTCAAACCGAGGTTCGAGGACAGGTGGCCTCACTGAATAAAAAATTATAGGATCTGAAAAGGGAACAGAAGCAATCCAACAAACTATTGCGGAGGGTTCTCAAAATATTTTCTGCCAATATTATTGAAAAGGGGGAAGAGAAGGGGGAAGGTAAGGCAGAACCAGCACCGCCTGTCAGCAGCATACATGAGATTAATGCTGAGAGGGCTGAATTGGATGCCATGATGACAACCTCCCCTAACATTGGTTCGGTGGCGGATATTGGTGTTCAGGCAGCCATGGAGTTCCTAACTGCCGATAAGGTGATCGTTTCTCATGAAGATGCCGAGAACGATATGAACCAGGTAAACCTGTATGTTAAAATTGAGTCTGCCAATTATGTAGATAATCATTTTCATTTTCCAGAGGTAAATAACTATGTATTCATTATGGCATGTTGAGAAACCTCACAGGCAGAGTTTGTTCCCCCAAAGCAAGTTGATGAGAGAGAAAGGATTCCCGAGGGGAAGGAGATGCGTGATCCGGGTATTCAAACCAAAGATGAGAAGGTTGAGAAAGAAATAATCCTCGAACAAGACTTTATAAAGGTTACAGAGCCAGGCAACGATGAGAGCGGTGACGTGATTGTTACGAATACCCTTTAATTTAACATATTCATAATTGTTATCATTTTGTTTAAACTCGTCTCACACATGTCATTTATAGATACCAAAGAAGAAGAGAGCTAGACTGTCAAGGCTAGGCCAACGCCCGGCCAGACGTATGACTGATGTCGGGTCGCCGTCTACCGCTCCGACTAAGCAACCTAATCCCCTCCCACCGGGTCTCGCAGATGAACCTCCCCAAGAGACGCTAGAGGAATTTAGGGAGTTGATAAAGAAAGGACTGTTGAAGAGACCGCCTCCAGGGTAATGTGTTTCTTACCAATAGTTGTCAATTGGATTTTAAAATTATAATTTATTAATAGTCTCATCATTTATTAAAACTTTTATATTTTTAGTAAACGGCCACCCCGATACGGTGCCAAGTATGAGTCGTTCGATAAACCCTATGACCTCGGATTCATGGTGGTGGCTAATAAAACTTGGTACTATGAATTAGCAACCTCGCCTGTTTGGCTATGGGATGAGGTCAGTACTCTCTAGTGTTCTTCTACAAGCCATGATGAATAATTTTTGTATATCCAAACGTTTACAAAGTATTTTTGTTTGACGAGTTGTTATTTTGTCACAATACATCTATTTTTGTGTCATGTATGCAGCACATTGACGTAGCTTTCTACTATTTGAGGAAGAAGATCAGGCAACTGGAACAGCGGTAGGTGACAACGGTGGACACTTTTTTCAATGCGAAGGTTCGTGGATTGTGGAGTGTGTACCAGAGATCCCCTGAAACATTCGACTAGGACTCCTGTGATTCTATACTCAGGCTCATGCTTGGCGATCGGGTACAAAGTGGGTCGTCTTGGTTTGAAGTTAACACTTTGCTAATACCTATACACTTTGCTGATTTGAAGCATTGGGCATTAGTGAAGCTCGAATTCACAAACTGGACAATTGAGGTGTATGACTCGCTGCAGCATGAAGGCCCTCACAATTCAAAGGTCCAAGTTGGAGTGGAAGCTTTATTAAAGTTCATTCCATTGCTGGCAGATCGACTAAGTCTGTTCGAGTTCAAACCAAGAGAACCACCTGGAACTTACCCAATACCGGTCACCATTATGACATATATCCCTCGTCAAGGCAATGGGTAAGTACAAGTAATAATAATGTTCATTCATATTGATGGTTATGTGTTTGTTTAAACTTATTTTAATTTCGTGGCACATGGGTGACTGTGGGATATTTACTATCAAGAATACTGAATGCTTGATCGAAGGGAGGGATGTCCGGTATTGGGTAATCCAAGAACGCATGCAAATATTCAGGGAGTGGATGACTTATTACCTGTGGGGCCATGCAAGGCGAAAACTTGAAGGCCAGTACAAAAGCGACGATGATGTCGATATGGACTTCTAATTATTTCATACTTTTTTCCCTGTAATTATGCCTAACCCCATTTTTTTAAAAAATTTTCCCCTCTTTTCTGCCTAACCCTTTTTCTAAAATTTTTTCCCCTTATTTCAGCCTAACCCCATATTTTAATAATTCGTTCTTTTTTTGACGTACTTGACACATTGTTGTTGTAAAATTTCAAATTCAAAATGTAAATTTTAATCTGATAGGGCTCATAATTTATATGACTCTATTCTTTTAATAATATCAGGCATTACCTTAAACCTAGAACGCCACCTCTTAAGTTTGTTTGACTAAATGTAAATTAAGTTTGGTTGTTGATGAAAACAAAAATACAAAATAACAAACATTCGCAAGCAATTCGACGTGAAGGAAAAAAAAACAATTTAAAAAAAAAGAGGAAAAAACCTTTGTTTCACAATAGGACCAGACGGTCATAACAGTGATGACCACCCGGTCATAACTGTTATGACCGTGATGACCACCCGGTCATAACTGTTATGACCGGGTGGCCATTGTGTTAATGAAATTTTTTGTTCTAACATTCCATGTGATGATAGTAACTACCAATTAGTTACTCTTGTAAAACTAAGATTCATTGTGCAAAATAATGAAAAAAAAAAGAAAAAAAAAAAAAAGAAAACAACCATTTGTTTCACAATAGGACCAGACGGTCATAATAGTGATGACCACCCGGTCATAACTGTTATGACCGGGTGGCCATTGTGTTAATGAAATTTTTTGCGCTAACATTCCATGTGATGAGAGTAACCACCAATTAGTTACTCTTGTAAAACTAAAATTCATTGTGCAAAAAAAATGAAAAAAAAAAGAAAAAAAAAAAAAGAAAAAGAAAACAACCATTTGTTTCACAATAGGACCAGACGGTCATAACAATAATGACCACCCGGTCATAACTGTTATGACCGGGTGGTCATCACTGTTATGATCGGGTGGCCATTGTGTTAATGATATTTTTTGCACTAACATTTCATGTGATGAGAGTAAATTCCAATTAGTTACTCTTGTAAAACTAAGATTCATTGTGCAAAATAATGAAAAAAATAAGTTAAAAAAAAAAGGAAAAAACCTTTGTTTCACAATAGGGCCAGAAGGTCATAACTGTTATGACCGTGACACTAGAACTGGTTTTTAAATTGATTTTGTAGTTTTTCCTGTTAAATCCAACTTATAAGAGCGTGTTATATAATTTGTGTGGTCATAAATCACAAAACGAGCCATGAAAAAGAGTCTTAAATTCTCTTTGTTTCACAAAAGGGACGACGGTCATAACTGTTATGACCGGGTGGTCATAACAGTTATGACCGTTACTCTAAAATACTGTTTAAAATTTATTTTTAAGTTTTTATGGGAAATCCCACGTTCCAGAGCATTAAAATTATGGCTAAAATTGTGCTAAAATTAGTAGTAGCACAATTTTAGTGTCAATTGTGCTAAAATTGGTATATAACATAAAAGTAAAATGATTGAAAAAATCATAACATTTATGAATTGGGAGTTGTGAACGACTGCTGGGGCCATGTTGTTGGACGTACTCGTAAGGGTACTGAGTTAGTACAGGTTTGTCGGTTGTGTCCATAACCATTACATCTACCACACCGAATAGGCTCATGTTCTTCACCTTGTGACAAATTCCTACGAACCCGTGGCCTACCGGGCCCACGCTTTGTATTGGGAGGATTCACAATTTGCGATCTGACTTCTTCAGGAACATCCCAGCCCTCTGCGCTGCCAATCGGATGGACTACAGACGAATAACAAGCATAGAGATAATCTTTCGGGTAGTAAATCGAGCAATAATTGTATGGGTCAATTCGTCGGTGGTTACAGACGGCCATTGCATGAGGACAAGGAATTTGATCGACCTGAAATCGTCTGCAGGTACAGGTCCTTTCGCTCATATCGACAATCCATATTTGGCCACCATTGCTGGTGACGGCGTACTCAAACTGATCAGCTGGTCACGGCTGTAACAAAGGGAATTATAAGACATCGATCTCATTTAGTTTAAGAAAAAAATTGGCATATACCGTATTTATGTTTGATGTGATCATTATCACATACCGTTATTGTTAGTCCTAATGAGAAGTTTGTGCGAATAAATTTCTTTGCCTTTGGAGCCAGTTTCGATGTTATTTTCAGGGCCTCTTCACGTCTCTTGACAAACCATCTTTGTAATAGTTCCCTCAACCATTCCACTAAGAATCCAACTGGCATTAACCTGGCTTTCCGATCCACACTGTTCAATGACTCTGCAATGTTGGTTGTCATGATTGCATACCTCCATCCGTTGAAGTATGCTCGCGACCACTTTGTAGGATCGGCCTGCACAAGGTATCGGTGCATGTTGGGGTTACGACTACGGATGGATTCCATATGACGATAGTGCTCACTTAAAAGATACGACCTCGATGCACCGTCAAAATAGGTCTTCAAAGGGCCTTTGAAATCTTTGTACCTGGTTTTCAAGTTTGCAGCCAAGTGTTGGACGCATATACCGAAGGCAGCATCCAGATACACAAGGTTGGCTGCATATTCGATACCCTTATGCCTATTAGCCACAATGGCAAGAGACTCTCGCGTGCCGATTGAATCCCTTAGCTTCTCGAATAACCATTTCCATGATTCATTACTTTTTGATGGAACGATACCAAATGCAAGTGGAAATATGCAGCCATTTGCGTCGTGACCGCATGCTGCAAGAAGCATTCCTCCAAACTTGGCCTTTAATGCTGCTCCATCAACCACAATTACTGGACGACAATAAGGCCAACCGTGCTTCGAAACAGCTAAGCACATGTAGAAGTATTGTAAACAATTTCCTGAGTCTGTATCAATGTGAATGTCGGATGCAGGATTTTTCCTCTTAACCATTTCAACCCACGTGGGCATAACTGTAATTATTAAATAATCATTACCAGGTCGTAAATATAAAAGTTATAATGTCAGTCATGAACATATAACAAGATAAGTAAAAATACCATTGTATGGTTCTGCATCATCGCCCCTCAAGCTGGTTAGTGCAGCTTCCTTCCCTCGCCATGCTCTAAGATAATTGAAAGACACTCCAAATTCGGCCTGTATGTCTCGCATTATTTCTCGAGGTCTATATGAGGTATTAGTTGGATACAAGTATTTTGCCTTAACACACTCCCCAATCATCCAACTCTTGGTTTGACGATGATGACCTTGAATGATTTCGATTGAACAAGTATGGACGTCGTCGTACCTCTTCACAACAAACAGTTCACTACCTCTCATCCTAGTCGCACGCAATTGCCATGGACATACCTCGTTATCTATACATATCACGTGTAATAGAGTAGAGGTCGACCTCTTCACCTTGAATTGGTAGTGTTTACTCATGGCATCCTGATGAAGATGGTATTGTAGTAACTTTTTGTTCTCAAAAATACAATTTCTGCGCATTGTGACAGGTGTATAATCAGCAACAACTATTGAGCCAGATACACTGTCACTGCTTGGTACATTAACGGAATGAGATGTAGTATTATTGGCAATAAAATGGGCTCCAATGCTTGCTGTGATACTATTCTTGTTTGATTGACAAGCATCATCCACAACATTCAATTCAATTCCCCGGCATTACAATCACCATGGGCCGTGCATAAGTCATTGTTCAAGACTTGATGTTGCTTTTCAATTCCATATTCAGTGTGCAAATCCAGACCTATTGTGGGAGAAGGGATATGAGGAGGAGGAGGAAGGATGATCAGATTACTGTCATCTACATGTTGCATGGCTTCATCACTCTGTACACCCTCCCTAAAACATTGAACGTCTATGTGGTTGCTTTCCCCTACCTCTGGTGGCATCGCTTCCGCAGCAGACTCATCAAATACATCGATGGTAATTGGAAATATACTAAGCACATGAACATCATTCTTCTTCAATTGTATGTAGAATTTAACGTCAGTATCACACTGTATCCTGAGAAGAGGCATTCCAGGTTCAACACCGTATCTCATGACTATAGTCTTGGCTGGGCCCCTAATTCCAATTGCACTTCTGACCAACTCAATAAGACCAACATATGTTGCGGTCTCGGACACCAATATTCCCTTCATTTCGCCACCAACATATCTCAATGTGCCGTCCCATTGACCATTATACTTGACGAAAATACAAACCTCATCCATTCCTGCATGAAACAGCAACAAGTTATTCGGTCAATTAAATTTTTTTGGCATTACAAAGAAAGGAAAAATTATGACTTATATAGAGTTGACTTATATCTCAAAACTGGTCACAATGATAATGACCGGATGGCCAATATGAAAAATACTAGTTTTTTTTTTTTTTTATATATATATAGAGAGTTGACTTATATCTCAAAACTGGTAACAATGATAATGACCGGATGGTCAATATGAAAATGACTAGTTTTTTTATACATATAGAGAGTTGATTTACATCTCAAAACTGGTCACAATGATAATGACCGGATGATCAATATGAGAATGACAAGTTTTTTTATATAGAGAGTTGACTTATATCTTAAAACTGGTCACAATGATAATGACCGGATGGTCACAATGATAATGACCTGATGGTCAATATGAAAATGACCAGTTTTTTTATATATATAGAGAGTTGACTTACATCTCAAAATTGGTCACAATGATAATGACCGGATGGACAATATGAAAATGACTTGTTTTTTTATATAGAGAGAGTTGACTTATATCTCAAAACTGGTCACAATGATAATGACCGGATGGTCAATATGAAAATGACCTGTTTTTTTTTTAATTTTTTTTAATTTTTTAATTTTTTATATAGAGAGTTGACTTTATATATCAAAACTGGTCACAATGATAATGACCAGATAGTCAATATGAAAATGACCAGTTTTTTTAATACTGGTCACAATGATAATGACCGGATGGTCATTATGAAAATGACCTTTTTGGTTGAAATCTCAATTCTGGTCACAATGAGAATGACCAGATGGTTTATTCTACAGTAGATTGATAACTTACTCTCAAAAGTTTAACACACCCCCATTTAAAGCATATATTAACAAATAAAACCAAATAACAACCATCATTATCTCAGATTGGCTGATTGGAAGTGGGAAGATCTATACTCAAATGGAGTTGAAGCAGATCTGGCAGATTCGGCTAAACTGTGACGATGATAGAGAGGGTCAGTTTTAACAGAGTGAACGACGATGTGGTGAGATTTGTTGGACTTAGAGTGAGTTTCGATCAGTGGGTAATGGTGTAGGGAGGATTCATGAGTATTCACTGAGAGAAAATCGAGGAAACGAGGAAAGAAAAAGTTCAAATTTTTGGGTACTGTGAGTTATATATTGTCGGGATGGAGGTGGAGGGAAGGGGATGAGGGGGCGGGAAAGTGGGACAAACATCAGATTATGGTTGGCTGAGGCTGAGGGCATATATGTCTTTATACATCAACCTAAAAAGTGGGTGATGACATGGCGGTGCTAGAAGTGAAGGGAAAAATAAGGGGTGCTATTTTTAATATAATTTATTCCACAAGTGCTAAAAATGAAATTAACCCATAATAATTTAATGTTTGTAATATATTTAAACAATTTTGAAACAAAATCTTCTTTTATCCATCCATTAAAAAACCGTTCCTTATAATTAGGAGAGAAAAATTTTGTTTTCAAAAATTAAATAATTCAAACACAACCTTATTTCCAAAATTCAATTAACCAAAATAATTAACAAATAATTATTTTATTTACAACCAATCATATGTTGACAAATCACATTATTTGTCTACATTAATTTCACATGTCCAATCCTTTTGGGATTGCATGTTAGAGAGTACCATGTCTTAATAGACATTATTAAATTCTCATTTAATTAACCGATCTCATTAGGAACAAATCCCAAGATGCTTCGTGGAACTATATGAGCTAGTAGAGAGACCCGATGGAAATATGTAAAGAGGCTCCTATAATTGTGAAAAATTAATTCCGGATTAATTATTCATCAATTATCAACTTCAGGACTATTCCACTAAAAGTCTGAAGTTGAACTCCCGTTTACATACCATATTACGAAAGCTTTCTAACGAAGTGCTTCTTCCATGATTTATTCATCGCTTGCTTAATCCCCATATGTTATCCATGATTAAATTAAGGACTTTTTTGTTTTACCTTTTCAATCATATTAACTTAAAGTTCCAGTATTCTCCAATGAAAGAACCACCAATTGTAAAACCATACAATCGATAAACCATCAGAGAACACAAAGTAAACCGATGGCCAAAATCTTGTTATATTATCTTTCAATTCCCGAATAATGCCTTTAAGTAGATAACGTGTACTATCGTTAAGATAGCTATGGATTCCGTATCTATGAATCTTGATCTCTCCATCCATAAGTCATACACCAAAAACACAAGTATATTGACCATCAGTTATCAGTGTCTCACCTATAGTGGATCAAAGTGCATAAGTCATGGATGCGAACTCAAGTATTCATTTCATGATTAAGATTAATGCATGATGATAATCAAAGCGTCATTGATTCTTATAAACTGAATTATTAAACCGAATCAATTAACACCTTAGGTCCAGTCCAATGTCATACCTCAATACTGGTATATATTATAGTTTCTACTCGGAACTAATCCGATGGTCAAGACAAATCATCCCTCCAAGGAAGTAGACAACCTTTACAATCTTATCATAAATAAGATCCCCAAATCTTATTCCATCGATTGCGGACCATTTATTTAGATTGTTATCAAATTACCACGTCCTCTTTGTATATCCCGTATACATATGTTATCCGATATATTACCAATAACCTATGAGTATTTTATGTTTGTTCAAAATAATCATACAATAAACAAATGAAAGTAAATAAGACACTACTTATTAAACATGAATAACCTCTTTTTATTAATATCAAAATGTCATATTTATAGAAAATCCCTATAATTGATTTTCTATCCTTATGGTACATATAGATCCCAATACCTACCACGATGGTTTTATGGTATGTACATACCACGACGGTTTTTCCCAAAAACCGTCGTGGTAGGGTCAAAAAGAAAAAAAAAATTTCAAAAATTTTTTTTTCCCAAATTTTTTTTAAAAAATTTTAACATACCACAACGGTTTTTATGGGAAACCGTCGTGGTATGTTAAAAGGCGGGAATTTTGAAATTTTTTGAATAAAATTCAACTTTTTGAAACGCATATTAAAACCCAAAAACCCACCCCATAACCAAAGCCGCCAAATTTCCTCTCTCAATTTCTCTCTCTCCGCTCCCTCCCTACTTAAAATCTACAAAAACTCCCTCCACGCTTCCTCCGCCCAATTTCTCCTTCAAAACTCCTTCCGCCCAATTTCTCTCTCTCCGCTTCCTCCCTCCACGCCCACGCCCTCCATTTTTCCCTTTCTCTTTCGCCACCCATGCCCACGCCGCCCTTCCTCCATTTTTCCCTCTCTTTCTCGTCGCCACCGCCGTCCACTCCGCCCACGCCCCCACGCCCCCACTTCGCCCCCACTTAGTCCCCACGCCCCCACTCGGCCCACGCCCGCACTCTGCCTACGCCGCCCACGCAGCCCGCACTCCGCCTTCCGCCCGTACCCAAGCTCGAGAAGCCGGTAAGTTGCTTGGGTAAGGTACGGATATGAAAATTTTTCATCCAAAATGTTAATTTTGTTCAACATGGTTGTTGATTGTGAATTTTCCGTCCAAAATCCAATATGTTCCGTCCAAAATGTTGATTTTGTAGATTGTTGAGTTGCGAATATTACATCCCAAAAGGCCAAAACCCGTCCCCTACATTTTTGGTGATTGTTGATTGTGGTTGAATTAGTTTTAGATTGAATTAAATTGGTTGGGTAAGACACGGATTTGAGAATTTTCCGGAAAAAAAGTGTTGATTTTTTTAGTTAAATGTTTGCATATTACATGTTCGTTAAAATGCCACTTTGAGTGAGAATTAATTTTAGATTGAATTAAATTGGTTGGGTAAGGCACGGAGTTGAGAATTTTCCGGAAAAAAGTGTTGATTATGTGACTTAAATATTTGCATATTACATGTTCGTTAAAATGCCTATTTGAGTGAGAATTAGTTTTAGATTGAATTAAATTAGTTGGGTAAGACACAGATTTGAGAATTTTCCGGAGAAAAGTGTTGATTTTGTG
The DNA here is from genome assembly GCA_009761775.1 of Ficus carica. Classification (NCBI taxonomy): domain Eukaryota; kingdom Viridiplantae; phylum Streptophyta; class Magnoliopsida; order Rosales; family Moraceae; genus Ficus; species Ficus carica. Next base: position 3,095,996 of record CM019739.1, read on the forward strand.
ACTTAAATGTTTGCATATTACATGTTCGAAATAATGCCTCTTTTTGTTATTAAAGTGTTTCGGTGCTTCCTTGTTTTAGATTAATTTAAAATGTCGCAACATAATGAGGAGGATTTATCAACTCAAACTCAAATTGGAAAACCACGAAGAACCAACTCACCAAGATTCAATCCCGACGAAGATGGTAAACGAATAGCAACTCTTCTGAAAAGAGTCCACATTGTTAGGTCGAAGGGAGAACGAATTGAAGTTTCGTTCGACACGAAAGGGCAACCATTAGGCAAGGAAGGAGATGAATTACAAAGTTAAATTGGAGTGCTTGCTCGAGAGCACATTCCCATTTGGATATCTGACTTTAGACGTGCCGATTTAGCCCCTAGGAAAAAAAGAGTGTGGGTGGAAGTCGTGACTTCTTTCACTGTGGAACCATCGTTTAAAAAACAAGCTTTAAAGTCATGTGCAGAGTTAGCGAAAAATTTTAGATATGATCTTTAGGGATCATATTGATGAATAAACTGTGTGGCAACGACCGCCAAAAGTGGTTCACAATTACCCAACCATCAATCAGGATGATTGAGAAAAATTCATTGCGTATCGACGTATCCCGGAATTCAAAAGACTATCCGAACAAGCAAGTGAGATAAGAAAGAAGAGCAAATACGGATCAACCGGGGGTCGAGACGGATATAGGAAACATGACTAAATTCATGTACGTGAATTACTTGGACAAAATGTGTAAATGATATGTTATACTTCTAATTTTTTCCTCTATGTTTACTAACAGTAATTATTAAACTGCAATTCGAGAAGACGGGAAAATGGGCAGAGCGGCATACTAGGTGGCTGGACATGCGCGTCAAACCTGACGAAGAGTTCAAGAATGAAGCATTTAAAATTATTGCTGATACAATAGTAAGTTTTTGAATCCATGGTCTAATATATTCATCCCGTACACACCTTTATGTTTACGAGTTCATAACATATTCTCTAATTGTTACAGGATGACTTCAGTGAACAAGAGACACAAGGAAGTTTTGAATCTGTGGGGACAGATGACATATTGACCAAGGCATTAGGCAATGCTGAGCATTCGGGTCAGATCCGGAGTCAATCTAAGTTTGTCAAGCAGTCGCAATACTTCAGCCTTGTGCAAAGTTCAAGGGAAAATGCTGAAGTCTCGGATATGAAACAACAGTTTGCCACATTAGAAAGAACCGTACAGGATTTTTGTGCGAAGCACGGTATCAACCGAGAGACTATGGCCGAGATGACGACCGCACCGACTGTTGATCAACACAATAGCTTCAAGGCTAGTTGCACCCTGAATGAAAAAGAAGCTGGGCCGTTAGAAAACCGTCGTGGAAGTGTTACCACGACGGTTAAAAACCATCGTGGAATCCACATTCTGTAATAGTGCTTTTTGATGTGTTTATTTCCCTCAACTACTTGGTCGGGAACGTGACTAGGACCTCGACTTGCCTTGCTTAGACTCGTGTCAATGATGACTAATCTTTTCGGCCAAGCAACAAACTCACCGACAGTTTCTTTCACAATTATTGCTTTATATGTCGGAATAGATAGGAGTGCATGTTTTAGTTTTGGGACTATAATTATCACTTGCACTTTCTCCTCACCTAAAGAAATCTCATGGACTGTATCAGTTGGAACACACTCCATGTACACCCTGCTAATTGCAACAAGCACATCTCCACCATTAATTGAATCATTAAGAAAGAGCTGGCATTCCTTACTTGCTTTTGGCGTAGGTTGCTGATCCGACACCCCAGGTTCTTTTTCATTAAGGGTGCAACTAGCCTTAAAGCTATTGTGTTGGTCAATAATCGGTGCGATATTCTCATCATCTATAGTCTCTCGATCAATACCATGCTTTGTACAAAGTTTCTGTATGATTTTTTCCAACACATCAAGCTGGCATTTCACTACCGATAATTCAGTATTATCCTTTATACTTTCCATAACGTTGAAGTACTGAGACTACCTAACAAACTTAGACTGACTACGGGTACATCCCGAATGTTCGTCATTGCCTAATGACTTGGTCAATATATCATTAGTCCTAATAGATTCAAAACTCCCTTGTGTATGCTGTAAACTATAATTCCCTTGTAAGAATTAGAAAACATGTCATGAACTCGTAAATAAGAATATATAAATAAGACTAATTAGCAAATAACGAAGTTTTGTACTTACTATCATATCGCCAACAATCCTAAATGATGGATTCTTGTACTCTCCACTAGGTTTGACGTGCATGTCCAGCCATAAATTATGTCTTGCTTGCCATTCTCCCGTCGCCTCAAACTGTAGTTTTTTAATTACCGTTAGTAAACATAAAGGTAAAAATAATTGATTTATATACTGTGAAAAAACCAAACCAAGTTATTCACATATGAGTTTTTGATCACGTTTCCTATATCCGTTTCGGCCTCCCGTTGATCCGTATTTGTTTCTCTTTCTTAACTTACATCCCTGTTGTGACAGTTTTTGAATTCCGGTGAACATTGATATGTAATGAATCTTTCCCAATCATTTTGACTTATGGAAGGGTAATTTTTCACCACTTTGGGAGGCCGAGTCCACACACTTTCTTCGTCAATAAGATCCTTGACAAAAGTATGGTAAAGATTATGTCTAAAATTTTTGGCGAAGTCTGCGTATTATTTCAAAGCTGGTTTTTTAAACGAAAGTTCCACAGTGAAAGAAATTATGACTTCCACCCACACTCTTTCTTTTATTGGGGCTAAATTAGCACTTCTAAAGTCAGCTATCCACATGAGAATGTGCTCTCGAGCAAGCACTCCAATCTAGCTCTGTAATTCATCCCCCTCCTTCCCTATCGGTTGCCATTTAGGGTCCAATGAAACCTGAATTCTTTCTCCCCTTTTCCTAACAATATGGACTTGTCTCATAAGAGTCGCTCTTCGTTTACCATCTTTGTTGGGATTGAATTTGGGTGTAATTGTTCATCGTGGTTTTCCAATTTGGGAAATCGTTGACACATCCTCCTCATCTTGTGATATTTTAAGTCAATATAAACCAAATCCTCAGCCAAACACGTAAAAAATACAAAATCATACAATAAATAAAATCTACAATAAGTCACCCAAACACGTAAAAATCATACAAAATCATACTTTTGACATTTTAAATCAATCTAAACCAAATCTTAACTTAATTACGTAAAAATCACACAATCATACAGTAAGTCAACTCATACTCAAACTTCAATGTACACAATTCAAAAGTTTAATACTTTTTTTAAATATTCTCACATTTGAACATTTTGTCGAATATGTAATATGCAAAAACATAAATCACAAAATAAACATTTATTTTTCCAAAAAAAAATCACCCAAATTCACAAACAAAATTAGCAATTGAAATATGCAAAACCAATTTCAAACAATCAACGAAATCAAATTCCATAATACGTGTGGTGCAAGAGAGAGCAAAAGAGAGAGAGACATACCAATTCCAGAAAATGGGTTCATGCGGTGCAGCAGCGGGGTAGGCAGCGGAGGATGGTTGAGGGAGAGATTGAAAGGAGGAGTCGCGTAGGAGATTAGAGGTGAGAGAGAGAGGGAGAGGCGCGAGAGAGAATAGAGGGAGGGGTCGTGGTGGAGATTAGAAGCAAGGGAGAGAGGGAGAGGCATGAGAGAGAATGGAGGGAGGAGTCATGGCATAGGATATGGGTTTCGAGAGAGAGATTAGAGGCGAGGGAGAAAGAGGCACAAGAAAGAATGGGTTTCAGAAGGGAATGAGGGGGTTTTTTTTTTTATATTTATTTTATTTTATTTAAATTTAACCTCTAAAACCAGAACTTCAACAAAAAAATTAAAAAAAATAAAATAACAATCCACAACCGTTGTTTAGAAAAATGGTCGTGGAAAGTTCAACATTATACGATGGTTTTTTTTTTTTGAAAAATCGCTATTTAATGTTGGAAACTACGGCAAAAAAAGGTCATAGTATGATTTTTTTTTAAATTCATAATAAAAAACAATAGACGACGATTTAAAAAAAAAAACCATCGTTTAATGTTGGAAACCACGACCGTTTTCCAAAAAAAATGGTCGTGGTATGTTTTTTTATTTATTTAAAAAAACATAAAAATAATTAACGAAGTTCCCACGGGCGGCCAATCCTATGTTTTATGCATACAACAGCCCATTATTAATTTATGTTCTCATTATCATTTAATAAATGTCCATAAGTAATATAACGTGTATAATTAATAACTAATAATGTGTATAAATTATATACAAAGTCAAAAAATATATATATATATCCATTTTTTGTTTTTTTGTTTTGTTTTTTTTTTCGTTGGTTTCTTAACACATGTCCACTCGACATCTAAATGAAGCAAGTGTGAAACGTCATCATCGAAATCATCAATCTCCTCCACTGATGACAATCCTTTCGTGAAAGATGGAACGTCGATGCAATCTTCAACATCTTCTTGACCATCACATATTATTCTTAGCTTCATCAGCACAACTAAGGATAACTCTAAATTATCGGGATTCATTGTATAAAATACTTAAACCGCTTGCGACGCCATAATGAAAGGATTATTTTTGTATCCTGATCGCCTGAAGTCCACCATTATCATGCCTTAACTATCAATCTTAACATAATTATTGTCGGCCCACTTACACTTAAAGAGTGCTATTCGCAAACCGTAATAATCAAGTTCCCAAATATCTTCAACGAAACCAAAGTAGTTCATGGAACTGTACACCGGATTCTTGTCCTTTACAGAGGAAATATGCATAGACTTGACACAAAGGATCACACCACTGTTTTGGACGGCATGCTTCTCATCTCTTTCGCGAGTGTAGAAGGAGTAGCCATTGACAGAGTATGATATATATTTTGTGACTATCGATGACGGTCCTCTTGCTAGCTTCATTAAGTCTTGCAAAACGTCGGTCTTCATATGCACATGTATTCTTATCAACTCTCGAAATGCCCGGTCGTGCTAATCTTGCAGCCACTTTTCACTTCTTCCTTTTCTTGGATTCACATCTCTTAATTGCTTCATGTGAACCACAATGAAAGGCTCCACTTTCTTAGCATTGTGCAAAACATAAAGACAAGCTTGTTTCCATTCATCTTAATTTATCGGTGAAGGAACACCGACAGATAGTCCTTTCGACATAAGTATTGTCTTTTGCAATCCTATAGGTTCCGCGTTGGACAAATACTCGGAGTAAAATTCAACCGATTCCTCTGCTATGTAGTTTTCCACTATACATCCCTCCAGCCTATTTTGGTTCTTCATATAACCCCTCAAAACCTTTATGTAACTTTTGAAAGGATACATCCACCTCAAATGCACCGGTCCATATAGCTTAACTTTCTGAACTAAGTGTACCGTTAGATGGATCGTTATATAAAACAAGGATGGTGGGAAATACTTCTCAAGTATGCACAATGTCATCATCAATTCTGATTGTAGCGAATCTAGCATAAATGGATCAATTACCTTGGAGTATATTAAATTGAAAAATGAGCATAACTTGATAATTGCGAATCTCATATCTTTCGTTAAAACTCCACGCAATGCAAAAGGTAATAATTGTTGTATTAAGATATGAAAATCATGTGTTTTCATTCCAACGAGCCTTAAATCCTTCATTGACACCAACCTTTTAAAGTTGGAAGAATATACGATTGGTACTTTCACGAAAACAAGCCATTCCCAAAGCTTTCTCTTTTCTTGTCTCGATAATGTGTACTTTGCTGGAGGTAAGTAAGTGCTGTTCGCTCTTTTCTCGGGATGTGTACTTTGCTGGAGGTAAGTAAGTGCTGTTCGCTCTTTTCTCGGGGAGCAAATTAGGTCTAATCTTCATCTCCTTAAGATCCAACCGTGCCTTTTCACCATCTTTAGTTTTATTCGGAATGTCAAGCAATGTGTTGACATTTTTCTCAATATGTATAACTTCTAAGCAATGACGAACGTAAAGTAACTTCCAATATGGAAGTTCATAGAAGATTGACTTCTTCTTCCAAGGTTCATCGACACTGGATCCTTCCATTTTCTCTTTCCCAAAACTACTTTCACATCTTTAACCATCTCAAATACATCTTCACTTGTCAAAATCTAAGGAACGGTTCTTTCTTCTGTATTACCATCAAAAGCTTTCTTTTGTTTCTGGTATCGATGATTTTTTGGCAAGAATCTCCTGTAGCCAAGGTAAACGGTTTTCTTACATTTTTCAACCGGATGAAAAATATTTCCTTCATACAGATGGGATAACCTATAGAACTCTTCACCGGATAACTGGATAGGTTGCCAAATGTGAAAAATGTCATTAATTGACCAAATCAACATTGCATGAAGTTTGAACATCTCTTAACGGTAAGAATCCTTAACTTCTAACCCATTTTCCCACAAGCTTCGTAGGTCATCAATTAATGGTGCCAAGTACACGTCAATGTCATTCCTCAGTTGTTGAGTACTTGAGATCAATAAAGTCAATATCAAGAACTTCCACTTCATGCACAATTCTGAAGGGAGGTTGTAGTTGACAAGTATGACTGACCAAGTACTATGCCTACTACTCATATTACTATGTAGGTTCATTCTGTCCGCCAACAAACCGAGACGTAAATTCCTTGGTTCTGTACTAAAATCTGAATGATTGCCATCAAATGTCTTCCATTATGGTGTGTCGGCTAGATGCCTAATATTGCCATCATCAACACGTTTATCATGGTTCCAAAGTCAAATTCTTAGCATGCTCGGCATTACAGAATAAACGACGAAAACGTGGAGTCGGTGGAATGTACCATAACACCTTCACCGGCACTCATTTGCTACCATTTGATGGCTTCTTGCCCTTCTTCTATCTTGACTCTTTACAAACTGGGCATTCATCTAAATCTTCATATTCTTTCCGGTAAATGACACAATCATTTGGAAGCATGTATCTTTTCATATTCCATTCTCAAAGTACTGAACGTCTCTTTGCTTCGTACATACTAGGTGACACTTTGTTATCATCCGGTAAAACATCTTTTAGAAATTCTAAAAGAGTCATGAAACTAAAATTCATCCACCCTTTCGATGCTTTCCTGTTCCATAATTTAATCAATGTTCTTAATTTTATATATTTTGTACAATCGACATACAAGGACGTCTCGGCATCATCAATCATTACCTCAAATAACTGCGGACGGTGTACAAAGTGTTCTTCCAAATCATTTATCATATTAAACATATTATCACCAAAGTCTTCCTCAACAATAGGTTCTTTACCTTTACTCGTCGATGTATATTTAATATTGAAAAAATCTTCACCATGTAAATACCATGTTTGGTAAGAACAAATAATCCCATATGCACGCAAATGCCCTCTAACATCATCAATAGAATAAGATCTATGATTTTCACAAATTTCACAAGGACACGGAATCTTATCATCTTGTATGTGAGCTTTGGCAAATAACAAAAATTCTTCAACATCATCTTCATATGTTTTAAACAATCTATCAAACCACATCCATTTCCTATCAAAGTTTTAGAAGTCAAAAGTAAATATCAAAATGCATATTAAAATTAACACCCATTGCACAATTAACTCAAAGATCCCAAAAACAAAACTAAAATATACAAAACCTAAAATCATAAGTCTAAATACGGGGGAAAAAAAGTTAGTGATTACTTAAATTAACATCCATTGCACAATTAACTCAAAGATACCCAAAAACAAAACTAAAATATACACGACCTAAAATCATAAGTCTAAATATGGAGAAAAATAACAAAAAGAAGTTATTGATCACTTACAAGAGAGAGAGATGGATGGTAGATGGTGGTGGCGACGTCTAACTGTGGTGGAATGACTGTTTTTGGAGTGTTATGAACTGATTTTGGTTACTACAGCTGCGATGTTGATATGGAAAAATGGGGGCATGATTCGGTCTCGTGGGTATTTGTCGCGAAGATACCATGACGGTTTTTAAAAAACGGTAGTGGTATCTGAAGCTTCCATGACGGTTTTGGAAAATGATCGTGGAATCCGACGTTTCCACAACCATTTGTTAAAACCGTCGTGCTATCTTCGGCTTCCATGACCGTTTTCGAAAATCCAATTTTGCCCCATGTTTTTGGCATACTTTCCACGACCGTTTTTAAAAAAACGGTCGTAGAAGCTCCGTCGTGGAATCCACATTTTGTAGTAATCAAAAGCCAATCATCATTGATCCTCCACAGTTGCTGTAATTTATCCCTCAACTCTGCAAGTTTCCAGGGCTTTTCTCTTTTTGAAAGAAACACTAGTCCGATTAGGGCTTGTTGGCATAAAGCAACACGTCTTTGACACACGTTTTCTGATTGTGGATTGAAACGAAATCACCCTTTTTCACAGGTGCAGCCGAAGTCAAAAGATCCGGTGTTGATTCATGTTGATTTTGCAGAATTACAGCATATGAGATTTTCTTAGCCCTACGAGATCATGGCATGTTTGACCCTGCTGAGAGTCTGCGATACCAGTATTGGCTAGACTTGAACCAGGAATCATGATCGTAGTTGGTTGTGACGTTTGTGCGTCTGGCGTTAGAGACATCTAAGTGTGGCGGAAGCGGCGAAGGTAGCTCAGCGTTATTCATTGTTCTCGTAGAAAGCAGCATGAAAAAATCGCCAAACCCTAGTAGACCAATTTTTCATGCCAGGTCATCCCCCAATATAATCCCAATATAAAACAAACTAAAAGTATTTTTAAATTTTGTAAATAACCGGTTTGGTCGATTTAGACTTTAAGACTAAAAAGTTTTTGATATTTAATAAAATACTGAAAATGTCTAATCCATAATGATATATTTAAAGTTGATAATCCAACTTCAAAATAACAAATGCAAAAAGTTCATGACCATTAAATTATAAAACAAACCAACAACCAAATAACATGGAAAAAAACACAATATTATTAATATCCAATCTTAAACTTGGAATAAAAGCCGGCCAACCATGCCGATAGTAAGGGAGAGTTAAAGTTTTTGTTAGGAGGCTAGCTAGGGTTTCACTTGCGGTGTTGATCCATTAATAAAAAAGAGTTGACAAAGCAGACTATTAATTAGTTTTACTTATTCCATGTGTTTTGGGTGCCTTTTACAAGTTTAGAGCTTCCTTTATAACCAGTAACAGAAATTAATTATGTTGACAGAAAAATATTATAAAAAAAAAATATGTATATACTGTAGATTTAAAAAAAAAAATTCAGTTTGGTCGGTCAACTTGGTTGGTCTTAAACACCGAAATTCTAACTAAACCGACTATAAGATTAACCGTTAAGAAACATATAACAATCTAAAAAGGACTAATGATTTAATTGGGATCGGTTATTTTTATGAAGTAACGGTTTTTCTTTTCGAAAACCTTAGAAGCCTTGGCCCAAAATATCATATTATACGTATTTATATCTAATAAAATTAAGTACATATATATAAACAATTTTTCATAGGAACACATAAGTAGTACGTATTTTGTATTATAAGAAAAATGTTAGGAACACCAACTATAATTTTAAATTTTTAAGTATCAACTTATATGACATATGAGTTGTCTTTTTTTATTTTTTATTTTTTATTGATAAAGATTTAACATATTGCCAAATCAATTAATTACTTCTACCAATAAAAATATTGCACGTGAAATGGTATTAAAAAACTTGGGATTAGAGTTAGTTATCCTAATACTATTCATTACGTAATGTCCAACAGAGAGAATACTCTTCTTCCAAATATATCTTCGAGTTTCTTTTTCTATTAACTTCCATCGCCATTTCATTAGATCCATTAATAAGATGAATATTAGGATTAACAACAGCAATTGAACAAAAAATTTTCCACAGAAAAGTTTCTTTGACACCCTGGACAAGTCATTGATTATCTACACTTTTCACCACTAATTATATTCCATTCCCACAGGAAGGTTTTTTTTTTTTTAAAAAAAAAACTTTATTGAATTATTATTTACTTATTTATTTTAAGAACCCACGGGACAGGAGTAACATTTGACACAGAATAAGGTAACACAAAGATTAAGAAAAGTACAGTAAAATGGAAATTCAAGTCAATATCAACTTAACGAGGACTGACCATCAAAACCCCACCAGTTAACTAATCTATGTTGCTTGTCTCCAACTCCCATATATATATATATGCGCACACACATTTATGTGTATATAACACAGCATTACCCAACCACACGAGTACCATGTGGACGCAAACAGCTCTATACAGCTATCTATCATGTTCCTCTTCATCACTCAATATTATTTTGAATCCAGCCGTTGTTTTTCATAGATATAGATATATATATATATATATATCTGTATATATATCCATGTATATACACGAATATTATACACTTTTCTGTATAAATATAATGCCCACAATTCACTATATATATCTATACATCTATGGATCCATGAAAATAAATATAAATTAGTTGTTTCTTACTTCAATGTGGCCTAGTACATATGTAGTACCAGCGAAGTCATGTGACAAAAATAAAGGAAACTAGAAAATTAAAATTAAAAATTAAAAATTCCTACGCTCAAACCATCGTCTTACTATTATTTTTTTCAATATTGTCATATATAAAATTATTTTTTTAGGAGTAATTGTATTCAAAATGAGTGAAATATATACACACATTAATATTGACTTGAATTACCTCATGCCAGGAGGAAGTTTATTCCCAATTACGTACCGGTTTTATTTTAATAAAACATGCATTGAGTTCGGACAATGAAAAACTGGAAAGACACTCTAAAAATCGAGTAAACATATAACACTTTCCGACCCATGCAATTAATCGATCAAAACCAAGAAACTTGCAGCATAAAAGTCAGCTCCAACACCCAAAAAAAAAAAACAAAAGAAAAGAAAAAGAAACTCTACTGAATTGGAAACACAACCAAAGCGAATGAGTTGGGAGACCACCTTTGTTAATGAAGGAAAAAAGAAAAAAAACTGACAAATTACAAATCCTACATGGCAAAAAGAACATCAACTTTAATTTAAACAAACTTAACAACCACCAAAAGGAGAAAAAGCCCAAACTACATGACAATAGCACCAACAACAAGCCAACCAATGTGATCAAAGAAGTCAGAAAAACCAGTGCTGTGAAGAACCGGAATGCTACAGAAGAAGCTCCACCTCGTTGGTCAGAGAGATTCATGCAATACCGTGTCGAATGCCGAATAGGGCACGTGCACCACCCAACGTTTTGTTGCACCACCAGGACCAAAACCACCAAGTCATAGACGCACCGGAGCCCCCACACGCCTCGCACTGACGAACACCACCGCAACAACACCTACGATGTCAAACACTCTTTCAAGCACACCTCCCATCTCCACTGAGATTTTTTTTTTTTGGGGGGGGGGGGGGGGGGGGGGGGGGGTGGTTGGTTGAAATCCCAAGTTGCAGAACCACCGGAGCTCCGAGACGTCTCCTCCCTTCCATCTCACCGAAATGCACCTCTTCCGACTACAAAGCCAACTCCTCCATCAGGCCATCAAAGCTCCTTCTCTCCGGCAAGGAATCCGAAGACTAACCAAAAGGTGGCACTGGACTCTGACCCAAGAGAGAAACACAAGCGGTGTAAACTCTCATGTACTTGAGAAAAATTTTCATTCTTATCAGTCTTTTTTGTTTTTTATATTAAATTTGTGGGAGACATATACGTCAGTAGTATATATCATAGTATTATGACAATTAATAAATTTCGATGTTGGACAAAGTAATATCCTCAACATTATATTTCCTTTAACAAAGAAGTGGTAATAGGATAAACAAAAGTACCACACTACTAATATGCGGAAATCTATGTATGTTTATAAGAAGCTTATACTATAAAAGTTCATATGGATATTACGCGTTTTTGAAAGTCAAGTTTCGTAATAAACTTATCCAGACAAAAACCATGGATGATGAATTCATCAATAAATTTCGAATTCCAAATTCACAATCTAAAATTCAAAATTCTATAATGTGAATGCAATATATTTTCTAAATACAAATCAAAAGAATTTCATTGTTATGATACTATTTGTTAAATGATGAATTACTCATAAACATGTGTTACAGTATTAGAAGCTCTATTTTAAAGAAATCACATTAACAAAGAAGTCATGATGATCAATATCGTAACAAAATATGAAGGTTCAAGTCTTTTACAACAATTTTGTTTTTTCAGATCACATCTAATGGTTTAAAGGAAAGACAAATTAATCTAACTGTTAAAAATTATCTAAAGCAAAAAAAAAAAAAAAAAAAAAAAAAAATCATTTATCCAACTCATTATAGTTTTTTATTTGTTATTTATTTATTTTTAGAACCATTTATTATCTTTTGTTAGAAGAATAGCCAAATCATGTATATTACTGAACGTGTATATATATTTTTGGATAAAATATAGAATCAATAGTATCTTTACGCCTCCCGATGATGCGAACCCCGCCAAGAATAACGACACCTGACAACGAAAAAGGAACCCAAGAATGTTCTACGATCAGGTTTGGATGGGAGACCTCGACCCGTTGCTTCAACAAAAACAAGAACCTCGGTATAAGGAAGACGCCACAAACAGCGGTGGAAATCCGTTTGATAAGTCGATGGTGAACGCCACGGAAAATTCCGATAAGTTTGAATAGTTCGTCAAAGAACCAAAGAGAAAATACTCTCACAATTTTACTGAATAATCTTTTGAATTTTTCATTACCTAGAGATCCTTTTAATGGCTGAACATTACAAAGAAAAGTTCCTAAAAATAGCTATCTTAAAGAAGGCTAAAAATCTGGACTAATTAAGGCTAAACAAAAATAGAAACAATCAGCCCCCTTAGTTGGCTGATTACACAAGTGTTCGCTAAAAATTATGTATGCGAAAATACTACGCAAGTGCACGTACTCGAACAAGTAATATAGTAGTAAGTAGAGTATCGTATCCACAGGGATTATATCACCAAAAATTTAATAATAAAAAAAAATCAGTCTAAAACAAATTGGAAATTGATTTGAATACTAAAATTATGAAAATTGAATATAAACTATGGGGTGTAATTAAAAATGCAAGCAAAGGGTAAAACGTGGCAATATCAAAGGATTAAGTTGTGAATCAATGATGGGTAATGGCTAGGATTACTGATTTCCCCTCAATTGCAAATCTGACCGCAAATGCTGTAAGAATGCTATAGCAAAGTTCAACCAGTAACTTAAAATTCTACACAATCCTCTTTCGAAAGATTCATGCATTCAGTTCTTTAAACCAAAATCAATATATTCCTATGCATCTCAGTTTTCCAAACGTAAAATTAAACACCAATTTTAATGAGCTGTACAAGGTATTAATATATTCCTATATTATACACTTATATCATTCAAGCTAGATCCAACCAAAATTAACCTTCCCAGAAATAATTCTAGTTTCTACACTCTACCAACTAATGGCCAGTCAATCAACAGAGATTAGACGATGTAAAACACTTGAATAAACTGAATCAAAAATTACTGAGAATTCAACATAATATGCAAATCTTCATTACAACCTCGGTTCCATCAATAATCCTAGCTACGAAATTTAGTTCATGCTTCGTTCAACAAAATCAAAATCAAAAGAAGCAACAAAAGAAATCATAGTTAACAGAGAGGAAACAAGAAAATCCCAAAAGAATTCAGATACTAGAATTAAAAAAAATCCAAGAGATGAGCATGTGAAATGATGAATTTCTTCTATCCAACAAATAACTCAAAGCTGCCTTCAACCTCCAGCTCTCTCTCTCTCTCTACGTGGATCTCTTTTTCTTCTTTCCTCTCTAGTTTTTCTCACAGCTCTCTTTCCCCAAAATGGTGTATTTCGGCTCTCTTCTTTTCTTCCGAGAAACGGCTCCCTTTTCTCATTCATTAACTTTTCCTTTTATACCAATCCTCCCCAAAGATGCCCTAGTTGAACGTGCCCTTTTGATAGCTAATATTGGTGGTCTTCTTACAGCTGCCGTGTATAAACAAAATGGGCAAATGAACCACTGCCAGCTGTAAAGCCAAACTTGGGTCCACATGCTTTTAATTTAATTCTTCACTGCTGCACTTTGCTGTTACATTGCTATAGCATTGCTGCAGCAATCTGATGCACTTCAACTGCCTATTTCATCATCTCTTCTGGTCCAGTGGGCCTCCACCTTTTTGGCATAGTGGGCTCCAGCTATAAGGCAACACAAAATTAAACTTAAAAATATGCAAAAGGCCAAAATTATTTACAACTCTTTACCCTTTCTTTAGCTAAGACAAACTAATTAGTATCATATTAAATACTAAAACTAAGGCATATTATCTTGAAATATCAACAATTAATAAGCTTAAAAGCATGTTAAATAACTCTATTTCATAGAGTTATCAACAAGCCTAAAAAATAGAAAAGGAAAGTAAAAGTCAAAGGCCTAAACAAATAAAAAGGAAAGTAAATATCTTGGCATGCAAGTCTTACAATTAAACCAAAAGAATTATTCCTAAACATCCCAATTTAACTTGCTTAAAATTAAGCTTAGCCTTGGCCAGATTCTTCTAGAACTTGAATCATGTTGATGCATCTTTGTTGAACACGTGGATCATGCTCAATGGGTCTCCACGAATTTGCTTGAGTCCAAACTTCTTGAATCAGCCCGTTGTGTACATCTTTGAACTTCTTTGTTCGAGCTCTTGTAACCGGCCCATTTGGAACTTGAATTGGATCCCTTTAAGTTGTGCTATGATTTGCATCATTCCCCTCCTCTTGAAAATGATTTGCCCTCAAATCATCACCTACATCAAAAGGACTCAAATCAGTAACATTAAAAGTAGCACTTACATTGTACTCACCCGGTATAGCTTGTAAGCATTGTCATTGATGCGCTCTAGGACTTGGAAAGGACCATCTCCTCTTGGAAGCATTTTGGAACGTCTTCGCGTCGGAAATCTCTCTCTTCTCATGTGCAACCAAACCCAATCTCTGGGTTCAAAAATCAGTTTGTGACGCCCTTTGTTGGCTTGTTTTGCATACTACTCCTTTCTTCGCTCAATGTTGAGCCTTGCCTTCTCATGTATCTGCTTAACAAATTCAGCCTTTTTCTTTCCATCCAAATTAACACGCTCAGAAATAGGTAATAGAGATAAATCCAATGGAGTCAAAGGATTAAAACTATAAAAAATTTCAAACGGTGAAAATTTAGTAGCAGAATGAACAGATCTATTATAAGCAAACTCAACATGTGGTAAACACTCTTCCCATGTTTTGATGTTCTTTTTAATGATTGCTCTCAATAGAGTAGACAAAGTCATATTTACTACTTCGGTTTGACCATCAGTTTGTGGGTGACAAGTAGAAGAAAACCAAAGCTTAGTACCTAACTTACACCACAAAGCCTTCCAAAAGTAACTCAAGAATTTAGCATCCCCATTCGAAACAATTGTTCTAGGCATTCCATGTAATCTCACAATCTCCTTAAAGAACAAATCAGCAACATGAGAAGCATTATCCGTTTTATGACATGGAATAAAGTGTGCCATCTTAGAAAATTTATACACAACCACAAAAATTGAATCTCTCTTACGTTTAGTCCTAGGCAATCCTAACACAAAGTCCATTGAAACATTAATGCAAGGCTCACTAGGAATTGGTAAAGGTGAATACAAACCGTTAGGCTGCACTCGGGATTTAGCTTGCCTACATGTGACACAACTACCACAAATCCTCTCAACATCTCATTTCATGTGTGGCCCATAGAAGTGTTCCTGCAAAATAGCTAAAGTCTTTGCAACTCCAAAATGTCCTATTAATCCCCCACCATGGGATTCCTGCACTAATAAATCCCTCAAAGAACAATTAGGCATGCATAACTTATTCTTTCAAAACAAGAACCCATCATGCCTAAAGAACTTACCACAAGCGTTTTTCTCACAAGCTCGGTATTCTTCACAAAATTCGTGGTCATCATTGTATAAAATTTTGAATGTGCTCAAAACCAAGCAATTTTGCATCAAGTGTAGACAGTAATGCATACTTGCGAGAAAGTGCATCAGCGACCACATTCTCCTTACCTTGCTTATACCGGATGGCGTATGGTAACATCTCAATGAACTCCACCCAATGAGCATGCCTTTTGTTTAGCTTGTGTTGGCCCTTCAAGTGTTTCAAGGACTCATGATCGGTGTAAATCACGAATTCCTTTGGCCAGAGGTAGTGCTTCCATGTCTCTAAAGCTCGAACCAATGCATACAACTCCTTGTCATAAGTCGGGTAGTTTAAGGCTGTCCCGCTTAATTTTTCACTGAAGCAAGCAATTGGTCGTCCTTCCTACATAAGAATTGCGCCTATGCCAATACCTGAAGCATCACATTCAATCTCAAACATTTTATAAAAGTTAGGTAAAGACAATAAGAGGGCGTTGGTCAGCTTCTCTTTGATTAGCTGAAATGCCTTATCTTGTTCTTCTCCCCATCTAAATCCAACATTCTTCTTGATCACTTCGATAAGTGGTGCGGCTATGCTACTAAAGTCCTTCACAAACCGCCGGTAAAAAAATAACAAGTCCATGAAAACTACGAACATTACCTACACTTGTGGGACTCGGCCACTTTTGGATTACACATACCTTCTCTTCGTCAACCTGTATACCTTGTGCACTAACAACAAATCCCAGAAATACAAGCTTATCGGTGCAAAAAGTACACTTCTTCGGATTAGCAAATAACTTTTCTTTTCTAAGCACATCTAAAACAGATTTCAAATGTACTACATGATCGTCCAAGTTTTTGCTATAAATGAGTATATCATCAAAGTAGACAACAACAAATCTTCCTATAAATGCAAGCAAAACATGATTCATAAGTCTCATAAAAGTGCTCGGAGCATTAGTCAAATCAAAAGGCATAACTAACCATTCATACAAACCATATTTTGTTTTAAAGGCAGTTTTCCATTCATCTCCTTCTTTCATTCTAATATGATGATAACCACTCTTTAAATCAATCATAGAAAACACACAAGAGCCATGCAACTCATATAACATATCATCTAAACGAGAAATAGGATGACGATACTTTACCGTTATCTTGTTGATGGCTCGACAATCAACGCACATTTCCACATCCCATCCTTCTGAGGTACAAGCAACATCGGAACGGTGCATGGACTCATACTTTCTCTCACGTACCCCTTTTCCAATAATTCACTAACTTGCCTTTGTAGCTCATTTGTTTCCTCGAGATTGCTCCTATAGGCTGGTCGGTTTGGAATGGTTGCACTGGGCACGAAATCATTCTGATGTTCAATTCCTCGAAATGGAGGTAACTCATGTGGTGTTTCCTCAGGAAAGACATCCTCATACTCCTGCAAAAGAGAAACAACTGAACTAGGTAAAGCAAGGTCAATTTTGTTAGTGTTTAAAAATGCCTCTTTGTACAAAAGTACAATCATTGGCTGATTTGAAAACATTGCTCGCTTAATTTCACTCACTTTTGCATAGAAATTCTTTTGTTTTCTCTTTGATTTTCTCTCAATGGCTAAATTTTGATTTTCTTTTTCTTTCTCATTTTGCTCGACCTCTCTCTGATTTGCACTCTTTTTCTTTTGATCACTCTCTTTCTTTTAATCACTCTTTTTTTTTTTTTTTTATCACTCTCTTTTTGCAACCTTACTTGATCGTCATAAACTTGTTTCAGTGTCATCGCCACAAGAGTGACGGGTTTTTGATTGAGTACAAATGAGTACACGTTGGTGAAATCATCATGCTTAACTCGCCGATCAAATTGCCACGGTCGGCCTAATAACAAATGTCCAACGTGCATTCGAACTACATCACACAAAACTTCATCTTCGTATTTTCCAATGCGGAATGAAACCAACACCTATTTATTCACCCTTACCTCACCACTATCATTGAGCCATTGCAATTTATAAGGCCGGGGATGTTTAATTACTGGCAGCCCCAATTTTTCAACCAAAGAAGTTCTAGCAACATTAGTACAACTACCTCCATCAATAATCACACTACATACCTTGTTTTGCACGTGGCATCTAGTATGAAAGATGTTTTCTCGTTGCACCTCTTCATCTTCTTTGGCTTGCACACTTAGAGCTCTCCTTGCAACCAACAATTCACCTTGGACCACATATTCCTCATCATCCACGTCCTCTAATGGTGGCATAGAGTCGGTTTCTGACTCGTCTTCAGTTTTAATCTAACAATTATCCCATATCACCATGATTCTTTTGTTCGGGCATTGACGTGCTATATGACTCCTGCCTTGACACTTAAAACACTTAATGTCACGATTTCGAGAAGTGGAAGGGTCAGATTTACCTTGAGAACCATGGCTGATTGTTTCTTGTCTTGGCTCGGATTTAGGTTTTGTAGCCGGTTTCTCCTCTTTCTTCACATAACTCGATTTCCATGGGAAAGAACCCAAACTATGGGATGCACGTGTTCCACCCCTCTTCTTGAGCTGTTGCTCCACTTTGATGGCCATGTGCACCATATCCTCCAACTCCAAATAATGTTGCATCTCCACCTATCATGAATTTCTTGGTTTAAGCCATTCAAGAACCTAGCCATAGTAGCCTCTCGGTCTTCTTTGACATTAGCCCAGATCATAGCAATCTTGATCTCTTGATAATAATCCTCCACACTCCGGTTACCTTGTCTAAGCCTTTGCAATTTCTGGTACAACTCCCGGTAGTAATGGCTTGGTACAAACCGCTTCCTCATTACTATTTTCATCACTTCCCACGTCTCTATCGGATGTTCTCTATTTCGCCGCCAGTTCAACACTAACTGATCCCACCAAATAATAACATAATCAGAAAACTCAATTGCAGCAAGTTTTACCTTCTTCATCTCGGAGTAGTTGTGGCAATCAAATACTAACTCCACCTTCTTCTCGCACTCAAGATGAGCTTCGGGATCATTTTTACCTTGAAACGACGGAATCTTCATCTTAAGACTACCCAAGCTATTATCTTCTCGATTCCTAGCTTCTCTAAACCGCCCTCCATGTCTCCTATTACCAACAACCGAATCCCGATCATCTTCTTCAGCCCCATAATACTCTCTGTCTTCATCTCTCACTCCCTTAGGTTGAACCCTTTCCCTTCTACACACATTATGAGCGTTTTGTGGCTGCTCCACACGTATATTCTCCATCCGATCTATCCGTTCGTGTACCTGCTCCAATTCTAACCTCATCACATGCCTCATCTCACTCATCATGGCCTCTATATACATTTTCGGATAAGCAATTCTCGTAGCACCTTCGGCAATGCTCTTATCACTGTTGTGAGACATGATTGCTGCAAAACAAAGTTAGAAAGAAAAAGATCTCACACTCCCTCACGTGTTTCTCTTAAAGAATGATTCACTCAATTTCACTCGTGTATCACTCAATGTATTTGGCTTTTACCCTTTAATATGCTCACCACTCTTGCCTTTTTTCACTCGATAATTCTCTTTCAGTTCTTTTGAAACTAAACAAACAATATTCAAAATTCCCAGCAACAATTCACCAAGAACTTACAAAGGAAATTCAGGTTCAAAAAGTAACAATACAAGGAACACGGGTGATTAGGTTTTTAGAAGCACAAATTAGCAAAATTTTCACGAAAAATTTTGGTCTTTGGGATGAGGTGATTTTCGGGCTTATTGGAACTAAAATAGATGAAAACAAACAAACAAATTTTTTTTTACGGACTCCTTTTTATTTTATTTTCTTTATTTATTTATTTTATATGTGTTATGAATAGAAATTACCACCAGAAATAGATTAGAGCAAGGAAACAAACATAAATTCAAACTGTAAGAAAGATGAAAAGTTCGGCCTAGGAAAGTTTTTTCTTAAACAAATTCGGACAATATTTTTTAAAAAAACTAATTTGGCCACACACAATCGGCCAGAAAAGAAACTAAATTAAATGGGATAGGCAAAACTGAGACTAGAACCGAAGCTTTGATACCAAATGATTCGAACCCCACCAAGAATAATGAGACCTGACAACGAAAAATGAACCCAAGAACGTTCTACGATCAGGTTTGGATGAGAGACCTTGACCCGTTGCTTCAACAAAAACAAGAACCTTGGTATATTTGACCTCAACGTGTTGTTTAATGTGAAACAAGAACCTCAGTATAAGGAAGACGCCACAAACGGTTTTGAAAATCCGTTTGATAAGTCGATGGTGAATGCCATGGAAAATTCCGATAAGTTTGAATAGTTCGTCAAAGAACCAAAGAGAAAATACTCTCACAATTTTACTGAAAAATCTTTCAAATTTTTCATTACCTAGACGTCGTTTTAATGGCTGAACATTACAAAGAAAAGTTCCTAAAAATAGCTATCTTAAAGATGGCTAAAAATCTGGACTAATTAAGGCTAAACGAAAATAAAAACAATCAGCCCCCTTAATTGGCTGATTACACACGCCTAAAAAATAGAAAAGGAAAGTAAAAGTCATAGGCCTAAACAAATAAAAAGGAAAGTAAATATCTTGACATGTAAGCCTAACAATCAGACCAAAATAATATTCCTAAACATCCCAATTTAACTTGCTTAAAATTAAGCTTAGCTTTGGTCGGGTTCTTCTAGAACTTGAATAATGTTGATGCTTCTTTGTTGAACATGTAGATCATGCTCAATGGGTCTCCACGAATTTGCTTGAGTCCAAACTTCTTGAATCAGTTCGTTGAGTACATCTTTAAACTTCTTTGCTCAAGCTCTCGTAACCGGCACATTTGGAACTTGAATTGGACCCCTTGAAGTTGTGTTATGATTTGCATCACCCAATACAATGCGTGAAGAGTAAATAGCAATTGAAACTATCGATGATATGAAAAATGATCATGTTCCCAAACCTTTAATAGCTAACAAGCTAGGGGCTCATAGATTCCATAAACAATAACTGACAAGCTCTTGCGTGGTGCATGACTTGAACCTCTGACCTAATAGAAGAAGGCTCCAAGTAGGATGTCAACTCTCTTTTAGCCTTTGTTTGGTAGTGTGGAAAAGAGAGAGGAAGGAAATTAGAGGAGGGATTTTAAAAAGGAAAATAGAACTTTGGTTGTTTGGTAAATAGGAAATTGGGAAATGAGTGAAATTGAAAATCTAAGACTCCACCATTTTTTAATACTTCCAACTTTGGGGAGAAAAGTGAATGGAAAATTATTGAAATACCTATTTGACCCTTCATCTATTATCATTTTCTAATTTATATAGGGTTATAATTGTAAAATATTCATTCTCTTCTACAAAACAACATGATAAAAAACCCCGTTCTATTTATCACTTAAAGATTTTACTCTCATTTTCTTTGAGTGATTTAGTAAAATAGACTAATGAGTTTTTTAAAATTTGCAGAATAACCTTTAAAAAAGTTTTATTAGCAAAATAACTTTTGTTTGAAAAAAATAATTCAAAAACTAAATAATAAGATTAAAAAAAAACAAAAAACATAAAAACAAACCAAAGTTAGAAAGAACTGAGAGTAAGTTACACTGAACTTCTTCTTTCTTCTTCTTCTCCTTCTTCGTGGAGCCCGAGAGCCTTCGTCTCCTTCGTTCGTCTGCGTCTCTCTTTCATTCGTCTTCTTCTTCATTTTCGAGCAAATTTCTACTCTTTCTATTCGTTCTCCTGAACTCCTTCTTCTTCGTCGAGCCCAAGTACTGTTTCCCCTCTGTCCAACATTCGTTCGTCTGCGTCTTTCGTCGTTAGGATCAGCGAGCCAGGAGCTGCTTCTTCTTCATTTTCGAGCAAATTTTTCCGACTTTTCCTGTTCTTCTTCTTCATCCAAATCTCACCGCCTCTTCATCCAAATCAGCTTTCGTTTTCCTTCTTCTTCTTCCTCGTTCCGTCCCCCAAAGATCCCCTGTAGTTCGCAGACTTCGTCCAATCGCCGCCGCCCCTAAGTCAGCCTCCGGCCCCAGGTCCGGCTTCCGTTTCCACTCAGTCTTAAGCCCAGTTGCAGGTTTGTTTCAATTTTCGCCCTAAATTTCAGTTTGCATTCACGTGGTTCCGTCTCACCGTATGGGAACATTAATGAATATTGGTGGTGGCAAATAATCCCCTTTCATATTAGTTTTCTTTGTTATTTTGAATCATCTGTTTGATATTTGTGTTTGGAATTGGAGTCGAACAAATTTGTTGTTAATCCTAATCCCCAAATATTATTATTTAATAACAAAGTGTGATTGTGAATTCTCTATTGATAAATTGAAAAATTGTTTGGGTGATAATGATTTCGTGTTCAGATTAAAAAGTACAAAGTTTTGAAACCACTATCATCCCGATTCATCTTATAATATTTGATCCCTCTGCACTTGTTCTTAGTTTGCTAAGCTTTTAGAGGAAAATTTGTTCTCTGCGTTTGTTCTCTTAGTTTGCTAAGCTTTTAGAGAAAAATTTGATCCCTCTGTACGATTCATCTTAGTTGATTTCTTCTAAGAGAGGACTTGATATGGAAGAAATTGGTGATCAGATAATGAACGAGTTATATTGGCGATCATTCATCCAAGATGTCGAGAAAGTTAAATTTGATGACATCAACTATTTCAAGATGCATGATTTAGTTTATGATCTAGCTCAATCCATTATAGAGGATGAATGTCGCATTGTGAATGTAGGTGACAATGCCCGCCCTATTAACTTGTCAAAAGGAGTTCATCATTTGACATGTTGTACAAGTGTCGACATACCAAGTGCTCAGTCCTTACGGACTTTCCTGGTATTACATAATGGCAAAATTGAGAATACATATGACTTGAAGTTTTCCTCTTTACGAGCTTTTGATGCTCGTTTTTTTAATACATCGACACCTGTCCTAGCTTTGATTGGTAATTT
This sequence comes from Ficus carica, assembly GCA_009761775.1. NCBI lineage: Eukaryota > Viridiplantae > Streptophyta > Magnoliopsida > Rosales > Moraceae > Ficus > Ficus carica. The sequence continues at coordinate 3,118,891 of CM019739.1, forward strand.
AAAGCACTTACGATACTTGAATCCATCCTTAAACTTGAGTGCTTTAACATGATTATCTGAAATTAATGTTCTTTTTGGGAGTTATTTGGAATTTGGAATTTGAGTAAGTTGGGGATTTGGTGAATTTGATATCATCGGCGTTGTAGGTTTCATAAAGTTTAATGTTTGTTTGGTTACAAACTAAGCGAGGAAACTTCAAAATTTTCTGTCAATATTTTTTCTTTTAATTACAGAGACAGAATTAACGTAAAATGTCGGAGTCGTGCCTTCTAGCGTCGCCAGCTTTGATGATGCCGTCGGCATCGTCATCGCAGCCAACCACATCACCGCTATCGTCCTCACCTCCGGGGTTCGGTAGGAATGTTAGAGAGGTAATATGGGCGTTGTAATTATATGTAAATTTTTTGTAGTTAATGTCTCTTGTAATATTTATGTTTTTCTAAAAAGTATGATGATATTCGTATGTTGTACGTTATGAGGTGAATGCCAAGGTGATGAAATAATAAGGCACTTGTTTTATTTACAATTATCATGCAATGGTTCCATTTTGTTTTTGTTTTTTTTTTTAATATTTGTAAACGACATATATTTGTATGTTTTAGGAAACAAATCATATTACAGAAAGTTCGAGTAATGAGGAAGTTGATGAAGAAGATCAGGATATTTCTAGGATGGTCCTCACATCAGAGCTGAAAGAATTGCATCCACTTATCCTGTCAGAATACTTCAGTGCCAAAGTTACAGTCAGATCGAAAATGGCAATCCTTAAAGAAATTCAGATTTGGCTAACTGAGGAAGATAAGACCATTTTTCGAAGTTACCCTCAACTAGGTCCTTTGATAGACTTGCCCATAGGAGGGGAATTTTCCGGTGCGTTGGCTCATAATTTACTGTTGAGAAAGACAGTATGTCAGAAAGACTATGAAGTGTGGTTCTTAATTGAGGGAAAACCATTGAGGTTCTCTCTCAATGAGTTCGTCTTGATTTCAGGTTTATACATGGGTGGTGGACCTTCTGAGGATGAAATCAAAGCTCAAGAAGAACACAACGAGTTGAAAAACAAATACTGGCCAACAAAGAAAAGTGTTTTATTAGTGGATGTTGCTAAAAAACTAAAAGAGTTGAGCGTTACAAATGATAGGACCAACGATAAACTTAAGTTAGCCTTTCTGTACATGGTGGCAGGGTTCTTAACATCTTCTGATAGCAAAAAAATGGTTAATCCTTCTTGGCTCTAATATGCCAACGATCTAAACTTCTTCACTCAATATCCATGGGGGAATGTTTGTTACAATCAGACACTGGATTACATAAAAACTGATCTGGTGGCAAAGTTTAACAAATCTTCATCAGCGTACAACTTCTATGGTTGCCCATGGATATTTCAAGTAAGCTTTTATTTAATACTTTTCTTAGTTAAATATATTTTATAAATTGATTTGTATTATAACCATCATTTAATTTGTGATACAGATATGGGCTTTTGAGGCTATGCCGAAGTTAGGCGAGATGATGGCTAAGAAATTAGCTTTGAATGAGAAGAACAAAAATGGGCCACGGTGGCTTCGTTGGCAGAATGTTCAGAAACCTATTGTTGTCTCATTTGATCGTTGCTTGGAGGCCATGAGATCTGCTGAGGTATTAACCAACTCGTTACAGGTTAAATTTTATGATATTTGTTTAGATCTATTAGTCAAGTTAATCAAAACTTTTTCTATTGTGTTTATTCAGTTTGCAGTCCGTCCTACTTTGAATCCGTCATCTAAGGAGAGCCAACGAGAATATTATTTGCGAATGGAAAGGCGTGAGGACTGCAGTGATGATGTCATTGATGGCCTGACGAAGTTATTAGAGGGAGATGTCATCCTGTGTAGTGCTGCCGATTCCGATGAGATAAATGCTGAAATTAGATCAAGTAACGTCTCTCGTGATCCTGCTATGCACTCGAGGTTTGTCCCCGCCAGTTCGGCCCATGAGCAGATGATTAGATCCTCTACCCCCGTGGTCTGCCACCAACAACACCCGATGCCCAAAAGCCCCACCTCTCTTGAACCTGCTACAGCCTCGAGGTTCTTCCCAGCCATACCGACTCATGAGCAGATTCGAGCCTCTACCCCCAGGGACTGGCAAACGCCTGGCCTGATGCCTACATTCTCTACCCATTTTGGCCCCCAGACGCACGGCGCGATGCCGACATCCACAACTCCTATTTCAGAGTCATTGATGCATTATATTGACCGTCGTATAGGCGAGCACGAAACATATATGAAATCAATGTTGGCCAATCACGAGGTGGCAATGATGCAGAAGATGGAGGAAAATAGCAAGGCAATTATGAAAAAAATAGAGTCTGTTGTGGCCATGATTAAGGAGGCATGTAGTGGCGGGGTCAATGTTGAGTTCGAGCGGGAGTTATCACGAGGTGTAGGAACTAGATACAGTGGGTGTGATAATTTCGAATGCCAACAACATCCCTTACAAGATGAACAAATAAGAGATAGTGCCGAATATACCCATGACAGGTTAGTTGATATGCAAGCCGATGCCAATGTTGAAAATGTAAAAAACCACGAGGGCCGGCCGGAGAGGCAGCGGAAAAGAGCGGCAGTCTTACTATCACCTTATGTCGTTCAGTCGCCAAAAAATATTCAGCCCTCGAGGTCTGATGCTTAAAAAAAGTTGTAAGATGCTTCAAAGCCTACAAAAACACTTTGATCACTAACCATGTATTATCAATACTTTGATTTGCAATATAGTTATATATTCATATGTAAATACAATATTGGATTCGTGTTTTGGTCTTTAACGCTTTAATGTTAAAGTGTTGGTTTTTTTTATATTTAAGCGAACACCAAAATTATCATATCAAAGTCTCAAAATGTTCGGCTGTTCCTTGTAAACATTGCTTTTTTTCCCCTTTTTTTTTCCGTTAAACGATAAGCAAAATTAAGATCCAGCAATGACTTTTCTCAAATTTTTTACCGTTAAATGAAAAAATTAAAAAAAGTACCCAACGACAAAAGGGGAGTATGACAGGCTCCAAACCTTCGGAACGACCAGGAACGACCATCGAAAAGTGCGGAACGACCACTAAGAATGACTTAGAAATGTTGACTTTTCTCAAAATTTTTACCGTTAAATGAAAAAAATTAAAAAAAGTCCCCAACGACAAAAGGGGAGTATGACAAGCCTCCAAACCTTCGGAACGACCAGGAACGACCACGGAACGACCATCGAAAAGTGCGGAACGACCACTAAGAATGACTTGGAAATGTTGACTTTTCTCAAATTTTTTACCGTTAAATGAAAAAAATTAAAAAAAGTCCCCAACGACAAAAGGGGAGTTCGACAAACCTCCAAACCTTCGGAACGACCAGGAACGACCACGGAACGACCATCGAAAAGTGCGGAACGACCACTAAGAATGACTTGGAAATGTTGACTTTTCTCAAATTTTTTACCGTTAAATGAAAAAAATTAAAAAAAGTCCCCAACGACAAAAGGGGAGTATGACAAGCCTCCAAACCTTCGGAACGACCAGGAACGACCACGGAACGACCATCGAAAAGTGCGGAACGACCACTAAGAATGACTTGGAAATGTTGACTTTTCTCAAATTTTTTACCGTTAAATGAAAAAAATTAAAAAAAGTCCCCAACGACAAAAGGGGAGTATGACAAGCCTCCAAACCTTCGGAACGACCAGGAACGACCACGGAACGACCATCGAAAAGTGCGGAACGACCACTAAGAATAACTTGGAAATGTTGACTTTTCTCAAATTTTTTACCGTTAAATGAAAAAAATTAAATAAAGTCCCCAACGACAAAAGGGGAGTTTGACAAGCCTCCAAACCTTCGGAACGACCAGGAACGACCATCGAAATGTGCGGAACGACCACTAAGAATGACTTGGAAATGTTGACTTTTCTCAAAATTTTTACCGTTAAACAAAAAAAATTAAAAAAAGTCCCCAACGACAAAAGGGGAGTATGACAAGCCTCCAAACCTTCGGAACGACCAGGAACGACCACGGAACGACCATCGAAAAGTGCGGAACGACCACTAAGAATGACTTGGAAATGTTGACTTTTCTCAAAATTTTTACCGTAAAACGAAAAAAATTAAAAAAAGTCCCCAACGACAAAAGGGGCGTATGACAAGCCTCCAAACCATCGGAACGACCAGGAACGACCACGGAACGACCATCGAAAAGTGCGGAACGACCACTAAGAATGACTTGGAAATGTTGACTTTTCTTAAATTTTTTACCGTTAGATGAAAAAAATTAAAAAAAGTCCCCAACGACAAAAGGGGAGTATGACAAGCCTCCAAACCTTCGGAACGACCAGGAACGACCACGGAACGACCATCGAAAAGTGCGGAACGACCACTAAGAATGACTTGGAAATATTGACTTTTCTCAAATTTTTTACCGTTAAATGAAAAAAATTAAAAAAAGCCCCCAACGACAAAAGGGGAGTATGACAAGCCTCCAAACCTTCGGAACGACCACGGAACGACCATCGAAAAGTGCGGAACGACCACTAAAAATGACTTGGAATTTGAAATAACTAAAAATGACTAAAAATGACATTTCCAAGTCATTCTTAGTGGTCGTTCCGCACTTTTCGATGGTCGTTCCGTAGTCGTTCCTGGTCGTTCCGAAGGTTTGGAGGCTTGTCATACTCCCCTTTTGTCGTTGGGGACTTTTTTTAATTTTTTTCATTTAACGGTAAAAAATTTGAGAAAAGTCAACATTTCCAAGTCATTCTTAGTGGTCGTTCCGCACTTTTCGATGGTCGTTTCGTGGTCGTTCCGAAGGTTTGGAGGCTTGTCATACTCCCCTTTTGTCGTTGGGGACTTTTTTTAATTTTTTTCATTTAACGGTAAAAATTTTGAGAAAAGTCAACATTTCCAAGTCATTCTTAGTGGTCGTTCCGCACTTTTCGATGGTCGTTCCGTGGTCGTTCCTGGTCGTTCCGAAGGTTTGGAGGCTTGTCATACTCCCCTTTTGTCGTTGGGGACTTTTTTTAATTTTTTTCGTTTAACGGTAAAAATTTTGAGAAAAGTCAACATTTCCAAGTCATTCTTAGTGGTCGTTCCGCACTTGTCGATGGTCGTTCCTGGTCGTTCCGAAGGTTTGGAGGCTTGTCAATCTCCCCTTTTGTCGTTGGGGACTTTATTTAATTTTTTTCATTTAACGGTAAAAAATTTGAGAAAAGTCAACATTTCCAAGTCATTCTTAGTGGTCGTTCCGTACTTTTCGATGGTCGTTCCGTGGTCGTTCCTGGTCGTTCCGAAGGTTTGGAGGCTTGTCATACTCCCCTTTTGTCGTTGGGGACTTTTTTTAATTTTTTTCATTTAACGGTAAAAAATTTGAGAAATGTCAACATTTCCAAGTCATTATTAGTGGTCGTTCCGCACTTTTCGATGGTCGTTCCGTGGTCGTTCCTGGTCGTTCTGAAGGTTTGGAGGCTTGTCAAACTCCCCTTTTGTCGTTGGGGACTTTTTTTAATTTTTTTCGTTTAACGGTAAAAATTTTGAGAAAATTCAACATTTCCAAGTCATTCTTAGTGGTTGTTCCGCACTTTTCGATGGTCGTTCCGTGGTCGTTCCTGGTCGTTCCGAAGGTTTCAAGGCTTGTCATACTCCCCTTTTGTCGTTGGGGACTTTTTTTAATTTTTTTTGTTTAACGGTAAAAATTTTGAGAAAAGTCAACATTTCCAAGTCATTCTTAGTGGTCGTTCCGCACATTTCGATGGTCGTTCCGTGGTCGTTCTTGGTCGTTCCGAAGGTTTGGAGGCTTGTCAAACTCCCCTTTTGTCGTTGGGGACTTTATTTAATTTTTTTCATTTAACGGTAAAAAATTTGAGAAAAGTCAACATTTCCAAGTTATTCTTAGTGGTCGTTCCGCACTTTTCGATGGTCGTTCCGTAGTCGTTCCTGGTCGTTCCGAAGGTTTGGTGGCTTGTCATACTCCCCTTTTGTCGTTGGGGACTTTTTTTAATTTTTTTCATTTAACGGTAAAAAATTTGAGAAAAGTCAACATTTCCAAGTCATTCTTAGTGGTCGTTCCGCACTTTTCGATGGTCGTTCCGTGGTCGTTCCTGGTCGTTCCGAAGGTTTGGAGGCTTGTCATACTCCCCTTTTGTCGTTGGGGACTTTTTTTAATTTTTTTCGTTTAACGGTAAAAATTTTGAGAAAAGTCAACATTTCCAAGTCATTCTTAGTGGTCGTTCCGCACTTTTCGATGGTCGTTCCGAAGGTTTGGAGGCTTGTCATACTCCCCTTTTGTCGTTGGGGACTTTTTTTAATTTTTTTCGTTTAACGGTAAAAATTTTGAGAAAAGTCAACATTTCCAAGTCATTCTTAGTGGTCGTTCCGCACTTTTCGATGGTCGTTCCGAAGATTTGGAGGCTTGTCATACTCCCCTTTTGTCGTTGGGGACTTTTTTTAATTTTTTTCGTTTAACGGTAAAAAATTTGAGAAAAGTCAACATTTCCAAGTCATTCTTAGTGGTCATTCCACACTTTTCGATGTTGTGTGATAAGTGACTTATTGACTTTTTTATTTTTTCCGTTACACGAAAAGCAAATAACTAATAAATGAAATATCAATAATCTAACATTCATTTAAAAAATAAACTAAATTAAACAAAAAACAAAATTAATAACTTTCTCAAACATACGTAATAACTAAAGCAAATAACCAGCATTCATAAAATGAATTTAATGAAAATGTAAACTATCAAACTCATGATTTTCATTATTAGGTGCTGCTTCTAACATCAGATGGATGTGCTAAGTTGGGACATTTCTTTGAATTATGTCCTCCCTGACCACATGTCGCGCATTTATATTTCTTGACTATACATTCTCCTTTTGAAGGGAAGCGAATTAATCTTGGCCTGCCTCTAAACATTTTCACGTCTGGCTCTACTACCTTAATCGCTCGTACCTCTTCAGGGATATTGTGCCATTGCGATTCTGGAGGAACAGGATAAACAGTTTCTGCATATGCCAACATCCAGTAATCTGAAGTGTAGTACTCAGAACAGAGGGAGTATATGTAAGATCCTGTATGTTGCGGCCGATGAAGACCTGCTGCTGCTATAGCGTGGATGCACGGAATCTTGTCAATGTCGAAAACCCTACACGTGCAACTCATTGTTGTTAAATTGACACATGCATTGAAATCACCCCCCATCACAGTGTATTCATTCTCGTTCAGTTGGTATGGCGTTATTGAACCAGCTGCATCAAATCTTCTTCTGAGTATTGCTTCTCTCTTTGGTGTAATTGGTGTGGTCACTAAAACTGATTCTTGCCGCCGAGTGAAGAACCATTGCCCCATTGTGAAGATGATGAAATCGATCATTGCAGTTATGGGATACTCTCTTGGCTTCAGCATCATATTATTCAAAGTCTCGACTATGTTAGTAGTCATAACTTCATACCTGTTGCCTTTAAAGTGCGCTCTTGACCACTTTTCAAACTTGACATCCTTCTGGAGATACTGAGCCACATTTGGATATTTTTGACTCATGTCACTGAAATGTTTCTCAAACTCCTCCAAACAGTATGATTCAGCAGCAGCCTTGAACACTCCAAGCGAAGCAGCACTCTTGAAACGGTTCTTAATATTCATCATAACATGATAATAACATGCCCCACGCTGCGCCATAGGATAAACGTGACTCACCGCGTAACTAATGCTCTGGTTCCTATCAGAATAAAGCATAGCTCTGAGCTGTCAGGTATTACCTCCTTCAACTTCTCAAAAAACCAAGTCCATGAATCATTGTTCTCAGTGTCACCCAAACCCCACGCAATGGGATAACTATGATACTCACTATCTTGTGTGGTAGCGACCATCAACACCCCCTTATATTTGGTTTTGATCCAAGCCCCGTCTATGCCAATAACTTTTCTCATGTTCTTAAAACCCCGTATAGCTGCTCCTAAAGCCATAAAAAAATACTTGAACTTATTATCCGAATCAACTTCAATGTGCGTAAGTGTACCCTTATTAACCTGTTTGAGCATGTAACAATACGAGGGGAGCATGGCGAAGCTGTGTTGTGGCGTCCCTCTGATCAAATTTTGAGCAAATTGCCTTCCTTTCCATGCCTTCCAATAACTTACTTGAACCTGTAGTTCTTGACTCATGAATCCCATTAGAACTTTTGGATTGGGTGGTTGCTTACAATCGATGAAGTGTCCTCTCATGCGAGCTCCAATTACACGACTGGATGCTTGTCTGTGATTGATCGATCGATTCATCAACGAGCAAGTGTGGAAACCGTTATATTGTCGAATTACAAAAAAAATTTGAACCTGGCATTTTCGTAGCTCGCACCCGCCACAAGCAATTTGGTTGATCTACACACACAACTTCCTTCAATGTCCTGGTTGACTTCTTGACCTTAGTTTCAAACTTTCCATTAATGGCGACGAGGTTTAACTTTGTATTCAAGTCTTCCTTGCTATCAAAATGTTTACCCACCATTAAATCCGAACCATCATTTCTGCCGCTATCAGAACTAATTAGAGGAACAAATCTTGTCTCTTCAGATTCAGAATGCTGACAACGGCTATCATAAACTCTCTCATGTAGACCATCTCCTCCTCCGGGTACGCCATCATCTTCTTCGGGTACACCATCACACCCCTTACACACATCATCGACTCCTTCGAGTACATCATCACCTGCTTTATCTCGACCATCATCTTCATTAGCTACTTCCTTGAGCACTATCTCTTCTGGTGTTGGATTGGAACCGGTGATTGGAGTTGGATTGAGTACAGCGTGACCTTCATTGATTGGTGTACTAGTTGCACAAATCTGCAGCGGATGCTCATAACTACTGAGTAATTCAGTTGGAACAAACCTTACAACAAATGGGATTTTTTCATTGATCCGACAACCAAAATAGTCATCATGAAAGCCTAGTGCATCACCACCATTACTGTTCAGATCATCGTCTCCACGAACACATAATGTTTTTCCTTTACCACATTTTTCCTTCACTATAACATGTAACAACATTCCTCGTTTTTCGTTGTCTGTAATATCTGAATCGTTGGAAATAAGAGTTGGTGCAGCAGTCTGACAAAAAATGTCACCACCAGGTTTATGTGTTATCTAATTTGCATATAAACTTCGGTCAATACTTGTTCTGTCGTAGATTGTCTCTTCCAATTCTAAAAACTTAACACTCCGATCAACCACAAAGCCCTTACTCACACCAACTCCGAACCACCTCCAAGATCCGCCATCCACCTGTTCCCACTTTCCATTATACTCCACGAGAATGTAGATCTGACTCATACCTATCATGGATTTTGAGATTATCAGTTAACAAACAATATAAAGAATACAACTACAAATTTTACATCAATCGACAAAAAAAAAATAAATAAATAATTAACCAGACAAGAATCATGTGCGAACATTCGTTATTACTCCACACTATAAATATAAGGAGCACTCAATCAATGGAACAGAAATCAAAGGAGCATAAATCATAATTAGCCAAAAATCTTATATCTCCTTTGATGGAAAACTCAATCAAACGAACAGAAATCAAAACAAAAAATTAACCAAAGTTCACATTCTTCAACGGTAACCAGCATGGGCTAACTAGATAAATATATCAACAATCAATAACAATGTCAACAGATTATTCAAATTTTTTGTGTGGTGTGTGAAGGCCAAATACAACTGAAGTTTGAATTTGAAAAGTCATATAAACAACATGCTTGCAATGACAAGACTACTAATGTTCCTCTAACATTGTTCTCAAAACATTAAACCCACTACCACAATTTCATATCAGTCCCCACAAATTTGGTATTTTTTTTCTCCAATGTATACTACGAAAGTACTATTCTTCATCCCTTCTTGAATTCAGATCAAGTACTATTCTTGTACATAAATATATATATAAATTTATATATACACATACAATATATCTATTATCCCTCGTTGGGTTCTTCTTTATTGTTTTGTTTTTTACTCATGAAGTCTTGATTTTTGTATTGTCTTGTTCGGCTATCACAAATAAAGTTTAATATATTCTAAATATTTTCTCTTCCGCCAACTTGTTATTTTCAGATAAAATTTAGTCGGCATTACTCTTCATTTAACACTGATTACCTTTTCATTCCCCTTTGTGCCTTTGTTTTTTTTTTTTTTTTTTCTTTAAACGAATGAAATAAACTACATGTTGATTTTTTTTTAATACATTTTAAATTTATACACTTTTCCCCTCAAATGATTCAAACACATGGTCAACTTTTTTCAATATTTTTAAAATTTTTAAACTTTTTCACTTAAATAATTCAAACAGTTTAAAAAACATACAAACAATCTAAAATTCAAATTTTATAATTCAAAACCTAACAGGAAATGCATGCCAAGACATTTGGAAGAGATTTATTGTGGATGATTCACAATCCCACAAATGTTTAATGAAAAAAGACAAATATGTGTGGCAAAAAGGAGAAAAGAAGGCCAAATTATAGACCATAAAAGCGAATCTATACAGCTGTTTCATGATTCCCTCTCTATGTTGCTATACGCATTTTACAGGAATAGCCTGATTTGATGACAAGCGATCTGTCAATTTGCTTTAAAAGATTAAGGAGAAAAGGACACGTAACAAACCTTGTGACAATTTTTATGCATCTGCTATTGAAATGTAGAATACAAAACTTATCAAGTAAATTGATACTTGTGGTGCAGATTAATAGATATATTTAAAAATACCTTATTGATCGTTGACAATTTTAAACCATTACATCATGTTATAATTTATGGTAAGATAACTCATTATCACAGTTAATGAAACTTGACAAAATTCTAACGATTCAAAATGAAGTACAGATTAGAATTTTACTTAATCAAATGCCTCTACTAAATCCCAAATTAATTAGACAACAAATACAGAGCTTTAAAATTAAGTTGGGCATTCAAGTGGCTAACTTTTTAGTACAAGTACAAAAGATCAACTAATTTAACGGCCTACAATAAATATTTTGGGCCAACATTGAAATTTGCTGTGTGAACTAAAATCCAGCATTACCAGCCTATTTAGCTAAACGAGACAATCACAGTGATATTAATTCAGCTCTGCACAGCCCCATGATTACAACGAGCAACAGAGGCCCAAAAAACAAAAACAAAAAACCTGCAAGCTCTGAAAAAAAAAAAACAGCAATTTGGCCCCAAACTAATCACACACACACACACACAAACACATGTATCTATATATACACATATATCTGCAGCATCATTTGCTCTTCCACTCCTACAATCCGAGAGTCTCACTCTCTTTATTGGTCACGAAATAGTGGCTGCCAAGAGGAGGCAGCGTGCAGATGCTTGGCATGGCGAGCTCAAGCTCCAACCAAGGCATTGCGGTGGTGGTTGGGGTGGGTATATCAGATACTCTGCGTTTTTTGTTACATTTTTATAATGGCATCTATACATATAAGAGAGGGCATATATCAAAGCATATGCCCAGTACTCGTAGGTGGACCACAGTTTAAAGATTCAAAGGGCACAAAATCCTTTTCAAAAGTAAAGATTAAGATTAACTCAAAGATGGGCATTTCTCAGAGCATGTGAAAGATTAACAAAACAAGAGATTCCAAAACTCAGCATATCCAATAACCAGCATTATTTCTCATTTACAAAAAAAACTTCTCGCCGCAAATATAAGAAAACCAATGTGTTCTTCGAACGATGTGTGATGAATGGGTAAACGCAAATGTGCATTGTGAGAGACTAAACCAATACGAATCAAAATTACCTAGGAAGTCGCGGGATCAAAGCCGAAGAGGAATCTCGAACTTGTAATCGAAATGAGTTGTGATGCGTCGCGCGCGAGGAAGGTCGCGTGTCGGGCGGAAGGAGGCTGGGAGAAAGCTTTATCTCTGGTGGTGGGGTTTGGGGTTTGGCAGACCTTCGACGAAAAAGCATAATTTGTTTGGTTTGTTTGGACGAAGAATACGAACGAGGAAGCTGCTGCCAGGATTTTGGGAAGATGAAGAAGAAGAACGGGGAAGCAGGGGAAGCTGCTGCCAGGATTTTGGGAATATGAAGAAGAAGAACGGGGAGAAGCAGGGGAAGCTGCTGCTGCCAGGGAGGAAGTCCGGAAGTAGAAATTTGGTGAACTTCGGAGAAAAAAAGGGAAAGTTTCGCAGGAGAGGAAGAAGAAGAAGTTCGGAGAAGGAGAGGAAGAAAGAGGGACGAGAGCTCTCGAAGGAAGGAAAGCAAGAGGGGGAAGGGGAAGTTAATTATTTTAGTTTACTGAATCACTCTTTTAATTACACATTCAGCATTTTCTGAATTAAAAAAATATAAAATAAAATGGAAAGTCATTTTGCTAATTTAAGTTTGTTGTTAAGTCATTTTCACAAATTTCTCCATTTTCTTTCTATTTTCTATCCGTCTTATTAAACATAACATTAAACCGGATTATTAGATTTTAGATTTTTGTTAACATTACGTAATTTTTTAGTTTGGTATGATTTTAATAGGAAATATTACAACATGGGTCCTGCGAGACCCCCATAGATGGGAAGATGAAATGTGACCACCTGTGGTTTAGGTGATTGCCAGCTGTCACCCCTCCCAAAGCCACCTCACACTTCTGCCTCTTTCACTTGGCCCAGGCCCCAACCCCACAAAACTCCCTCTAATTTTATCTAAATATCCACCCTGGCTTTCCATTCCCACCTTTACCAATCATTCATGTCTAACCTCTCTCTCTCTCATCTTCCCAACCGGACGATTTAACTCTTGCCATGGCCAGCAAACTCCCGGCTGTACTGTCCAGTAGAGAAGGGCAAGATGGTCATTTAACATGGAGACGGGGATGAAATCATTGAGGAAGGAACCATTTTCGTAAAATAGATTGTGATGGTGGGGGAATATTTTGGTATTTTGTTTGAGAGGGGGGGGGGGGGGGGGGGGGGGGGGGTTGGGGTGGGGGGGGTGATAGTGTTGTCTATATGTTGATTGATGCCACGGTGTTAAGCTAAAGGCACTATATGATGATATATATATATATATATATATGAATTGAGAAAAATAAAGGACTTCTTAATTTGGGAGAGACAGAAACACACACAGTTGGCTGCTAACAGTAGGGATGGTAATGTTCCATGTGGGGACGGGCTCCGCGGGGATCCATCCCGAATAGGATGGGGAATAAAGTTTGGAGATAGGGATAGGGATGGGGATAGGGATGAAATCTTATCCCCGAAGTTTAGCGTAGTGGGGACAGGGAAAGCACTCCCCGTCTTGCCTCCGCTCCGCCCCCGTTCTCATGTATATATATGTATGTATGATTTCATTTATATTTATAAGTATGTAATATACTATGAAAATTATTTTTTAAAGTGTGTGCATTTATGAAATGTATATTGAAACTACGAGAAATAGATTAAAAATTGATAATTTTATATTTATTTTTTATGATTTCAATTTTTTTTTTTTTTATAACTTAAGTGTTTTATAAATATTAAGGGGGTGTTTGGGTGATGAGTTAAAACTCATCACCATCAACTCAATTTTTATCTTTTTCCCCAAAAGTTTTTTGTCTTTTCTGAAAAAGTCAACCAAAATCACTATTTAAACTTACAAATTTCAACTCAAACTCATTCACCAAACACCCCCTTAGTTTTAAGAGTTTGTGACGTTTTGATTAAACTTTTAATAGCTTTATTTTTTAAGATTTTATTTGCATATATTTAGAAGTTGGTTTGTGTTATGAAATCTTGGTTTTGAACTAAATTTATATTGCATTTTTACTTTATTACATTTTCAAATATATATTTATAATAGATGGAAAACGGGACGAGTATGGTAAAAGCCCCTCCGACGAAGAATCCCCCATCCCCGACCCTGTTTCCATTTAAGCGGGGATGATGACAGGGATATGGATGATTTTGGTGATGGGGATGGGGACGGGAAAGCAATCCCCGACCCCACCACGCCCGCTTGCCATCCCTAGCCAACAATTACGTTGAGGTTGACCAATTTTGTTTTGTTTTGTTTTTTTTTTTTTTTAAGTTTGATTGGAAAAACTCTCCTAACTTTCCAAAGTTCCAAATTCCATTTCATTATTATTGTTATGTAAGCAATTAGATAGAGAGAGAAAGTAAAACAAGGAGAGAAACAGAGAGAAATAGAGAGAGAGAGAGAGAGAGAGGAATCCTAGGCTATTCAGTTCCCATCCATCGGTAACATGTCTTGGCTATAAACTTGTTTATTTCCCTTGGCTAATGTTTCTCTGTGTTCATAATATATTTGTTCTTTCTCTAGCAGTGATTTTCATTATTGACTCCACTCTTTTTTTTCTTTTTTTCTTCGGCTAGAAAATCTGCTCTGTCTGGCTTTTTGGGATTTTGGAGTTGGGAAACCGATCTAGGAATCATGGGTTACTGGAAAACAAAGGTGCTTCCAAAGATCAAGAAGGTTTTTGATAAAAATGGTCCTAAAAAGGATGCTGCTGCTGACGCTGTCAAGTCCTTTGACGACTCTAAGGCAATTCTTTCCCTTTGTTATGCTATAATAATCTTTAACATATATACATGTTTTATATATTTTTTCTTTTATAATCTTTATCATATTACATGTTTTATATATTTTTCTTTAACATATATATATATATATGCTATAATAATCTTTCCCTTTGTTATGCTATAATAATCTTTAACATATATATATATATATATATAGACACACACACACATATTCATGCACCCATCTCTTCTTCAATATTTTTCTTGTGTAGTGTCTGTGGATACAGATATAGCTAGGAACGTTTTATACAATTCTTTCTTCTGTCGATGAATTAAAATTTTAACTTTCAATCTAATACTAATTTCCTAAAGAATTTGGTTTGGTATTATTTATTTATTTCGAATTGAACTCCCCACTCTTTTTTGGTGAAGTCAAAGATATCACCATTAGATTATGCATGCTATCATCTCTTTATTCTCTTTTTGTGTATATATTTGTGTAACTATTTTTTTTCTCCCTCAAAAAGATAAAAAAACTATTTTTTTTTTTTCATGTACATATGTTTATTTACTTGATTCATATGATACCATAATATGCTTTTTCAGGAGGAAATCAATAATGAATTTGAGGCAAAGAAAGATGAGCTCCAACCTAAAGTTTTAGAAATATATGAAGCTTCATCCAAGGAAATCAAGGTTAGATAGTTTAAAATAACAAACTGCCTAACAAAAAAGAAAAAATACACAAGTAAATTAGTAACAAATTAACCCAGTTAAATTTATCAACATGGTGTTTGTTCTATAAGATTAAATAAATAAATAATTAATAATAATATTAATAATTTTCACTTTTTTTTTTTTGTGCTAAAGTATAATAATTTTTCACTTGACTATAATAATTTTTCTCTTGACTTTACAGATATATATATATATATTTATATTTTGGCTGAATTCTGTGATATGCTTTTTTATATTTTTTGCTAAAGTATTATAATTTTTAAATTGACTATATAGATATATATATATATATTTATATTTATATTTATATTTTGGCTGAATTCTGTAATATGCGTTGTTTTTTTTTTTTTTTTTTGATAAAGTATAATAATTTTTCACTTGACTGTATAGATATATATATAAATATATGAAAGAATTTTTAATGGTTACTCTAATATTTACTTATTCATGATCATTGTTGTTTTAGTCACATGATGTTGATCGGTTGGTTGTAACAAATTTAGTAGTTGATAAAAAAAATTTAATGGAAGTTAATGAAGATGAGTTCATTAAATGTGATTTGGATGAACAATTTATTGGTAACTTGCTGATATAGTTTTTTTTTTTTTAAATATTTTTAACATTAACAATATATATTTTTTAAAAGGAATATTAACAACATATATTTATATTTTGGCTGAATTCTGTGATATGTGCAGAGTTTGATTAAGGAACGGAAAGAGACAGGACTGAAGAAGAACTCGGCTGCAGTCCATAAATTTTTGGAAGAGCTTGTTAAAATTGGTACAATTTCCACTATTCATCTCCCTTATCGTAATTTGCTAGAATTTTTCTTCTCATTTTCTGTTGCAGGAAATTATTTAAAAAAGGTTACCTTGTTACAGTAAAATCTGACAAATTAATGATTCATAAAAAACTCATAAAAAAAAAAAAAAAAAACTCAAAATAATAGAAGAGGCTGTGGTAGAGCCTCTCTCAGAGTAACTACCGGTAAAGTTTTTTTTTTGAACCGTTAAGATTTAATCGAACGGTTAAAATATTATTGGTGTACCATACTTATCATACACCTTACCTCATATTACCCTTCCCACCTCAAGTCTTCTTCGTCACCGGTGACCGCCCCGACGCCGGCGATCCACCCTCGGCCCCCCACACCCCGCCAACCCACTGGCCCCCAGCCCTCCCGGCACGCCCACCCCAGGCCCCCCCTCACCCCCCGACCCCCCCCCCCTCTCTCTTTCTCTTCTCCTCTTTCTCTCTTCTCGGCCCGTGGCCACTCCCCCCCCCCTGTACCCCCGACGCGATCGACTCCCCCTGACGAGAAAAGAGAGAGAGAGGGGGGGGGGGGGGGGGGTCCCGTCGAGGGTGGGGCTGGGGTGGGGGGGCTGGGGGCAGGGAGAAAGGAGAAGAGAGAGAGAGGGGCGTCGGGGCAGCCTGGGGCCGGGAGAAAGGAGAAGAGAAAGAGCAGGGGAGAGAGAGAGAGGGGGCTGGGGAGGCCTGGGTGGGGGGGGGGGGGGTCGGGCTGGGGGGAGAGGGGGTACCGGGGAGTGGGGGGGCCCGGGGGAGAGGGCGACCTAGGGTGGGAATGGGGGGCTAGGGGGGGTGGGGGGTCGGTCGGGCCTGGGGGGGGGGGCGGGGGTGGGAGGGGGGTTGCCGGTGATGTGGTAGGGGCCGGCCCGGCCTTGGGTTGGGGGGGGGGGGGGGGGCTGGGGGTGTGGTCGTCGGCATTGGGGGGTCACCGGCGACGGAGAAGATTGGGATGGGAAGGGGTAAGATGAGGTAAGGTGTATGGTAATTATGATACACCAACAATATATCAATCGTTCGATTAAATCTTAACGGTTCAAAAAAAAGCTCTATCGATAGTTACTTTGGAAGATACTCTACTATAATTTTACCCCAAAATAATAATAATAATAATAATCTATACAAAAAAAAATGGAGAAGTCTTAGTGATCTAGGATGGACTATTCTGTAATAGTTTTAGAAAATGAAATTAAAAAAATTGATAGGGATTCAACAATCGACAGTCTAAAATTACACGATACTGATAAGTATTTTTCTTTATATCATATATTTATAATCTATGCTCAATTAAATTTTGTTAATAATCCTTCTTTTTCAATGTATTTATAATAGACATTTTAATAGAGGGAATTACGCGTGACTAATTTAAGATTAAAAAGATAAAGTAAAAGGTTTGAAATTTTTTAGAAGGCGAAATAAGACTGATCAAAATAATAATCTTATTCTTCAATTTCAACATCTCAAACTATTGCTAGTCAAAGTGATAATTTTATTAGTGCTATAGTTTTGTCACTTTTTTTTTTTTTTTGGGAATAAAATCTAAGGATATATTTTGTTGATTGGAAAATGCACAGAGTTCCCAGGATCAAAACAAGTGACAGACACATCTTCAAAATTCGGGCCAATCTTGGTGTCAGGTCCGGTTTTCTTTGTGTTTGAGAAGTCGTCAACAAATATTATTAATGTCACAAAAGAAGAGAAAGAAGTAAAAACTACTGAAGAAGAAGAAACAACACCTAAAACTACTACTACTGAAGAATCAAAAGCACTTGCAACTAGCAAAGAGAAGGAGATAGTTGTTGAAGAAGAGAAGAAGAAATAAATTGTTGTTGAGAAGATGGAAGAAGCTGTAAAAGAACAACCCCAAAAGCCCACTGAGGAAGCCTCCGAGCCACCGAAGGTTGATGAGGCGGTGGCGGCACCGCCAGCTAAGGCAGAGGAAATGGTGGCAGAACCCCCTAAGCCTTGAGACAGCAATTTCTTGGTCATCAAATCGTGTAAAGGTTATTTTCTGTCAAAAGCAAAAGAAAAGAACATATGATTTGTTATTCTTTATTATACATCACCACTTTGTAATATCTTTCCTTCTCTATGTTTTTTGTTTTGTTTTGTTTGTTTTTTTTTTTTTTTTTTCTTTTGAAAACATTTTCTCATGTGTAAGTGTATTATTACCTTTCTTGTGGATTAATAATTTTTATTATTGAAAATATAGAAGCCCTAGACCTGTTTGTTCCTTTTTCGTGGTTTTTTAATTTTTTAATTTTGATAAAATAATTCATAATTTTTTTTTGTTTTTTTGATAGTTTTAGTCATTAAAACTAAAATTGATCAAGATTTTTGAAATTTAACAGAAATAATAACATTTTCCTAATAATTTAACAGAGAAAGATTTCTGAAATTTTGATTGATTATTGCAGTAAGTGCAAAACGTACTAGCCTTTAAGAGTAATAAATTTTTTAATAGAAATAAAGAATTATTACAGAATTTATAATACTTTACAGACTAAATAATTTACTAATAAGTAATTCAATTTGAAAAAAAAAAAAAAGTACATTAAATTCTTGATACTAAATATGTTGTATACTTTGTATTAGGGAATTAAATGACGTGTGTCTCATATAAAATAAAAATTTTAAGTTTTTTTTTTTTAAGGAAAAAATTAAGTTTCTTGATAGGTAACTTAGTCTCCCACTTACAAATCACGAAATTAAATTGATTCTCTTAGAGAAAAAAAAAAAAGAACTTCTTTACCAAAAATACCCATATTTTAATTTATTTATTTTCTTTTCATGTAAGGGTATCTTTGTAACCTAATAATTTTATACCTAATTCTTCTAATTTTTCAGCAAAATAAACAATAGAATAAAATTTTAATTCCTTATTAAACTTGATTTTTTTTTTTTTTTTTTGAATTTGGGGGTGAGGAGTTCGAGCTACGCACCTTCAAGTGGAGTCAAATGTGATATTATCGCTAGGTTATGTTTGCAAAAGCACATTTAACTTGATTTATTGATTTTATTCCTTAAAAGTTTAATAATTCCTTATAAATTTTTAAATTTAATATGGTAGAAATTTTTTTTTCTAAGTAATATTGTAGAAATTGATTTCTTATTCCTTGAATTCCTAATTAGTAGAAGTGTTTAAAAACGAGAATTGCAAACAAAACAAGTTGTTTGGCTGGGCGGGTTTGTTGTTTTTGTTTTTGTTTTTGTTTTGTTTTGTTTTGTTTTGTTTTTTTTTTTTTTTTTTTTGTTAATTTCAAAAATAACACATGTGGGAAAAATATTATTAAAACTAGCACCACTTTTGTTTCCTTTCATTCCTAGCACTACCACGTCATCAACATTAATTGAGGTGCCTGTAAAAAGTCAGAAATGCCCTTAGCCAACCCTAAACCCTTATTTTTTCCCACTTTCCCACCCAACCCCCTTACCCACAATATATAACTCATCACTCTATATCTTAGTTTTACTTCCCTCATTTTCCTCTCACCCTAGCCTCACGTACTCTCTCTCTACCATTATTGAAGATCTGAGCTCAGTTATTTCACTCTAAGGGCATGTTTGGTGCACGAGTTAAGTTTGAGTTGAGTTGAAATTTTTAAGTTTGAAATTGTTGACTTTTTCAGAAAAAACAAAAAACTTTTTCAGAAAAGACAAAAATCATGATTAAAAAATACTGTTTAATTTAAAATGAGTTGGAAAAACAAACGGGCCCTAAGTCTAACAAATCTTTTCCCATTCTTGTTCACTATATTCACCTTACCCTCTATATCCTCACCATAGTTGAATTGAAGCTGGCAGTGTTGGGATCTATATGTGCCCTAATGATAGAAAATCAATTATAGGGATTTTCTGTAAATATGACATATTGATATTAATAAAAAGAGGTTATTCATGATTAATAAGTTGTATCCTATTTACTTTCATTTGTTGATTGTATGATTATTTTGAGCAAACATAAAATACTCATAGTTGTTGGTAATATATCGGATTACCATATGTATACGGGGTATACATAGAAGACGTGGTAATTTGATAACAGTCTAAATAAATGGTCCGTAATCGATGTAATAAGATTTGGGGATCTTATTCATGATAAGATTGTAAATGTTGTCTACTTTCTTGGAGGGATAGTTTGTCTTGACCATCAGATAGGTTCCGAGTAGAAACTTTAATGTATACCAGTATTGAGGTATGACATTGGACTGGACCTAAGGTGTTAATTGATTCGGTTTAATAATTCGGTTTATAAGAATCAATGACGCTTTGATTATCATTCTGCATTAATCTTAATCCTGAAATGAATACTTGAGTTCGCATCCATAACTTATGCACTTTGATCCACTATAGGTGAGACACTGATAAATGATGGTCTATATATTTGTGTTTTGGGTGTATGATTTATGGATGGAGAAATCAAGATTCATAGATACGGAATCCATAGCTATCTTAACGATAGTACATGTTATATACTTAAAGGTATTATTCGGGAATTAAAAGATAATATAATAAGATCTTGGCCATCGGTTTACTTTGTGTTCTCTGATGGTTACCGATTGTATGGCTTTACAATTGGTGGTTCTTTCAATTGAGAATAATTGAACTTTAAGTTAAAATGATTGAAAAGGTAAAATGAAAAAAGTCATTAATTCAATCATAAATAACATATGGGAATTAAGCAAGCGATGAATAAATCATGGAAGAAGCACTGCATTAGAGAGCTTTTGTAATACGGTATGTAAACGGGAGTTCAGCTTCAGACTTTTAGTTGAATAGTCCTGCAGTTGATAATTGATGAATAATTAATCCGGGATTAATTTTTCACAATTATAGGAGCCTTTTTACTTATTTCCATCGGGTCCCTCTACTAGCTCATATAGTTCCACGAAGCGTCTCGGAATTTGTTCCTAATGAGATCGGTAAATAAAATGAGAATTTAAAATTATCTATTGAGACATGGTACTCTCTTACATGCAGTCCCAGAAAATGATTGGACATGTGAAATTAATGTAGACAAATAATGTAATTTGTCAACATATGATTGGTTGTAAATAAAATAATTATTTGTTAATTATTTTGGTTAATTGAATTTTGGAAATAAGATTGTGTTTGAATTATTTAGTTTTTGAAAACAAAATTTTTCTCTCCTAATTTATGGTGCACGAATTTTTAGTGGGTGGAGGGAAGAAAATTTTGTTTCAAAATTGTTTAAATATATTACAAATATTAAATTATAAATTGATTTAAATAATGGAGCTCATTTGATATATTTTATTTTCTTAAAGAATGGTGCATGTTTTTTTGGTGGAAAGGAAATCTAAAATATTTCATTTATTTAAATTAATTAATTATGGATAATGTTTGTGGAAAATATTTATTTATATTCAAATAAGAAAATCTTATTTAAATTCAAAGGTTTAAAAAGAGTTTGAATCTAGATAGTATTAGGACTTTTTGACTAGTCTAGATTCTTGATTTAAATTTGAACTACCAATCAATCTACACATAAGGTGGAGCACGAATTTTTTGAGAATTCTCCAAGCAAAAAATCGTCCATAAGGTTTAAAGAACCTAGCCCGAAATTTGAATAATCCTGGTTCAAAAGATTATCCAAAAAAATAATTATTAATTATTTTTCAAGTATGAGATATTTTTGAAAAATGATTGGAATATTATATAAAGGCTAGGGGTTCTTGAAAAAAGCTAACTATCATCATACACTCAAAGAAAGGGGACGGTTTTTTGGGAGAGAGAAAACGCAAAAAAAAAAAAAAAAACTAGGTTTTTGTGCTTGAGAAAATTCGTCCTTCTTGGGTGTGAGAAAAAGAGAGAAATTTTCATTGAATCAAAACTGTGAGGAAGGTTAAGCCGAGTGATATTTTTCATAGAAGGTTAACCGGTTCCTGTTTTGTAGTTTTGAAGAACAAACCCGGATCGAATTCTCAATGAGGTACATCGGGATTGAGAAAGTGAGATCTAGACTTTGGAAGAATTACCGGTTACTTGGATTCATAGCACGTGTGTCCACACACATTCTAAGACGTGGGGACTTGAGAATAGTAGAGAAGACATGTTAGTCGACGCCCTAGTAATTCCAAAATCCGAGAAACAAGGTACGTTTGATCATGTATTTAATTTATTATTATATACATCATGAGCTTCTTTTCTGAATCGGCATAAAAATTTTAAAACTTCCGATGTGCAGTAACTCTGATATCGGAACCATTTTTCCAACAGGCAGCTCATCTCCTAGTCCACTTGCCGCTCTTCCCACTTTCCATCATCCTCGTTCTAGCTTAGACCAGGTACAAACCTGTGGTAATGCTGCTTGTTATTTGGTTTTATTTGTTTCTATATGTTTTAAATTGGTTTGCGTTTTCAATTATAATCTAAAAAATGACTATGTTAAACTTTTGAGGGTCTTGCAACATCTGTTGTCTCTTGTAGCACCTGTGGGTAGTAAATAGATTTCATGTGTTTTTTTGGTCCCTTACTATAATATTTTTCGTTCCAAAAAATTTTCAATAGTACTAATGATAAACAACATAATGACCTTTTGGTCATCATTATGATGACTAAATTTGTCAATAATATTTATGCAAACGGTAATTATGATATTGACGATAATGAAAAAAAAAAATTTGCATATCATTTGATAGTTTAACACAAATGATCATTTTTATAATGACTAACAGGGGTAACAACTAGGGTTCTAAATAACAAATGGAAGTTGTCATACGTTGTCTATAATAATTATAAAAAAAAAACTTAGATTTGCATAACATTTGACAGTTTAACACAAATGGTCATTTTCATAATAACTAACAGGTTAATTTCATTATGACCTTATCAGTGCTAATTGTGTGATACATATATCTTGATATTGACGTAGCAATAGGGATTCTAAAACACAAATGAAAGTTGTCATACGTTGTGTTTAATGGGAAAAAAAGCATAGATTAAAAAAAACATAGATTTTCATAACATTCGACAGTTTTATACACTTAGTCATTTTCATAATTACTAACATGTCAATTTCATTATGACCTTCTCAGTGCTAATGGTGTGATACATATATCTTAACATTGACGTAACAATAGGGGTTCTAAAATATAAATGAGAGTTGTCGTACGTTATCTATAATATAAAAATATAACTAGATGTTATGACAAAGGGCTTTTCCCACTTTCCTGCCTAACCCTGCCCCCACCCATAATATATAAGTTATCTTTTTATCATCTTTTTCCCTTTCTTTATAATGTAATTATGATATTGACTAACTTCTTGCTATTTTGTTCAGGAATGGCTGCAATTTGTGTTTTCATCAAGTATACTGGTCAAGGGGACGGTACATCGAGATATGTTGGTGGTGAAATATATGGAATATTGGTGCCGCTTACCGCAACTTATGTTGGTCTTATTGAGTTGGTTAGGAGTGTTATTGGAATGATGGGCCTAGAGAAGACTATAATCATGAGATACGCCATTGAACCTGGAATGCCTTCTGTGAGGATACAGTATGATGCTGACGTTAATTTTTACATACAACTGAAGAAGAAGGATGTTCATGTGCTTAGCAAATTCCTAATTAGCATCGATGTATTGGATGAGTCAGTGGCTGAAGCGATACCACCTGAGGTAGGGAAAAACAACCACATACCTGTGCAACCCTCTAAGGATGGTGGACAGAGTGATGAAGCCATGCAACCTGTAGTTGTTAACAATCTTATCATCCCTTCTCCTATCCCTTCTCTTATAGTAGGTATGGATTTGCACATGGAAGATGGACTTGAAGAGCAAGTTAAATTCTTGAACAATGACTTAGGCATGAACCATGATGATTATAATGCCGGGGAATTCAACATTGAGGAAGCTGCTCGTGATTCAAATAAGAGGAGTATTACAGGAAGCATTGGAGCCCAATCTGTTGTCAATAGAACTATAACTCAATCTGTTCATGTACCTGATAATGACAATTTTTCTGGCGCAGTAGTTGTTACTAATTTTACACCTATCACAATGCACATAAATAATATATTTTGATAACAAAAAGTTACTACAGTACCATCTTCATCACGATACCATAAGTAAATACTACCAATTCAAGGTGAAAATGTCGACCACTACTCTATTGCACGTGGTATGTATAAATAATGAGAAATGTCCATGGCAGTTGCATGCGACTAGGATGAAGGATAGTGACTTGTTTGTTGTGAAGAGGTACGATGATGTCCATACTTGCTCTATTGAAATCGTTCAAGGGCATCATCGTCAAGCCAAGAGTTGGATGATCGGGGAATGTGTGAATGCAAAATACTTGGATTCGATTAATACTTCATATAGACCTCGGAAAATAATGCGGGACATGCAGGATGAATTTGAAGTGTCTTTCAATTATCTGAGAGCATGGCAAGAGAATGAAGCTGCACTGACCAGTTTGCAGGGCAATAATGCAGAGTCATACAAAGGTAAATTCTATATTGACCATGGTAATTATTTTAATGACTGGCATGGTGACTTATATATTGACCACATGATAATTATTTTTTAATAATGACCTCTCTTGGCCCTTTACAGTTCTGCCCGTCTAGGGTGAAATGGTTAAAAGAAAAAAAAAATCATAAATCCAACATTCATATAGAGACTGACTCAGAAAAGAGTTTAAAATACTTCTACATATGCTTAGCTGCATCAAAATAGGGTTGGCCACATTGTCGTCCAGTAATTGTGGTTGATGGATCGGCATTAAAGGCTAGGTTTGGAGGAATGCTACTTGCTGCTTGTGGCCACGACACAGATGGCTCCATATTTCCACTCACTTTTGGTATCGTTTCTGTTGAAGAGCAATAAATCATGGAAATGGTTCTTCGAGAAGCTAAGGGATTCAATAGGCACGCGAGAGTCTCTTGCTATTGTGGCTGATAGGCATAAGGGTATCAAATATGCAGCCAATATTGTCTATCCAGATGCTGATTTCGGGATATGCGTTCAACACTTGGCTGCAAACTTAAAGATGAGGTACAAAGATTTCAAGGGTCCTATGAAGACCTATTTTGGCAATGCATCGAGGGCTTATCTTGTCAGCGAGCACTAGCGTCATATGGAATCCATCCAGAATCGTAACCCCGACATGCACCGATACCTTTTGCAAACATATCCTAAAAAATGGTCGCGAGCATACTTTAATGGACGGAGGTATGCAATCATGACAACCAACATTGCCGAGTCATTGACAAGTATGGATCAGAAAGCCAGTTTAATACCAGTGGGATTCTTGATAGAGTGGTTAAGGGAACTACTACAAAGATGATTTGTCGAGAGACGTGAAGAGGCCCTGAAACTTACATTAAAACTGGTCTCCAAGGTAGAGAAACTTCTTCAGACACAATTTTCATTGGGACTAACAGTAACGGTACGTGATAACTACTAAAAATGACTTACGGTATACGCTAAATTTTGTAATGATCGGTAATTTTATAAATGACATTGCTATAATTTTATGTCATTGATTTTAAGTACTTCGTTTATGGGTTTCTAATTTAGGTGTTATGACTGATTGTGTTTGTGTTGAACATGGATTTGCGTTTGTGTATAATTGGAAAAAACCATAGATTTGCCTAAAATAGATTTACCCAACATTTGAGAGTTGAACACAAATGGTCATTTTCATAATGATCAATATGTCAATTTCACTGTGACCTCAGTGCCAATGGAAAAATATAGTGAAATTGATGTAATAACAGGGGTTTTAAAATACAAATGAGAGTTATCATATGTTGTGTCTAATGGAAAACACATATAGATTTGCCTAACATAGATCTGCCGAACATTTGAGAGTTGAACACAAATGGTCATTTACATAATGACCAACATGTCAATTTAATTGTGACCACAGTGCCAATGGAAAATATAATGAAATTGATGTAACAACAGGGGTTTTAAAACACAGGGGTTTCAAAACACAAATGAGAGTTGTCATATGTTGTGTATACTGGAAAACTCATATAGATTTGCCTAACATAGATTTGCCCAACATTTGAGAGTTGAACACAAATGATCATTTTCATAATGACCAACATGCCAATTTCATTGTGACCTCAGTGCCAGTGGTTTGACAAAAATAGTTTGAAGAGCAAAGATAACATGTTAACCATTACATATTGCAAGAAGAGGAGTTATAAAACTTTAAAAATGGTCTCTAATGAAGAACATAATGGGGCTATTTACATAATTGAAATATAAAAAGATTTAAAAAAAAGTTATTTATAAGTCTATCATATCCACCTCCTTATCACTTTTGTAATTGTCTTCAACTTTCCTCTTTGTATGAGACCACATATAATATGTTAGCCACTTCCGAAACATATTCATGGGTCTATGAATAACCCAATAATAGATGTCATTCCCTTCTATCAAGCATTCAGCATTTTTAATAGTAAAAATGCCACAGTCACCACTGTTTCACGGTTCACAAATGAGAATGAATCACAAACCACATCATTATCACTATTAAGAAGGTCGTAGGAATACATTATCAATACATTAATTCACCAATTTTCTTGTCAAAGAATATATTGCATGATGGTGACAGACATTTGGTAAGTTCACAGAGGGTTCCATGGTTTAAATTCGAATAAACTGATCCTATCAACCAGCATTAGAATAAACTTGGACATACATTCTAATACTTATCGGACCTTGTAATTATGAGAGCCTTCACGATTAAGCGAGTCGTACACTTCAATGGTCCAATTCAGAAGGTCGAGCTTTGCTAATACCCAATGTTTCAAATCTTGCAAGTGCATTGGGATTAGTAAAGTGTTTACCTCAAACCATGACAAACCGCATCAGATAGACACGCCAAGTATGATCTTCATTAACGAATCACACGATCCCTGATCAAATTTATCTTGTGCTTTCTTGTAGACGGGCCATAATGCACCAATCTTGACACTAAAAAACGTGTCTACTGCGGTGACCTTTCATTGTAGCAGTTTGGGGAAATGCATGATCTTCTTACTCAGATAGTAGAATGCAACGTCAATGTGTTAAATACACAAATAAGAAGCAAAGGAAAAAACAGTACGAGTCAGTACAAAAATTACTTACTTCACATAAGTTTAACAAAAATTGACTACATGGTAAAAAAAAAAAATGACTATTTACTTCATCCCATAGCCATACAGAAGAGGTTGCCAATTCATTAAACCAATTTTTTTTTTTTTCCATTGTCATAAATCCGAGGTCATGGGGTTCGTCCAACGTCTCATACTTTGAGATGTTTCTGGCAGGCTGTTTCCTAAAAAAAAATTAAATTAGTAAGGATAATATTAAATATCATTTTCAAAGCAAGATGACATTTCTTCGTCACAACCAAATTACCCTTAAGGAGGCTTCTTCAATAATCAATTCTTTATCTACACCCTGAATTGCTCTAGGTTCTCTTTAGGAGGTTCAACTAAGAGACCACATGGGAGGGCACAAAATATGACTTTCGTCAGAGCATGAGCAGCTAAGCCACTCCCAACCAGAGGCCCGGACCTCTTTTGTCCAAACCTTGAAAGTCTGAACCTTTTCTGCTTAGGGATCTATAAATGACAAATATCAAACAGGTAAAAAATTATGACTCGTAGGTAACAATCAAAATGACTATGTTTGTTTGTTACAGAAATTAGTAATAACCTGATTATTTATGTTATCCTCCTCTCACTTGGCTGCTTCTTCATTCTTTCTCTCCTCCTCCTCTCCGTTGACTTCTTCATCCTCTTTTCCCTCTTCTTTTTCCTTGGCTGCTTTAGGCTTTTTCTCCTCCTCCTTTCCCTTGTTGTTTTCATACTTTTCCTCCTCATTTTCCTTGGCTTCTCCCTCCTCTCTTTTGTCATGACCCCGACCTATGCTACGTAGGGCCGCGACTTCCGTACTTACTTAACTTACTTTTTGATTCAATTACTTTAAACTTAGTGAAAATTCCAGAGTAAATTTTTTTTTTCTTTCTCTTAAACTTTATTTTAAACTCAAACTTAAACTTGACTTAATCTCATACTTAAACTTATTCTTACTTATAGGTACTTACTCGAGTACCGAGCTTTCATAATTTATTTGAAAGCTATCATATTCAAACCGTGGACCAGACCCAACCTAGTGCGGGTCCGTACAACACGAGGCAACTTGCTTGTCATACATACTTGAAACTTTTCTTAAACCATACCATTACTTCCTTATAACATAACAAAACACATTTTACAAACATATTTTACAAAAACATATTTTCCAAAATCCGTGGCGGTGTCCATCCCACATTTCACAGTTGCCGTGCCAACCTTCCACAGTCTTGCATCAAGTATTGCCGGTAGGTTGCTTACCTACAGCATGAACGTAAGTAATGAGCTTATGCCCAGTAAGTACAATATTCAATCCGCAAAACATTTTTAGTGCTTGAATGCATGAACCGATTATGCTTTCTTATAAATCAATTATGCTTTTACATATTAACTTGATTCTATTCTCTTACATGTCATGCGTGCACGTACCATGGTACATAGTCTTGGAGTGGTTGGAAGCGGCCAGTCCAAACCAACTCAAACCATGAAACAAAACATTTAACATGGAGTGATTGGGGCAGCCAATCCAATCCAACTCATACCATAGACTAAACCGTTTAAACCCGCCCTCGTGACAAGTCGGTACGGCACAATAACATTAACTTGTCTTATCTTGTCTCATGACTTAAAAACTTATTCTTACCATGTGATGTAATATTCGTGAACATGCTTCATGATGTCACGACAAAAAAACATATAACATAACATAATCATAAATCATAACATAAACATCGTAACATAAACATCATAGCATAAACATCATAACATCGTAACATAAACCATCATAACATAAAGCTCCATAACATATAACATATGTAAATCATATAAATCAATTTTATGATTTCTTGATAAACATGTCATGCAACAAAAATATTTTGTTCATGCTGTAGGCGGAGTTGTACTTACTTGTCGTCCTACGCTCTTGGTTTATCGCCAAACATGGCACGACAACAATTCCTATTCCTGTTTCCAAACAGGGTGTAAGATAAGAGTCATTCATATTCTATCTTACTATAAATCATAATCGTTAGATGTTGGTATCATAACCAACATCCATGAGTAACCCTAGTTATATGTCCCCTACATCTTCTTATGATCACTCGATCGGTTACTTGCCGTAACCCTAGGCTCATGGCCCAACCAGACATAAATAGTAACTTATTAGGTTACTAATCTTACTAAGGCCCAACTAATTTCAAAGTATTACCCCATTAAGTTACTATTGGTAACCATAGGGTATGGCCAAATTATTTATTTATTTGCTCTTTCTTGACAAACCTTTGTCAAGTTTTCTTTGAAAATCTTTATAAAAACTGTATTTTCATAAAATCTTAACTTTTAAGCAAAGACAGTTAAAACTATCAAGCTCTGAAAATAATCTTTGAAAACAGTTTCTTAATTTTAGTTATCAGTGCATGTGTAGGAGTTTCCTGCTTTTGCACTATTTTTCTGAAAATCCTGCGCTGGAATTTCCTGTTTCCTGCACAGTTTTGGAAATCTGGTTTTACTTTACAATTTGTTTAGAATTAGAAAAATATTCCTTCATGAAAGTTTTAGATCTCGAATAATACTATAACTTTTGTGTTTTGCTCAAAAACCAAATATGCCTTTAACCTGTCCATTTTTCTTGTTGAATCTGCCTGGCCGTGCATACTGGGTCTGGCTGACCATGCTCGGGTTTCTGTAAAAAAAAAAAAAAAGAGGCCTTTGGAGCCTTATTTTTGAAAACCGTTCACAATGCCCTCTAGGATTTTCCATTTCCTACAACTTTTAAGTTTTGAGTTTCTTCAAATTCGGCCTCTTATAGCCTCAAAATTCACTTTCCAGAAAGCTGCCCAGTTTTACCCGAAAACTGGCAGTTTCGTTTTAGGTCATATTTTATGTAAAATTACGGGCACACTACCTCAAACGGTTGCAACCGTGGGTCTACATCAAGCATGCAGCATATTATATAATGTCTCCATGATCATACATTCATTCTTAAACCTATGGGGACATATAACAAACATATAGTAGGCACACTCAAAACCCACATAATCTCGAACACATATGATCATAACCATACACCAAAACATAATTAGAGACCACCAAACCCTAATCAAGCACATACTAGTGAAACTAACTAGAGCATGAACATAATTGGTGAGCTTATGCTCTTACAATCCAACTTTGGAAATACACCTAAATTTCCAATCAAAGCTCAATTAAAAAGCTTAGGGTGCTAAAGAGAATTACCTTAACCAATCTCAAAGATTGGTGCTAGATTTTTTATCCAACTTTTTCTCCTTGCTCCCTACCATAACCGGCCTCCCTTGGCTTGGTTGGCTTCCAAATTTTTAGCCACACTTGGTTGGTGATTCTCCAATTTTTCCGACCACCACCTATCCTTCACTTTCTCTTTTCTTTTTCTTTCCTCTAGGGTTCGGTTTTGTGAGGGAGAGTGTGAGAAGAAAATTGGCAAGAGCTTGGCTTGTTTTCTCTATTTTTCCACTAAAAATCCGCCCCCCTCACCTCTATTTATAGGCTTTTTGAACTTTTCAAAATTGCTAAAAAGTCCTTGAACTAGGATTTAATTATTTTTCTAAAATTGCATATTGGTCCTTGAAGTAAAATATATTTGCTAATTAGTCCCTACATGTGGTGGCTGGTCATTTACTCCCTTGGTGCCCAAGTTTTGCTTACCTCATCATGGTGACATCATGCTTACATCACCTTGATGACATCATGCTTACATCACTTTGATGACATCATCTTGATGACATCATCTTGCTTACATCATGCTTACATCACCATTACTAACTTTTCCAAAAATTACACTTTTGCCCCTAAAGATAAAATATTTGCAATTTAGTCCCTATGGGTGATCGGCTAAGATAGAGCTACTTGACTTCCAATTCTTGCATAATTATCCACTTGATTCTAAGAATCCATTAATAAAATTATGCAATCCATTTCCTTATTAACTTTGATAATATCAATACTGTTTTGTCCTAAAACAGTATTATCATACTGAATTGTAGTCCAAAATCCATCTGCATAAAATTGGACTACGTATAAATTTTTCTTAGGACTTGAAACTATTTAGTCCTTATTGCTCTAAATATTGTGCTTGATTTTTCTAGGATGGTCTCATAGCTTATTCTTGCTCATTTGTCCGTAATGATGGTTTTTCGCAGTATAATTTTCATACTGTTAATTACACTGCAGTACCATCTCAGTCAAACTTTAGTCAACCTAAAGTCAACCTTGGTCAACTTTGACTTTTTAGGTCAAACTTTGACCAACATAAAATCATGAAATTTCATTATGCCTTTTTCCTTAAAAGGCCTTATGCTTGGCTAAGTAATCTATTATTGAGTCTCGTGGCTAGTTAATCGAGAACTCAAACTTATACTGATATTTAACTCAGATCATGAGCTTCATATCAACATACATGGTTCAGTCTTAGATTTTCCTTGTCTCTAAGGAAATTATAGGTCCATCACAATTTCGGGTTCTTACATCTTTCTTCATACTCTTTATATTTTTCTTGTATAATTTCACAGTTAGGTCATAATAAAAATTATCAGTTGGTCATTACAGAATTGACCATCTGCATATAAGATATACTCAACACACATTTTTAGGATTACCTCATCGTTTTCTCCCTTGTCATCTTCATCTTCTGCAATACTTTTCTCTTCATCTTCCTCTTTTTGCGAAAGGGGTACGAATCAGCGGTCATTACCATTGATCATTACAGAAATAACCAGTTAGTCAATAATGAAATTGACCAGTTGATCATTATTATATCAATTACCATGGGTTATTATAGAAATAACCAGTTGATCATTACAGAAATGACCAGTGGGTCATTATTATATCATTTACCATGGGTCATTATAGAAATGACTAATTGGTCATTATTATATCAATCAATTACCATGGGTCATTATAGAAATGATCATCTGCATATAAGGTATACCCAACTTAGAATATTTCAGGATTACATTTTCGTTTTCTCGCTCGTCATCTTCATTTTCTTCCTCTTCCTCATCATCTTCTTTCTCTTCATCTTTGTCTTCCTGCAAAAAGGGAAAATGTCAGCGGTCATTATATCAATTACCATGGGGTTATCATAGAAATTACCGGTAACTACAAACAATCACCTTATCAGTATTTAAGAAGTCCATGGCTGCCTTCACACCTTTATCTGCAACGACACCGATATCAGAGTCAAGGAAGCCATCATCTTTAGGGCCGAATCAGAGGTCATCAGAATCAGTCTTCGCGACATCTTTCTGAACATTGCTCTTGTGCATGTAGCTCACATGGTACGCAGTGGTTGGGTTCCCCTAAACATTGTCATTGAGGTTATACAACTATTTAGAACCCTATGTAGAAGCTTCCTAGACTTCTTATGTCCATTTTTCGGCTCTTCTAATTTTTTGTTCATTGAATCAACCTCTCCTCGAATCTTTTTTGGAAACTCCAGTCATTCGGAGTTTGTCTCGGTACTCGATTGTGTGACAGGTGTCTTACGAGGTGCCTGAGGCACAACCGTAGGCTTCTTCAAATATAGTTGCGCAACTTATGACTCCTTCAACTCTTCGTCAGTTGGCATCATCACAAAATACTTTGGCTGCACACATTTAATTCAATAAAAAAATTACCACATGATATTATATAAATGACCAACACTGGTATTAACACTAACAAAAGTATGGTCATTACAAAAATTACCACCCGATCATTATGTAAATGACCAACACTGGTATTGACACTAACAAAAGTATGGTCATTACAAAAATTACCACCCGATCATTATGTAAATGACCAACACTGGTATTGACACTAACAAAAGATTACCATCCAGTCATTATGTAAATGACCAACACTAATATTAACACTAACAAAAAATATGGTCATTACAAAAATTACTACCCGGTCATTATGTAAATGACCAACACTGGTATTGGCACTAACAAAAATATGGTCATTACAAAAATTATGATCCAATCATTATGTAAATGACCAACACTGGTATGAAAACTAATAAAAATATGGTCATTACAAAATTATCACCCGATCATTATGTAAATGACCAACACTTGTAAATGACACTCATAGTAATAATAATATAGTATAGAAATTACCTGGTTCTTACCAACAGCGGTTAAAACCGACATCAAAGCATCAAACTTCACATTATTCATGGAGGTCCATGACAACATACGAGGATTGGTCTCAACGTGCTTGGTCATGAATTTGCCTGCTATTGTTGGGATCCTCTCATATGCCTAAACGAGTAAGGCATGAGGAAAGCCCACGATACTGTAATGTATTTTATTAGCCTTCTTTAATGGTCTTCTATTTGAAGACAACCTGTTTTCAACTGCATTACATATTACAGCTCGAGTTGCCTCCCATGAGAGCACGCCCCACGGAAAAGCATTGAGCTCCTCCAAGTTATCGGCTAGGGCAAAATATTTTGGGTCTATCTTCACGGAATTTACATTTGCAAGAGGAATGCAAAATATCATGTACAGTAAGCCAAGCTTGACAACGTTATCGTCATTGTCAAATTTTGCATTCGACAGCTGCACCTCCAAATGTTCCCTCGACACGGCTCGTAATGTAGAAAAATATCTTCTCATTAATCAGTTATCAACCGCCGGTGCGAGATGGGTAGACCCTACACATATCATGCCGGTTATCAGGCAGAACTCGTTGATGGAAAATCTACCCAGGTCTTCACCAACCTCAAACCATAGAGCATAACTCTTTACTCAGTGATCCGTCAAACGTATTACAATGTTGTGCAAGACTTGCCCAGCCTAGCCAAACGTCTTTAACTTCAGAAATTTCTTAACGCATGGCTGTCAGATCACTCCTTGGTACTGTCAGGGTGACAACCACTATTTCAAGTTTTTACAAGTTTGCAATGTTAATGAAAGTATTTTTTTTTTGCATGGATAATTTCAGTATCCGGTACGCATCGAACATACAAAACATGTGGTAATTGTATCCCAAGAGAGTATTTATATTTGTGACCAATAAATAATCATAAAAATGACCAACTGAAAATAATAAAAATGACCTACGGGTAAAATTACAACATGATATCAAATAAACAACCACACAACCGCATTTTTCAATGTCACCAACAATTAACCAAACATTAACAAAAATCCAAATACCTTCGGCAACCAAAATTTATATAAACCAATACACTCAATTTTCCTTTCAATATCTAAATACCAAACCAACAAACTTTTAGTTTTTGTCACAAAATCAAATAAAAGTACAAACTTTACGTTTTTAATGCAAGTTTTTTTTCAACAAATCAATTAGAAATGTAGAATCTCATCAAAAACACATATATGCAAATTTTTTTTTACATAATCAATCAAAAAGCAAACGTCCTCATAAAAAATGCACATTTTTACCAAATCTATATTAAAAATGCAAACTTTTTAAACAATTAATTGAAAATGCAACATTTACCTTTTCAACATTCGAGTTCTTCTTCTCTTCTAGGGCTCTTTTCGCCTTCTTATATTCATTAACTTCGTTTTCCCCTTACTTTCTCTTCAACCCTTCCTCGGGTGCCCTTCTTTTTTCTCTGGTGCCGGTTTTTTAGAATTTTTCTTCTCTGGTGGCCTTTTCTCTACCGAAGCCATTACTCGGAAAGACCTCTTTTCAGGAGTAATGTTTTTCTCCGCCAACTTTGTGGGTTTGGATATGAGAGACTCAAGAATTTTTGACTAGGTTTGGGTGGTTTTAGAAGATTCTTCACCCAGTACAGAGTTCAAAAAACTTTATAGAGGGTGTCGATGGTGATTTTGGACGGTTTTTGAGCGGTTATGGAGCGGTTTCCGATGATTTCTATGGGTGGTGGTCTCTCTTTCTCGTTCGATTTCTCTCTCTCTAAATAGGAATTTCTCTATCTAAAATATTGAAAATGGTTTGAAATTAAGTTAGGACATTAGAGGGAGACTTGGGCGGGTGGGAAGCGGGGGTAATCCCGGAATTTGGCATCCCTTAAAAGCTTCTGGATCCCACAAATCTGAAGAAAAAATGACGTGGCAGTGCTAGCAATGAAAGGAAACAAAAGTGGTGCTAGTTTTAATAATATTTTTTCCCACATGTGCTATTTTTGAAATTAACCCTTTTTTTTTGTTTTTTTTATTTTTTTGAAACATGGGTTTTTATTTTAGGGAATGGCTGTGGTAGAGCTCCTTTTTACATACCCTATCGATATAGTTCATTTTTAAACCATTAAGACATAATTGAACGGCTGAAATGTTATTTGTGTATAATAATTATAATATACTATACCTCATATTAGTATAGATTAATAAATAAAAAAAATTATTATTTAAAAAAAAAAAAACCAATCCCCTTCCTCGACACTGACGACGGATCCCCTTCCCACTGAGCCAAATCCCTCCCTACCCCAAAACAACACCGATCAGCCCAGTCCCTCCCTCCTTCCAGACCCCGACGACGGAAACCTCCATTTCTCCCTTTCCCCCAACATTCCACCGGTGAAGGTGGATTTTTTTAAAATTCTTTTTTTTTTTTAATTTTTTAATTTCTTAATCAAATACTATTGTAAGGTAAAAAAATGTATGATAATTACCGTACACAAATAACACTTCAGCCGTTTGATTACATCTGAACAATTTAAAAATGAGCTTTATCGATAGGGTATATAAAAAGAACTTTACCGTAACTTTATCTTTTATTTTATTTTATTTCATAATAAAGAAACGAGTAAGTGGCCTAAATAGTCCCTGAACTATCTAAAAGGTGACGGTTTAGTCTGTGTTTTATTTTATTTTCCCAAAAAGGCCAAGAACTCTTAAAATGTTGGCAATTATAGTAATTCCGTCCGCATCTGTTAAAGTTCTAACAGAATGAGTCACTGAGCTACTACATGAGCTCAGTTAATCTTAAAAAGACAAAAATACCCTTATCAATAACACTAAAAGAGAGAGAGTGTGTGCTGAACTCAAACCCAGCCCCCCCTCTCTCTTGCCTACCCTTCCTCCCTCTCTCCCACCCCCACAGATCCGACGTCGGAGACCACCACCACCACCACCACCCCCACAAACCCCCTTCTCTCGCCTCCCCTTCCTCCCTTTCTTCCACCCTCACAGATCCGACGCCGGAGCCACCAACATTTCCACCCAGATCCGACGCTAGAGCCTACTACCATCTCTACTAGGGGTGGCAATTCGTGTCACGTGTCAGATTCGTGTTGTGTTTGAGCTGTGTCGAATTTTTTCTTCTCCAACCCGAACACGACCCGTGACACGAAAACGACACGAAACCGTGACACGAACACGACACGAACCCGTAACAGCTTGACATGACACGACACGAATTGGACCCGCGACACGAACTTGACCCGCGACACGAAATTGACCCGCGACACGAACTAGACCCGCGATACGAAATTGACCCGAAATGGACACGCGACACGAAAATTGATCCGAAATTGACACGAAGTTGACACGAAATTGACTCGAAATGGACACGCGACACGAAAATTGACTCGAAATTGACACGAAATAGTGACCCGAAATGGACACGAAATTTGGCACGAACTTGACCCGAACTTGACCCGAATCTGACCCGAAATTAACACAAAAACTGACACGAAAAAAACGGGTCCAACCCGAACACGACCCGTTTTTTTTCGTGTCAAATTTTCCCAACCCGAACACGACCCGTCACCTGTTTTTCCCAACCCAAACCCGCGAAATTCGTGTCGTTTTCGAGTCGTGTCGTCGTGTCGCGACCCGTATTGCCACCCCTAATCTCTACCCATATCCGATGACGGAGCCACCACCATCTCTGCCCAGATCTGACTCCCGGTTAAGAGAGAGAGGTGGTGGTGGGGTCCCGTCGGGGGGAAGGGGAAGCCGAGGGGGTCGGAGAGGAGTGGGTCACCGTCGTCGGGAAGGTCACCGACGACGGAGAAGACTTAGGGTGGGAATGGTAATATGAGGTAAAGTATATGATAAGTATGGTACACTAACAATATTTCAACCGTTGATTAAATTTTAATGATTTAAAAAAAAAAACTCTATCGATATTTATTCTAGAAAAGACTATACCACAACCTTTCCCAAAATAATAATAATAATAATTATAATTAAATATAAATTAAACCGTCATCTTTCAATAGTTCATACGGCCAATTATTCTAAAGAAACAGGGAATTTGGGTGAAAGTATGTGGTTGAAAGCGGAACGAGAGGAGAACAGTCCGTGAATTACTTGCTTGCTTGCTTGTTCGCTCGAAATCTTCACGTCCGTGGATTGAAGGCCACTGATTGAAGATTCAATTTTTCCCGATATTTGATCGGAAAAATTTCTTCAAAAATTTGATCGGAAAAAATTCTTCAAAAATCAACATCCCGGACTTTGCGTTAGGGTTCGTGCAATTGAGGATTTTGAAATTTCTACCGCCATAGCATGTGGATGTGATTTTCCCGACAGGTTAGTAAAATTTCTCATTCTCTCTTTATTATTATTATTGTTGTTGTTTTTAATTTTCTAACTTGAAATGAGAACTTTGATGCTGTTAGTAAATTAATTTTTGGACCATTTTTGGTAGAAATCGACTCATTTTGTCGCTCTTCCCAAACCCCCCAAATCAGATATAGACCTAAACCCCCAAATCAGAAATATCATTTCTCTTGTTGGGTCTTATAAATGAGTTTTTTTTTTTTTTTTTTTTTTTTTTTAATAATGAAGTCGATTAATTTTCCTTCCCCCCCCCCCCCCCCCCCCCCCCCCCCCTCTTCTTTTGGGAGATAGTTATATACTAGAGTATTGCTGCTGGGGTCTCTCATTGCTGCTCTGATGCACATAAGATTTCTGCATTTATGAATATTCAGTGCCTTATTTCAATTGTGCGTGGCTTTTATCAGATGGAGCCCACAAATTCTTTGAACCCGGATATAAACCACATTGACCCGGGAAACGCTGATGGCGATGCGCCAGGGGTGGAGGATCTTAGGATTAGTATTGTTGAAATGGCCGCAAGGGTCGATAAGGTCAGGCTTATCTAAATATCGATCGTGGAATTTAGCAATTTGTTACTGTAGTAGCTTGTTCTTGTTAAGTATTTAAAATGAGTTCAGACAATGTGCCGATTGGCTTACGCAACTTCCGACAACATAGGCTGATTTAATCTGTTTTGTTAATAGATTTTGGATTTCATTTGTTTCTTACATTTAACTTGTTATATCTTGAATTTCTTTATTGTTGAAAATCACAGATTTAATTTTCACAGTGTGTATGTTATCCGCCAGTTGCAGAAAGTTCTAATTGAATGATGGACAATAATAACGATAATAAGAAAAATTTAGAAAAGATCTTCAGAGCACTTTTGTTACTTGAGAAACAGATGTGCATAGTAGAATTCGTCTCTCTCGTTTGTTTAGCTGTCATGGAGTTTGTGTAACTTCATAATGAAACTTTATGAGCTCTAATTTTATAATGAAATCACTTCACATGTTCTTTTGCTAGCTGGAAACTGTACGTCTCAGTGTTTCTGGCAGAGTAAAGATTAAAAAGCTTTTTTCTTCTTGTGATTTTCAACTGATAGACCTTTATTCCCCCTATTTTTTTTTTTTTTAAATTTTTTTCTTTCTTCTGTAAAATAGATTCCATTAGCAAATGTAATTTTACAATTTATAAAAAGGATCAGAAGAAGGAAGATCTTTACTATTTACTAAGGAACAAGGGTTTCTTTTCCTGTTTCCTTTTCATTTGATTTTTTTATCTTTGAGGGGTAGTTTTCATATATATATATATATATATATATATAGATATATATGTATGCAATGCTGATCCTGAGAACCAAAGCAAAAAATGATTCTGCATGCATATACTAATTGATCATTATAACCTAAAAAATGATTCTGCACCCGTATATACTACTTGATCGTTATAAATGCTATCTTTTTTAGTTGTTGTTGTTGTTTATTTTTTTTTTATTTTTTATTTTAATTTTTTTTTCTTCCCCTCGTTAAGTTGACCCAAGAGTGGAATACAAACAATGCAGCTTGAGATAAGTGTGAATGAGGTTGAACAATTTTATTCAACTAAAGGGAGCTCAATTGTGAAGGACAAAGACAGGGAGAAACATTTCAGTAATTTTAAGCTGCAACAGCAAGATGCATCACAAAGGGAAGCGGCTGCTTCAAGGAGAATGCAAGAACTGATGCGACAATTTGCCACGATATTGCGTCAGGCAAACACCTCAAACTTTCTAATTGTCTTTGTAAGATGGGCCTTTTACTTTGGAAACAAGCGCCTAGTTATCTTTTTTTGATCTAATGAGCTAGCTAACTATACTCAAAAGGGAAAGGGAGTAGTCATACCAAATTTACTTATATACTCCTAATAAGTTTCCATGTGTTAATGATTTTTTGATTGTGTAAGAGGACATTTTGGTAATTACATTAATAACATTAACATTACTAAGTTTAGTAAACATCAGAAAGGGAATTGATGATCCTCCTTTCTATTACTTTAGTTTTCAATCCCATTACCTTTCCCATTACGTTCTTTTACGGTTTGGTAAACGTGCCCTTCAAAACTTGAATCTCTATGATCTCTAAAGAAGTGCGTGACAAATTTATCACATGAATTTACATGAAACATAAGAAATATTCTATTTGCTTAGTTGAAATAGCAAGGGATGAAAAACATTAGGAATCCTACCGTAAATTGGTTTAATTTACTCTTGTTGTTGTTGTTGTTTTTTTGTATTTCAAAACTAACTTATCTACCAACTACCGTTATTTTAATCTAATTATTCGTTTCATATAAGGGTGTTTTTGTAACTATACTTATTTTATTCCTAATCCTTCTAATTTCTTAGCAAAGTAAATAGTAGAGTAAAAATTTAACTCTCGGCTGCCTCAATGACCCCCTTCATTTAATCTTTTAGTTTAAGTGCTATGAGGTTTTGCTTTAAAATAAACTTCACTTTCTAGTATTCTTTAGCCCAAATGCTTTTTGTGACTTGAGTTAGTGGGACATGTATCAGGTTACTTTTTTGTGGCCGACTCATTTAGTAGGCAATTTATCAGTGAGTAAACTGCTAGTTAATATGAGTTGTTTCTGCATGCAGATCACTCTGCACAAGTGGGCGTGGCCTTTTATGGATCCTGTAGACGTTGAAGGTCTGGGTTTGCTCGACTATTATCAGGTAAAGCTTGGTGCTTCTTTCAGAACATCCCCTGATTCATCTTCCATCTTCTTATATTTGTAGTCTTTTGATGTACCTGGAAGTTGTAACCTGTGCCTTAAAGCTCTAATGAACTCTTTCTTTCTAGAGAAGAGAACCTGTTATAGGTTTATTATTTATTTTATTATCTGTTTATTTTTTGTATAAGAAAATTAATCTAATGCCTCTATGATGCAGAAGAACTGAATTGACTAACAAAATTTCTCAAGCCTTCAGCTTTTGTCTTCTTTTAATTTGGATTAGGTTTTCCTCTATAGGTAATTGACAAGCCCATGGACATCGGTACAATAAAAACTAAAATGGAGGCCAAGGATGGTACTGGGTATAAGAATGTCCGCGAGATATATGCCGACGTTAGGCTGGTTTTTAAGAATGCAATGAAATACAATGATGAAAAAGATGACGTCCATGTGATGGCCAAGACTTTGCTAGAGAAATTCGAAGAAAAATGGCTCCAGCTTTTGCCTAAAGTTGCTGAAGAGGTAAACTTAAAAGTTTATATGGTTGACTTCTCCACAGTTGTGGATAAAATAAAGCATAGATTTTGGAAGAAATCAATTATCATTATTATTATTATTATCATTATTTTTTTTAATGTGGTTTGAGATACTTTCGGGGGTTT
The DNA here is from genome assembly GCA_009761775.1 of Ficus carica. Lineage (NCBI taxonomy): Eukaryota > Viridiplantae > Streptophyta > Magnoliopsida > Rosales > Moraceae > Ficus > Ficus carica. Next base: position 3,159,952 of record CM019739.1, read on the forward strand.
TCATGCTTATCATGACAAATCTTTAACTCGAAGCCCAATTAAGTTTAGGAAAAGAGACGAGAAGAGGAGGAAGCCAAGGCACAGTTAGACATGCAGCTTACCCAGGAGGCTGCTTATGCAAGCATTGCTAGAGATACAAGGAATGAGGTTAGTCAAATCAGTAAATACTCTTTAGAAAGAAACAATTGGAAGGGTGGATGGTTTTATAATTTCTCTCTCTTTTTTTTTTTTTTTTTTTAATCTTGTCATTTTTGAATGTGCATAATACAAATGACGATAGGCAAGGGTTTTGTCAGTTATGGTGTGTGGGGTGTATTCTCAATTCTGAACTACATGATCTTCCACCATTTTACAGCTTTATGACTTGGATATGCATTTGAGGCAGCTGAAAGTTACGGTGGTTAAGAAATGCAGGTTTGCTCCAGACCCATCTCTACTGTATTTCTTTTTGGCCGAGTAGACCAATGCCGACTTAAACTTCTGGTTGTATGGGCCATGAATTTGACACACACACACACACATATTATATGTATATTGTGTGAAAAATGTTATGCTTTCCTTTTCCTACTTTTCTTCATTCAAATTCTTAAAAAATAATAATAATAAATAAATTAATAAATTAAGAAAGAAATAAACAAATAAAAATTTGTCTATGATAAAACAAAGCACTACAAGGAGGGCACATGGGTTGTTGACTTGTGTTGTGTCAGATCAGATAAATGGGGGATCAAAAGAGATATGGTGTTATAGGGTGGAAATTTTGGTTAACCAGAAATTGCCCTTTTAACAATTGTCTCTTCATGTGTGCTTATTATATGTCCACTGGGCAATTGTAGCTGCTGTGTATTTTTTTTTTTTCCTTTTAACAAGATCTTTTTTTACTCTGGATTTATACTTACCAAAGGAGGAAAATGCTCACTTGATCAATTTAGGAGAATGTCCACCGAGGAGAAAAGAAAGCTCGGAGCTGCTCTTACTCAATTGTCTCCTGAGGATCTCAGCAAGGCACTGGAAATAGTGGCTGAGAATAACCCGAGCTTCCAAGCAACTGCCCAGGAAGTGGATCTTGACATTGATGCTCAGGTACCTGGTTAAATATCTTTTTGGCCATTCTTCACTAGCCTAGTACCGATGATCCTGAAAGTTATCGGGGCAGTATTTTGGTCATCCCATAGTGCTCGAAATGTGTCATTTTGACTATTATAATAATCCACTATATGCAGAGTGAATACACATTATGGAGATTAAAAGTGTTTGTAAAGGAAGTGCTCAAAGTTGAGGGAAACCATGGTAGCAATAACGCCGCAGCCAACAATAGCAATGACGACAACAAAAAGAACAACTCCAAACGACGAAGGGAAATATGTGACGCTCTCGCAAAGACTGCTGTTAAAAGGACCAAAAAGCTCGCTAATTTGTGATATACACCATTTGCAACATCTAGGCCCGGTTGGTATTTGATATGTGGCTTGTTTAGTTAGTAGCCTTTTTTCGAGGGATAAAATAAATAAGTCATGTGCAGGTGTTGAGATCAGTGGCATTGTTCTTAATACATTCGCGTCCGAGCTCATCGACTTGCTCCTGTAAAGTTCATGGATAATTGCTTTTTTCGGGCAATGTGACCACAAGCAAGCAAAACCTGAATGGGGCAGAGTAAAGTGGGTTGTTGTAGTTATGGCAAAAAAGCAACATCTTGTATATTGATAATGATAATTGAGTTTGGGCTCGTCCAGTGGTTATATGACTAGTACCCCAAAAAAAAAAAAAAAAAAAAAGAAGAAAAAAAAAAAAAAAGGCCTTGGGGAAATGGAATTTTACTTAGTATGTCGATTGGGATTCAACTCTTGTGTCTTATCGTTCGTGTTTGCTTTATGTCCCTTTAATAATATCATGATACGTTAATTAAAGATGCATATTTAATTATAATATTATATTAAATCAATTAAAAAATTATGTTAGTTATGCGTTTTATATTAATATTAGAGGGATATGAATGTGTACACAATAAGAGGATTAAATCCTCTCAATTGGGATGTTGTTAGGTATGGGGACTAGAAATGAAATCCGAAGTTAGGATGAGGTAAAAAGGCCATGTAGTCAAGGAAGGAAGGAATCTCTGTTACGCTTTGGTACTTCCAAGTTCCAAGATATATGGTTTTTTTTTTTTTGGGGACAAATGTCCAAGCTATGGTTGTTTCTACATTTTGTTTTCTTGCTTTGTTTCGTTTACCACGTGATTTCAATATTAACAAACCTTTGATAGCATTGTGAAGTTCGTCTTCCACAAATATGGTAGTTGTAGTAGTTGTAAAGACACAAGTCAAGAGGAACTTCCAAGTGTGCGTGTTTTAGTACATAAAATCCTGAGGAGGGCTGTTTCCACTAGATGGTTTGATGATGAAACTGTTTGTTCTTGCTTGTCGATTTTTGACGATAATACAGTTTTTTGTTCAAAAATAGAAGTCCATTGTCGTCGTTGTCCATCATGAGTCAAGATGACCTCTTCTATCAGTATCATGTCATCGTTATACCCTCATTCTTTGCCGAAAAATTAACGGGAGATTACAACACATTTTTTAGAATTCCAGGATATTTTAACTTCAAAAAAAAAAAATCAAACTTTCACCTAAGAGTTCAAGAGTATTTTAACCAAAAAAAAAAAAAGAAAGGGGATTAAACTTTAACCTGCTTAAGATTTAGATGATCAACATAACAATGAAAAAAAAAAAAATTTTAAAGCAATAGGTATTTATCATTGATGCTTCCAAACTTGTCACACTTTGATAATTTGCCCTCCAAATTTGTGATTATGACAATTTACCTTTTGAACTTGTCAAGTTGTTGCAATGTATGTCAGTTTAGTTAATTTTTTTATCAAATTGAAGATTTGAATGTGTAAGATATGCATTAGGGATTATATTAGATTTTGAAGTTTTTGATCAGAAGTGAGATTTTTCATCCTCATATAAGGCATATGTAGATTTTTCATAATTAATTTTAACAGAAAATTAATTCGTTTGGGGTATATTTTAACAGTTTAACAAAATTAGAAGATAAGTTGTTAAAATTAAAAATTTAGAGGCAAATTACCAAAAAGTAAAAAATTTGGGGGCATGAAGAGCTACTAGGAAAGGAGAGGAGAGGAGTTATCGCACTTCGGAGGAACTACTTTGGGGGAAGAAACGCAGACGAACTGAACATTCACAAACATACAAAGTACAAACAAACAAACAAAACAGAAAAGAAGAAGAAGAAGGAAAAAAGAAAAAAGAAAGAAAGAGAGAATGGAAGGAAAAAAGCTAAGGAAGCAGCAATCGAAGGACCCATTCGAAGCTGCGTTTGAGGAGCAACAGCAACAGCAACAGCAGCAGCAACAGCATCACCATCACCAAGACGATGACGATGACGATTACGACGACTACGACTCTCCTCCTCCTCCTCCTCCCAAATCCCCTTCTGCTCCTCCTTTGAATTCTCAACCTTATCTCAATCCTCCTCCGATTTCTGCTCCGACGACGACGACGACGACAAATCCTCCTCCGAATCTTGTAGAACAAGAAGAAGAAGAAGACGACGACGATGACGACGCTCTTCCTCCTGTCGTTTCCCGAGACCCACAACCCTCTTCCTCTTCCTTATCCACCGTCCCTGCTCCCTCCACGACACCGTCTTTGCCGTCGTCGTCGTCGTCTCGGGCCCACCAGAAGACTCACAGGGACGACGATGACGACGAAGAGGAGGAGCACATGGACGTCGAGCTCGACAAGTTCCCTTCCACCGCCGATCCCGCTAAGATGGCCACCATGCAGTCTGTTCTTACTCTTCTTACTCTATTCCCCTCCCCCCCCCCCCCCCCCCCCCCCTTCTTTTCTTTCTTTTTTTCTTTTTATTAGGTAAATAATTACACTAAAGTTTTGATTTTGATTTTTTTTAAATTTATTTATTTTTTGGTAGGGCAATTTTGTCGCAGTTCACGGAAGAACAGATGAGCAGATACGAGTCTTTTAGGAGAGCTGGGTTTCAGAAATCTAACATGAAAAGGGTTTTTTTTTTTTTTTCTTTTCTTTTCTTTTCTTTTTCTTTTTGGCTTTCAACTTTTTTCTTCCTTCTCAATTTCATTCGCTCTACCAGTTTTTATATTTAGGTTTCTAGCTTTTAATTTTCAGAGAATATTGAACCACTCGTTTAATTTTTCGATTAACAATACAAGTTTCTAACATGCTCTTGTTGGTTGGTTTGGTTTGGTTGAAGTACATATTTCAAAACAAATGGTTGGTTTCTGCTTGGACTTGCATATATTGTAAAACTCTGTATAGAAAAAAAAAAATTGCTGGTTTTTTTATTTTTTTCTGCTCTGAATGAATCAATGATCTGTGGATACAATATTTTTTTTATACCAAATTTGCCCCCATTTTTCTTGTGATAAAACTCTAGATGCAATGGATGTGTTATAAACTCCGACCAAACATGTAATGCATTTGAACAAGCGATCTCAGTTATTCTGGATATGGAAATGTTCTTGTTTTCCACATGTATTTTGAGCGGTTTGCAAATTGACGATTCTTCAGCAGACTTATCCGGAGTTGTTAGATTTTGAAATCCAAGTGACTTTTTTTGGCAGGGCTTTTTGAGATACTTGAATTTTATGTTAGACCTTGTAGAAGGTTATTCATTTTTGCATAATTTTCTTTGAATGCAGTTGTTAGCTAGTATCACTGGAACCCAGAAAATATCTGTGCCTATGACAATTGTAGTCTCCGGTATAGCAAAGATGTTCGTTGGTGAGCTTGTTGAGACAGGTAATTTCCTGTTTTCCGTATTATTTTTAACATTATTTTCAGAATTATTTTCTTTTTGAAAAAGAGTACTACAATATCGTTAGGACCAAAATATTGCCAGATAATTCAGTAGTAGTTTTATATTATCAATTACTTTACACCAAGGAATTTCATGTGGCAAAGCAGTATAATACCTCTTCTTTTTGTTGTAGGCATTGTGTATTGAAGAATGAAAATGGTATAGCATTTGACATGTCTTACAAGAGGCTGTTTGTTAATTTGTTTGTTTGTTTGTCTGTCTATTACTTTACTTGATTGCAGCTAGAATAGTCATGACTGAGAGGAAAGAATCGGGGCCAGTTAGGCCTTGCCACATTAGAGAAGCATATAGAAGGTTAAAGCTGGAAGGGAAAGTACCACAGAGATCTGTACCAAGGCTCTTCCGCTAGATTTTCCGGTTACAAAGTCTGCCACTGTTTTCCAGGTTGTCGATGCTAACCTTGTTTATGTGCTAAGTTAATGTTGCTAGTTAGGTTTGTGTTATTAGTACTGGAATTCTATACCTCTGATGCATTTTAGTCCGGAAAGAACACTAAATCTGCAGATGGTAATTTATAAAGAACTGAATGCCTAGTCATTGGCTAGCTTTGTAAGTTTCACCTGGAAACATGCGTAAAAAATATGGAATTAGATTTTGGCCTTTGATGATTAAATTAATTTTGTGTCTGCATATTGAAAGGGCGATGAAGATTGTAGATCAAACAGCCAAATCGAATGCCGGCATATGAAGCAAACTATGATTGAAGTTTCAGTGGTCGTCCATATCAAGGAAAAAGAAAACAGACGTAGGCTTTTAGTTTAGTATCAATTTTAACATTCTGCTTAAGATATTTCCCGTGAGAGACTCGAACTATATGATAGTGAATAAATAAAGATGTCTCGCATTGCATAGCTAGGTTGGTCATGTGACAATTAGAATGATTATATTTTATTCATTTTTGTGAAGAATTAAGGCTCTTGGAAGGTTTGGTCATGAAATGAATGATTAAAGATTGGATCAAAGTTATGTACATTTTGATGAAATCGTTATAATTAGATGACGTTTTAATTGTTATTTTCTCATTAAATGTTTGTCTGGGCGGTTGGAACTTTTGAGTATGTCACTCCTTTCTTCATTCCATCTCTATTCCAATTTTACGATAAATTCCATTTGCATCCTGTTTTAAGGTTTTCAGGGTAACAAAAAAATTTCTAGCGACTCGGAATCTATGCTGTCATTCAACTAGATTCTATGAATTTGCAAAACTAATAATGAGGATGAGACTTAAACTTGCTGGATTCCTATTATGAAGATGATACTATAAACAGTGTACTAAGTGTGAAGGTCGTCTTCCCCTTGTTCAAGCGTAATCGTAAATATGCACGTGTTTCTTTTTGCTAGAGCCTAGAGTAACTTTGTAAATTTAGTTTACAACAACTCGCACTTGGCAACTAAACCCCCGGTTAATGTAGTAATTAGTTGTCTGTCAAGTTTTTTTTTTTTTTTTACACGACAGACGATTCTCTTTCATTACGATTGATGCACGACTTCATTCAATATTGCTTGCTACTTGGTGGGCCAAAATCCCTTATTTATGATGGCACACCATGTGTCACCTTACACTAATGAAAGACTTTGTGTCTCCTTATGCTTGATGTGGTATTGCCTTATGCTCAAGGTGGCGCACCATTATCTTGCGTTCGAGGAGAGGAGGTGACGTCTCTTTACGTTTGGGGTGGACGTGTTGCCATCTATGTTTGTTTGAAGAGAAGCTTCTTTCTATGCTCAGGGCTGGGGTAGAAGCATGATCACCTAACGATCAAGTTAGACGCTCAAATTAGGTGATTATCCTTCTACGCCGACCCGAGCATGGGAAGAAGCGTTACTTCTAACGAACATGGTCACTCGTCACATTTACTTGAACAAAAAAGAGGGGAAAAAAAAGTTGGACATTCACATTAACTGTACACCGACTTGATGTGCACCCTAAGACCAACTTACTCGGCGATAGGCCTCAAGCTCGAGGCAGGACGGGTACGATCCCGATGGTAAGGACGTACTATATATAGATATGGATTGCTTCATTGGATGATCCCAAAGGGTTTGATATATCAATGTATGCTATGGGAGTGTCAAAGACCATGATCACTTGATACCAAATGAGCGACCGTGAAATCTCCCGAGGTACCAACCCAAATGCAAATGGATCTCTAAGGTGAGGTGGGCCCTACGACGCCTCCCTCCACTGTAAAGACCAAACTAATTAATTGACGGTTTTTGACAATCTTAAAAGAGAAAATTAGGGAAATAGCCTTGGACACCCATTTATAATTTTGCCACTTCTATTTTTATATTTTATATTTTTTTTAAGTGCACGATGAACTCTCTGTTTTACCATTGCAGCTAACTTATTATTTTTTAATCAGCATATATACATTTTTTCCTTCTCTCTTCCCATACTATTTCTATATATATCTCTCTCTCTCTTCGTTCTCTCTCTAAAACTCTACTCCATCCCACGAGGCAATTTACAAAATGACTTAATCACTTTCTTAAAAGTTATTAAAAAATTTTTATTAGCAAAATGATCTCGAACAACCAGGAACAATCATAAATGATCGTTCCTATATTAAAATGAGAGAAGGTTAATTTGCTAATTTTAACATTTGAGATTGTCATTTTGGCAAATACCTACTGTTGACGGTGAAATTCGTCAACTCGGAATTATCCTCACCATGCTCCGATCTCAATGAACAGTAAAAATAAATTTGCCAAAAAGTTGAGAATGTAAGAGATTTTATAGAGGTTCGCCAGAATCTCTTTGGCTATGTCTTCTTTTGGTGCTTGGGATTCACTATTTTTCAGATAGATTACAAAGAAGAGCACTTGGCTATGGTGTGCGGAAATAGCATTGTGTGTTTCCAAAGGGGAAGAATGACCTTTATTTATAGGCTCCCTTTGGATAATTATAATAAATTTAAATAAAATAAATAAAATCTAATGAATATCCCTAGACCATAATTTGAATTGCCTCCGAGATCTTCGTGGAGAGTAATTCGCTGTTTGTTGAGTTTGAATTCCAAATACTGAAGATTCTCATAACCAAATCCCATGATTCTTGGGAGTGTGCTAAGCTATCACTTTGCCTCGTCTGTGATGTACTGGCGTAGAGAGTTGAGAAGATATAATACACTTATCTCCCACTTGGCTAAACTCAACCTCTCCCTTTGGGGAATAGCCTTTTCTGCTAGGTGTTGGAGCAAAGCTTACTTCATTATTTATCCCTCTCTCCAGAGAAATCAGGAATAGGATCTTGTCAAACTTCATTGCTCATCCCTCTCCCATGAGCGAGGAGGTATAGGTTCTTCTGATAGGTGATGAGTGAGTCTTGAATTATGGTATAACGTTTGCCCCCCCAACACGGAGTGACTCTGTTAAGTTGCTCTGTGCTCTTGTTGTCGAAGACTAATTAATGCTCTCATGTTAAGAGTATGATGAGGTGTGACGTCTTGTCTCCCAAATGGCGTAGTGGTGGCAGCTCTGTGTGAAGAGCCATCTCAAGAAGTGCATCAATCATGTCAATCTATCACATGTCATCTCGAGAAGTGAACCATCGTGTCCTCATTAGAGAGGACTAATCTAGACTTTTGGGTTTTTCACCTCTATCGCTGAATCTTTAGTTTTTAGATCCAACGGTTAGGGGATGAGGCCATTTGTCTTATAAAATGGAGGTTAAAACCTCTCATGTTTTCACTTTTTCTAGTGTTGTGTGGACTTTTGATTATTTTCCTACAAAAAATAGGTTAGGAATCATAAAACATGAAAGATGTACCGTAGGATTTTAGTAGCATTCCCATACGTTGAGGACTAACTTGTTGGTCTTCTTCGATTATTGCTCATGGGAGAGGACTAAGGTATAATTTCTTTGAAATTTTACCTCTCCATAGTTTGTTTTAGGATGATCTTTTATTTAAGATTCTTTCCTCTGGGGAGACAATATACATGGTCATCGATTTTTCTTGAGACTCATTTCATCTTTTATTCTCCCCATTATAACCTCTTATGGTTAAAGCTAACACTTATGGGGAGAGGATAACTTTATTGCCTCTATTTTTTCTTTTTTTCTTTTTTTTTTAAAGGTAACCCCTATGGGGAGAGGACAACTTTGTTGCCTCTATTTTTTTTTTAAAACCTCGTCGAACAGTCGCGTTCATTATCTCCACATCGAGGAGAGGCTAAGTGACATTTTCTTTAAAAACTCACCAAGTATTTAGCCTCTTTCGTTCGGGGAGAGTAGTATTCCATTTGTTCAGTAAGCAAAATTTTGGAATTTTCCAAGTCTTTTAGACTCGCTACTTGTCGCTTGATGTTGGTTGATGACGTTGCTTGTCATTGTTTGATGTTGAATGTAGGGGATATGTGCCACCTATCTAAATTAGAGTCTTTAACCTCTTTTTTTTTAAACATGGTATTGGGTATTTTACCCTCGACGTTGTTGACATCACAGTAATAATTTGTAGTAGTCGAAGCAAAATTGTAGAAGAAAAGCTCTGAAATCTTTATTTTCATGTATCCAATGGAGATCTCGATGTGGTCATTAGGATTCATCTTCCCTTCGTTGAAAGCTATCTGAGGCATCTTGAATTGCTCAGGTAATGAAACATCCATTATCTCTTGAGTGAATGGATGAGCGCGCTTTGGTTCGGCCTTGTGATCTATATGCATGGCGCTGGAAGCACTCCAAGGCGATCACCATACCGTTGGATTATTTGCCTGGCTTCTTGAACGACTTTCCTTGAATCCTCATTACGCACCTCTCTTCGGCGAGCCCTAAGGTGGTCTCTCAAGTCTCCCTCATGGTGAGAGAAATGGCTAGTAGTGGATGCATTGTTGAAATACTCATCTCTTGTGGAAAGTCGATAAGGCATGGGGGGTCTCCTTCCGTTTGCATTGTCGAAATACTCTTCTCTCATGGGAGGTCAATGAGGCATTTTGAATTGTCGAAATACTCATATCTCATGGGAGGTCGATGAGGCATAGGGGGTCTCCCTCCGCGTTTCACTTATCTCGAAAGAGGAAGGTTTTCTTCAACCACCGCTCGAGTCTGGGCTCGCCTTCAAACTCTCATTTGATGACTTCCCCTCAAATTGTTTCATGTAAGCTTTGCAGGAGAGGGATGATTGTTGTCACCTCCAGTCTCTCCGGTTCCCTCTGCTTCCTTTCTTTGGTTTCCCCGTTAGGGAGTTCATTAGGATTTGCAGGGTCTGCCAAGTCATCACCTACGTGACCATTGGGCAATTTCAACTTTTGCTAATTTCAACTTTTTTGAGATTGTCATTTTGGCAAATACCTACTGTTAACGGTGACAATTCGTCAACTCGGAATTATCCTCACCACGTGCCAACTCTCAATAAATAGTAAAAATAAATTTTTCCAAAAAGTAGAGAAGAGTTTTGCCATAATTTCTTTGGCTACATCATCTCTTGTGCGAAAATAACACTGTGTGTTTCCAAAGGGGGAGAATGACCTTTATTTATAGGCTCCCTTTGGATAATTACAATAAATTCAAATAAAATAAATAAAATCTAGTGAATATCCCTAGCCCATAATTTGAATTGTCTCCGAGATCTCCGTGGAGAGCAATTCGCGGTTTGTTGAGTTTGAATTTCAAATACTTAAGATTCTCATAACCAAATCCCATGATTTTCAGGAATGTGCTGAGCTATCACTTTACCTCATCCGTGATGTATTGATGTAGAGCGTTGAGAAGATCTAATACACTCCTCTCCCACTTGGCTAAACTCAACCACTCCCTTTGGGGAATATCCTCTTCTGCTAGGTGTTAGAGCAAAGCTTACTTTATTATTTATCCCTCTCTCCAGAGAAATCAGGAATAGGATCTTGCCAAACTTCATTGCTCATCCATCTCTCATGAGCGATGAGGTATAGGTTCTTCTCATAGGTGAGGAGTGAGTCTTAAATTATGGTATAACACCTACCATCTCGCACTTGCAGACTCTCTCTCTCTCTCCTCATTTTCTCTGTTTCTCGGCCTATGATCCACAGATCGCGATCCACAGTTCTCTCTCTTGAACTCACAGATCGCGACTCCTCTCTCTCTGTTCATTTCTCTCTCGATCTGACGTCGGAGCTCATATCCTTAGATGCCGGAGATCCTTCGAAGTCCTCTGACGCCATCTTCGAAAGAGGTTGGTATCGTCGTCAATGGAGGCACCAATGCAATCGTACACCGAAGATCCCGCAGATCTGACGAAATCAGCCCGATGGCTGTTGTAGCTTGCCCTGCTCCCGATGAAGATCTCGTTACTCTGGTTATCTCATAAAACTCTGTAGTTTAACTTTTTCGTTATTTGTCTCCACCATTAGAAAACTTCGTCATGCACTGTCTCAATTCGACATCGTCTTAGCCGTGTGGTCACCATGGGCCTCCTCTCTCTTTGTGCTCCTTGCGATTCCGACGAGGCCGAGTTCAAGATCTTAAATTTGAACTCCGCCGGTAATTCATGATGCAATGAACAAGGAACGTAGGCCGTCAAATTGGAGATCTCAACGCCAAAAATTGCATCAACTCTGTTCTCCGACAAACACTGCCAATCGTCAAAGCCGTCGGGGACCAAACCATTAGTCGATCGTCAATGCCACTGGCATTGGCTTGTTTGGAGCACTCCAATCGCCATGAAGGAGGCGGTGAGCTTTCAATTTATGTTTCATTTCCGCACCTCTCTCATCTTCTTTCTTTTGAGTTTTCAATTTCTGTCTCTGGATTCGATTTCCAAAAGTTTTCGTCTTTATGGAACATGTGTGTTTGGTGGTTTAGATGTCTAGTTGATTTTGGTTTTGAATTTTAGTTTATTGGGAATCTTCTTGTTCTGATTTTTAATCATTTCAATATATTTTCGCTTTAATTACTGTAGATAATTTTGTACATGTATGTATATATGTGTGTATATTAGTTCGGCTATATATATGTATATATTGGTAGAAGTATATGTATATGTGTATATTAGTTCCAATTAACAGTGGTCATCTGTCATTGGGATAATGATGACGATGTTTATAATTTTAGAAAAGGCATTCTATCATAATCCGACATTCTGTCTGAATTTAAAAAGCATTTGTTTTAGAATCCGAAAGACATTTTAACAAAATCTAAAAAGTATTCTGACAAAATCCTAAAGACATTCTAGTAGAATTTAAAAGACATTCGATCTGAATCTAAAAAATATTTTGTAGAATCTAAAAAGTCTTTCCAGCAGCATCAAAAACATCCAACCGTATTTAATAAAAATAAAATAAAACTAATAGAATCTATTTTTGATTTTAACAGAATCTTTCAGAATTATTTTTGATGACAATCTTGCAAAATTATTTTTGTCTATTTACTTTTTTTTTTTTTTTTTTGTTCTTTGTTCTTTGTTGGAGACTTTGTTCAAGATTTTGATGAAGCTTCCTCAAGACTTTGTTTGATGGCTAAGTTTTCTGGTATTTTGTTTGATTATTATCGTTATTATTCATGTAATTTTGAGCTGAAATATCAAAAGCATTATAGAATTCAAAAAGCACTTTAATAGAATTCAAAGAGTATTCTAATAGAATTCAAAGAGCATTATAGTAGAATTCAAATATCATAGTAGAATTTAAAGAGCATTCTAGTATAATTTAAAAAGGATTATAGTAGAATTCAAAAGCATTCTAATAGAATTCAATATGTATTTTTTAGAATCTAAAAAGTATTATGTAGAATCCATTTTTGATTCTAACAAAATCACTTTGTCGACTGGAGCTTGCGGCATCTTTATTAAAATTTAGAAAAATGATAAAATCTATTTTGGATTCTAAAAGAATCTCTTCAACGACCGAAACCTATGGCATTTTTGTTGAAATCCAGTACTAAAATTTTGGATTCTAATAGAATCTCTCTGGCAACCGGCATCAACGCCGGTGACAGAATTCGGAGACGTCTAGTCAATCTTTGTTGAAATAAAAAAAAAATTGTTAGAATCCATAATGGATTCTAACATAATCTCTCCGCGAACGGTGCCGATAAATAAAGCCAAAGACGTCCGATCATCTTGTTGAAAAAAAAAAAAAAAAAAAAAGAAGAAGAAGAAGAAAAAGAAGAAGAAGAAGAAGCAAGAAAGAGAAATTCTATCAGAATCCTTTTTGGATTCTAACAGAATCTCTCCGGCGACCGGCATCGACATCAGTGACTAGAGCCGGATTCGTTCGGTCATCTTTGTTGAAATACGAAAAAAAAATTCTGTCAGAATCCATTTTGGATTCTAACAAAATCTCTACGATAACCGGCGGCTGACCACTAAAAGTTGGTGATCGGAGATTAGCCGACGACCGGTCAGCGAATGGAGTCGAAGATATATAAAAAATATTTCAATAAATAAAAAAGAGAAGAAAATAAATAGATATTGGTATTTTTGTCTATTTACTATTTTTTTCATTTAATTATTTAATTAAATATTATGAAATGATAAAATTATCAACTTTACTCTTATGGAGGGTAAAATTATAAAGAAGTGCCAAATTTATGGCATTCTTACAAATCACCATTTTAAAAAGGATCATTTACATATAAGCCAAATTAGAACCATGTTTTTAAAAAATGTCTAAAAACAAACTTATTTGCAAAATTGAACAAAAAATTAAAATGATCATATTTTGTTGACAATAACACCCTTAAGTCTAATTTAACAAACAAAAAAGGTAGATTTTGTTCTTTAAAAAAAAAAAGCTAAAATAGAAATTTAAAAATCTTAAAAATATTCCCCCTTCATATTCGCGTATTTGAACCCAAATTTGTTTGTGGATTACTATTTAATTTAATTTCTTTCAATTATGTTTTGTTGTTTGTTGTTAATTTTCTATAATTGTTGTCAATATCATATTGATTTGGTCATCATATCGTATGAAACTATATTTTATGAAATTTTTTTCTCAATGACACGGTTGATACCAAAAACAATAAAACATTAAATGTGCTATTTGAAATTCTTTTATAAAATAATCCGGCCATTGCAATATAGATCATGATCAAATTACTACTGATTAAGAGTATGTAATATAATGATAAGATCCTTATAATATAAATATCGTGCAACGAAATATAATCGATAAAGTGACAAAGTCATTATCGTAATGATCACGTTATCAAATATAATAAACATAAGCGACAAACTCAAAACAAAAACTAGCGAGGGAAACGAAAAATAAGTTTTCTTTTTAAATATACAAAACTAAAAAAATGTTCAAAAAAATGTGAAAAAAAAAAAATTCCTCCAATAAAAAAAGTCTAAAATAAGTAATCAATTTGAGAATAATAGAACTTCTGAAATTGTTATTTTTTATTTCAAGGAGATTTTCATTCTTAAAAAACAATAAGGGTAAACATGAAACAAATAATGAATGAAATTTAAATTTTGTTCCATTTTACAAATAAGTTAAAAATTGCTTATATTTTAAAAGAGTGGGTGAAAATGGTTATTTTCTGTAAATACTTCTTTTAAAAACGGATATATATATATATATATTTTTTTTTTTTTTTGGGCGCAAACGTTGATCACCACCGCTGATCTACCAGAGTCTATTTCCTCTTTTTAAGCACCGGTCATCTTTTGGCACCAATCCAAAAAGTAATATATTTGATTACTATCAATCATCTACTAGATTACGATGTCATAATTAATGCAGATCAACTGGTAATCTCCATTGACTAGTGGTAATCCAGATCAATGGTCTATCTCCATTGACTAGTGGTAATCCACTTGATTGAATCGTGGAATGAAAATAAATAACAAAAGAAAAAAAAAAAAAATCAAATTACCAAAATGATAAGACCACCATAAACAACCCAAAAAAAAAAAAAAAAAAAAAAAAAAAATCTCTTCCAAGCTTTTTTTGTTTTTTTAAATTAATGTCATAAGTTTTGTTAATAAAAAAAATGGTTGTTTTCTTAAAAATGATTCATTAAGTAATTGATCATTTGGTGGACAGTTAATTACTAATTGATAGAAATCAATATGTATTTTTATCAATCAACTATTTATTCACCAGAAGGGTTAATCAACATTTTAGTAGGCACTTATCATTTTTCTAACATTAAAAAAAATTAAATAAATATCCAAAAATTTTCCAGCTACTGAGCTTCCGTTTGCTAAGTAAGTTAGAGATGAAATTTTTAAGTTAAAGTTGGTTGACTTTTTAAAAATTAGTTATAAATTTTGTTGACTTTTCAAAAAAAGACAAAAATTGAGATAAAAAAATATAGTTTAGTTTGAGTTAAACTTAAATACCAAACGAAAGGTTAATTTCTCCAAAATAAAAAAGAAAAAACACACGACAAAAAGTCTTAGACCGATTGTGGCTGACGGGGAGAATCTGGAAGTTCCAAAGGTAGGTAACTATCTACAAGTTTAGCACTAAATTGCTCCCAAGGTCATGGCAAGCTCTCCGATTGTCTCGTCTCGATCCTGTTTGCTGCTGCGATCAAGAATTCCTCCGTCCTCCTTGATTTCTAGAACATTCTTCAGCAAAATTAGTAGATCAGGCCATTCCGACAGAGATCGGCACTCAACAAACCTTGAGAATTTAGTCATGACAGAGTCATACAACCAATCTTACCAACATTGCATCCACATAGGTGATCACAAATACAGCTTTAGGATTTTGACAATTAGTCATGCATGCCTATTAAAACAACGACGAAAAAGAAGAAAGAAAAGATAAATAAATAACCAACTTTATTAAAATTGCATGCAAGTTTCTTTCTTGGCCTAGCTAGTGCTACTCATGCAACATAATATTACAACACTATATTACGACACTATTTCGATCACTACAACACTAATTTCCAATTAACATGCAATATTCCATAATTTCTAAAGATTTTGCCTAAGTACTTCATTACTTCCTTCTGATCCTCACTATTAGTGCATGCCAATGTAACCCCAAAAAAAAAAAAAAAAAAAAAAAAAAAAATATATATATATATATATATTATAATAACAACAACAACAATATAATTGTGCCACTAGTGATATTAAGATGCCCTAATGAGAAAATCATATATTACAAATACAGCACAGCTAGTGATCACCTTTTGAGCTGCTCTTTGTTAGGAATATTCATGTGTATATATCATGAAGTGGTTCGTGATTCTTCTTCATTGCAAATGAAAAGTAGAGGGTTGTTTAGCTTGGGCAAGCATTTGAACAACTTCTCTCATGGTGGGTCGTTCGACGCTTTGCTCTTGAACACATAGCATTGCCACAAAGAAGACTTGCATTGCTTGCTCTATTGGAACATTGTTGCTTAACCGCTCATCCATGATCTTCACCACCCCTTCTTTGCTAGACTCCGTCTTTATCTTCGTCCACTGGACGATGTCCATTCCTTCCTCTCCGAAATCACCAACCGGCTTTCGTCCCGTTATCAACTCTAATAACACCACTCCGAAACTATACACATCACTCTTCTCGTCTACCTTCAATGTGTAGGCATACTCTGAAAAATTTGCATGAAGTACAAAAATAGGCAGAAAATTTTATTAACTATCAAATTCCAATGCACAGAGAATAATCCTTAAAGCTTTTCTTTTTCTTTTGTTTTTGTTTTTTTTTTTGTTTTTTGTTTTTTTGTTTTGTTTTTGTTTTTGTTTTGTTTTTGTTTTTGGTTTTTGTTTTTTGTTTATGTTTATGTTTATGTTTTGGCTTTTTTTTTTTTTTTTTTGGTTTTTTTTTGTTTTTTGTTTTTTGTTTGTTTTGTTTTTGTTTTGTTTTGTTTTTGTTTTTTTTTTTTTTTTTGGTTTTTTTTGGTGTTTTTTTTTTTTTTTGGTTTTTTTTTGGTGTTTTTTTTTTTTTTTTAAGTAAGCTTTTATTTTTGTTGAATAATAATCCTTGAAGCTTGGGTATCGATTAAAATAGACAGCTTATGTTTCTTTTTCTAGGGTTTAGCAAAAGTAGAGATTAGATAGCTCTCAAAACTTGTATATTGATGTGTACTTGGATTATTTATATCTATATATTGTACATTTTGATGCTGCTATATATGTTATATAGTTTGGGTCAAAAAGTAGTTTGTGATTTGTCTGAATGAACAGAAAAAATGGGTTTCGGGTTTCAAGGCATGCAAAAGTTCATAGCCCCATTTATTGTGCACACTAGGGTAATACGAATATTTGAGATAAAGTAAAAGCAGGTTTATATATATATATATATATATATATATATATATATATTTTTTTTTTTTTTTTGTGGGGTTAGTGGAGCCTGTAGCTTTTTACTCTCTTGGAATCCACATGCCTCTCCGTTTACTTCTTTCATAAAAAAGTAAAAGTATCTAAAGCATGTGCAGGGGCAAACTAGTATATTCCTTCTTTTTTCTATTTTCTTTTTTTCTCTTTCCCCTTTAATTTTATCAAAGAATTGAAATATATATATTTTAATTTTTGTATCCTATTTCTTATCAACCAACCTGAAATAGAAGTGTTGTAACAAGTCGAGATATCTTTCATTTTATAAGTGTAACTGAAATAAATGCTTATCTCTCAAATAATGAGAAATATAGTAATAATAATTGAGGAGTATAGTATTCATAATAATAATAATAATACCTGGAGCAATATAGCCATAAGAGCCAGCAATGGCAGACATGCACTCTGATGTTCCATTGTCTTGCAAGAACTTGGCGAGTCCGAAATCGGCGACGTGAGCCTCATAATCGGAGTTGAGCAAAATGTTGTTGGACTTGACATCCCTGTGGAGAATTAGAGGAGAACAGTCATGATGCAAATAGCTTAGCCCTTTCGCTGCTTCAATGGCTATCTTCAGCCTTGTCTCCCACTTTAGATACTCTCCCGCTTTCCCATGCAGCACTTCACCTAAACTCCCATTTTCCATGTACTCGTATACGAGCAGATTTGTCTCTCTGTTAGAACAGAATGCCAGCAATCTCACTATGTTCCTGTGCCTGATTTTGCCGAGCGTTTGAATCTCCGCCGACAAGCCATTGTCATGATAAGAGCCTTTGTTTATTCCCAAAAGCTTCTTCACTGCTACTTCCTCTCCATTTGGCATGCTCCCTCTGTAAACAATCCCGGCTCCACCTCTCCCTATCACGTTGTTGTCCTTTATGCATTCCAATATGTCCTGGCTCACGAATTCTAGCTTCTGGAATGCCGTGAGCTTCCATTTGTCGCCACCATTTCTCGACTTCCTTGTTTTGATGATTGCAAAAGCCGTGAAAATGAACGAGCACAGCAACAGTCCCAACGCAAAAATGAGCTTGAACTTTGCAGGCACTTGAGGCTTGTTGTTGTTTTGGTTGTGATCGTGCTGCGGTGAGGATAACGAGTGATTGCATATCAGAATAGAAGAAGAGCTGCAGAGCTCTGGGTTACCGATGAAAGATGTGGAGTTGAAGAAGAGATATTGGCCGGTTTGGGGTATTAAACCAGACAAGTTGTTGTAAGAGAAATCTGCGGAAGTTAAGCTCTTCAATGATCCGATTTCCTTTGGAAGGCCTTGGCTCAAGAGGTTCCGTGAGAGGTTCAGGTAATTTAGAATGTGAATATCTGCAATCTGAACTGGGATAGGGCCGGAGAGTTGATTTTGGCTCAAATCTAAATAATTCAACAAGATACAATTCCCTATTGTAGGAGGGATCCTGCCCGAGAATTTGTTCCTACTCAAATCCAATTTCAGGACACTTTTCAACCGACCTATCTCGGTTGGAATTTCAGCGGTGAATCGGTTTCCACTTAATAGGACATTCTGCAAGCTAGTGAAGTTGCCAACAGAGGTAGGAATCGAACCGGACAAGCGATTGTTCGACAAATTAAGCAGTGAAAGTCTTGAGGGTACCTTAGTTTTCAGGTGCTCAAGTTGTCCAGTAAGATAGTTGTTCTGTAGCTCCATGAGTAATAGCTGAGGCAAGTACAGAAACCCATTTGGCAAAGCTCCTGTCAAATAGTTCTGCCCCAACCGTACTCTCACAAGTGTATTGCATTGGCCAAGATCATCCGGCAAGGGCCCGAACAGGAAATTGTTTTGCAAAATCAAAATCGTCAGATTCCTTCCAGAGCACAGAGATTTAGGAACCATCCCAGTGAGCTTATTGGTTGACAAGTCAAGCTCGGTCAGGTTACTATTTTGGCCAAGCTTCGAAGGGATTGTTCCGGTGAAATTGTTCTGCCAAAGCTTAAAAACTCTCAAGTTTGGTAGCTCTGCAATGGCATGTGGGATCTCACCATGGAGCTTGTTCATGAACAAGTTCAAGAGAATAAGCTCCCTAAAGCCGGAGAAGTCAACCGGGATTTCTCCTGTCAATTCATTGTTTGAAAGATCAAAATATCTCAACCTGGTCAGGTTGCTGAATTGAGAAGGAATTGACCCGCTGAGCTCATTTGTTTGCAGGTAAAGAGTGTCCAGCTTGTTGAGATTCCCAAGCTCCGGAGGTATTGGACCCACCAAACTACAATTGGCAAGGTCTAAATGGAACAGATCGATCAGCTTACCGAGCTCAAATGGAATTCCACCATCGAAATCGTTAAAATAGCCCAAGTAAAGCTGTTGGAGGCTTGTGAGATTGCCAAGCTCGCTTGGTATGAAACCTCTCAGATCATTCCCCGAAAGGGAAAGATAGTTGAGGTTGTTCATACTTCCATAACTCCGAGGAATCGTCCCGGAGAAGTAGTTCCCACCGAAGTTCAAGTGCTTCAACTTTGGTAGCTTGGTAACGCCTAATGGAAGCGAGCCATTGAAGTTGTTGTTGTAGGCATCAATAACCGCAAGCTCTCTTAACTTGGTGAAATCCCAGTCAAGCTCACCACTGAATTGGTTGTTGGACATGTTGAGGAACTGAAGCCGTGGAAGACTGTGAATTTGGTTAGGGAAATCGCCGGAGAAATTGTTGTCGGTGAGGGTGATGCTGAGGAGAGTACGAAGATGCGTGATGGCAGGAGAGAGAGAGCCGGAGATGCTGGAATTGGAGATGTCAATAGAAACGACTGAGCTGTTGGTATGGTCACATTGGATTCCAGGCCAAGAGCAAAGGGAAGAGTGGTTTGAGACTTGCCAGGCATCGAAACAAGTGTTGGAGGTTTGAAAAGATTGTTTAAGAGAGACCAGGATTGAAGCTTGCCTTCTGAGACTGAGAGAGAGATTGTGTGAAGAAGAAGAAGAAGAAGACACAGAGGAAAAGCAGGGGATCAGAATAAGCACAACACTTAGGAGATGATAAAAGACCAACTTCATGGTTGAACAGATTGGAAAAACAAAAACAAAAACAAAAAAAAGAAGGAACGAAAAAAGATATAGGTTTGGTTCTATAGAAACCAAATGGTTTTGTGAGAGCAAAATGAGGGAGCTGACATTGTAGTCTTTGGTTTTAAAAGAAATGGGATGACAATATAGAGAATGAGTTGCAAAGGCAGAGAGGCAGAGGGGTTCCTTATAATTAACAGCATCCAATGTCTCTCTCTCTCTCTCTCTATCACAGTGTATTATGGTTTCATCTTTAATCTTTAACTTTATAGAAAGGGAAAAAGCAGGGGAAAAAAAAGAAGCAAATGTTCTAACATAAATATCGATAACAACAGACCGTTTGATCAACCAAAGTTTTTTTCGCATTTACTTTTGTTTACTTTTGGTTTTGGTCCTTTGAAGTTCCAAATTACACAAAAGACCTCACTTTAAAAAAAAAAAAAAAAAAAAAAAAGGATCAGATTTTGAATCTGAAAGAGTTGATTCTTGATCCAAATCAGTTTTCATTAATCTGGTGCTATAGTATTTAGTTAGCGAGGGGATTAGCATAATATATATCCAAAAATCATATCTTAACAATCATGTTTGTACCGTTACGTAAGCATCATAACTACTACTTAAGTGGATTTCTCCTATTCCATCATTAGCACTAACAAATAGATGCTAAACACCATCTTATAATTTCTTTTTTTTTTTTTTTTTTCTTTCTTTCTAAATATAGAAACGGAGGTATTTGAATTCTACACAACAGAATGATAAAGTCAAATGTATAATGATTATTATATTATATTGCTAAAACTCACATGATATAATAATATTAATAATATATTAATAGAAATAAACCTATAACTCAAAAACTGTTCTAGACTGTCATATATCTTTTAAGCTTTATTAGGTTGGTATATATATAAAAATATATATTTTTTAATTTTAATTTAACATAAATTTGATTAGATATAACGTCTATAAACCTGTACTATTAGGAAGTAGAAACCGGTTAGATGTACTGTATAAGCTGTACTTAAGGAGAAACACTTGTGACACATATTTCACAACCAAAAACAGCAACATCAGTCAATGGAATGAATGAGTGTGTTTTGTCCTCTTTTTTGGAGTTATAATAATAATAACGAAGTGAAGTGAAGTCATCAGCCAAGAACATATACATATATATATATATATATATATCTCTCAAATTAGGGCATATATATTTATATAAATAAATAAAATGAAAGCCCTCCAATTGTTGTTTGTTACTTTTTAGGCGGATTCCTTAGGTAAGAGTAATGGATCATCTTTTTTTTTTTTTTCCTTGCTTTGTCGATGGGGATTGGAATAAGCCTATATTTATATATATAAATTAGCCAGTACTATATATATATATATATATATATTTGTGGGATCTCCATATTTCCGCCTGTTTTGTTGCTTTAGTTAGACCATAACGTGAAAAAGCAAAAGCAAAAGCAAAAAAATTAGATTGATTAAAAAGAGAAGTTGGGGATGGGGGGTTCTCCACTTTATTTTTTTTTTTTTCAATCTGCTGTTCTCCTTTCTACTGTGGAGGACCCTATTTGAATCTTTTTCTTGCTTTCCCTTTCCCTTTCACCTTTTTTTTTTGTTCGCCTTTCATTTAGTCAATATTTGGGACTGTTTGGGGCACAATGGTATTAATGCCAAGTTAGATAACTTGGAGCTTTACAAAGTATGGATACATGTTTTTATTTATTTTTTATATATGTAAAAGTATGGATACATGTTAGGGTTTTGCCAAGTAGTCTAATAAGTCTTTTTAAATCTATTATCAATTCCACATCTAGTTAGAGTAATGAAACACATAATCATTACAGCCTCTTCTTGAGTTTTGAATTAATGTTGATCTATCCATTCATTTTCTCAAACAGCCAAACCAGTTATGATCACAACTTCGTCTAAATCTTCACCATGTCAGTTCAACGTGTTATCATGAAGTACTTTTCATTCTAAGAGCATCATAGATTTTTGGTCCTTATCTCTTTGGGAGCTCACCATCTGAATTTTGTACAATTCATCTTGTATTCTTGTGTTTATACATAACTGCATCTAAAATCTATCTCTATTACCATTTCTTAGAACTTTGGAATTCCATCTTAAAAGATAACTTATTAGAAGGAGTTGCACAAGTCCCCCCCCCCCCCCTCTTATTCCCTTTAATATGAGACTTTTGTTTGCACATTTTTAACAAAAATTACAAATAAAACCTGATTCATCTAAGAAATTTAAAATGTTATCGTGCTAGTAAGATTTATTTATTATTTTATTTATTATTATTTTTATATCATACCGGAGAATTCTCTTACTTAATATGTTTAGAATATGACTGTACAATCGTTAGTTCAATCTTATAGGAAAAAAATATTTAATTTATCATAGTCTCACTTCAAATATATCTTTGCATTTGTAAATACCATCTTCTTTATTCTTTAAATTTTATGATACCGGACATTCAAATCCATATTTTCGTATATAAATTGTTATGAAAAGTGTCTGAGAACACATAAGTTATCTATTTTTGACAAAATGATAAATAAAGTTTTTACGTTTCCGATTAATTTTTCATAGGATGATTATAAAATATGAATAGACGAGCTTGAAAGTATTATTTAAAGCTTCCTAATAATGTCTATATAATTTAAAATTGCAACTTTGACGTTTTTTGTGGAACTAATCAAAGTTGAAATAAATAGGTACAGTTTAAATAAGAGTTAATCAATTTAGCTAAATATTCATGCCAAGCAATTTGGTCCCTTGCTAGCTTCATCATTTAAAAAAAAAAAAAAAGGATGAATAAAAGAAATTTATGCGGACATTTTCAGTCACGCGAGACTTATAATCGTTGATGTAGTGGGCATTCCTATACTGCGTGGTGCACACACTTTTTTGTCCTTTGAGACTGTGTATGTGGTGTTAACATTGGTATATCTATGTTATTTTTATTCAATGTTGGTAGAATACATAAATATATGTTATTCATATGATATGTTTAATTTGATCTTAAACCAAATAAATAAATAGTTTATTTACAAGAATATCATAAATTTAACACCTTCTTATATTTATGTCTATCATAATATTAAAGTTGATAATTTTGTCATTTTATAACATTAAATTATCAGCTTTAATATTAGAGTGGACAAAATTATAATGAGGTATTCAAAACATGACTCTCCACCTAATTTTCTCTAAATAAATGTGATTAATTAAGCCCACTGTTGTTAGCCTAATTGGTAAGATGGGAGCTCAAATCCTAAGAAAATATATTACTTTTAAGTAATAATTAAAATAGACATAAATTAAAATAGACATAAATCAACTATGCTCCTCCTAAAACTGTATATATTTGTTAGTTCTATAATCTGAGAAATTATTTTATCGCAGAATTAAGTGACTCAAATGTGAGAATATCTATTTACTCATTTTTAACCTCAAGTGAGAACTTCCAATTACTCATTCATAATGTGGAATGATTGATGATAGAAATTTGGAGATTTCTATTCTTGAATCGTTTAAAAACATCAAGAAGATTCCTCCATGCACCACTTGATTCAAGGAAAACAAGAATAATGAGGAATATCAAAATAGTTTGGAACATTTTCATATTGTAAACAAATTATTATAATTTATTTTTTGAAAGGGTTATTCATCTAGATGTCCAAATTAAAGGTGTTGATTTAAAATATGTCTATTTTTTCTTTTATTTACATAAACATCTAAAAGAATAATTATAAAAATAATATTACCGTTCATTTTTGAATTAACAAATAAAGAAATTATATATATATATATAAAAGAAATAAAAAAATTAGAATCTAAGATGTTTATAAAAAAGGGCTGAAATTGATTTAATGAAATTTTTAAATGAAATTATATAAAAAGAAAATATGAAAATTTTTCTAGTTTATAGTAAAGAAGGTGTAAATATTCATAATGGATAAAAAATGGAATGTTATCTCAAAAATCATATATCATATTAATGGGAATAAGCTAAATAAAGAAAAATGAACATTTCAAAAAAATATTTCGTGTAATGAATCGGTATTTTATCATAGGTTTTTTTGTATTGATACACCCTAAACTTATTACAGGGTTGCAATTTACATCCTGAATTTTTAATTTTGGCAATTTACATCATAAACTTACAAATCTGTAGCAATTTGCACTTCATTGATAAATAATGTTAATTTTTTTAATAAAAATTGATTCTTCACTTGCATATAGATTATTAATTAACAAAGATAAAATTAATTATTTATGTTATGAATTAAAACTCATGTACAAATCACATATTAATTTCCTTCAAAAGATTAATATTATTGTTAATTGGGTACAAATTGTTATATATTTGTAAGTTCAAGGTATAAATTGTTAAAATTAAAAGTTCATCGTGCAAATTATAACTTTATGATATATTTAGGATATACCGATGCAAAAAAGCCTTTTTCATAAAGATATGTTCGATTTCACTTTTACTAGTTTATGTAAATAATAGGTTTTTTCGTAAATAATTCGATACAATTTGTTGTGTTATTCTTCAACTTGTTTAGTTGAGGCATAAACGATAATCATTTGATTTGTAGTAGATTACATAAATAAATAGATTTTTTAATAAAAAAATTCATTGGTTTTTTTATTTGAAAAGTGTGAATATTTTAATTTCATCAATCTTTATCGTTAATATTCTATATTGAGTTTATTATTTAGTCTGAATCATAATCTTTATAATTTATATTTATTATAATTATTTTGATGTCTATAACTAATTTGGGTTTATTTAAGGTAATTCACATTTATCAAAAAAATTCATTATTAAAGAAGAAAAAACAAAAAGAAAAGAAAAAAAAAATCTATATAGAAATGAAATGATGTTAGTAAAATGACAAAAAAATAAATTACATGCATTCATTTTTTAAAAAAATAAACATATACATAATATTGTTAAAAAAACAGATATATTTCAAAACGATACTTTAAAAATAGACTTTTTATGTAATTATATCAACTGAATATTTTGCATTTATGCTCTTATATCCAACATCAACTCGTATTAAGAAGTAAATACAAGCGCATGGTTAATGTATGTCCTAAATATATGTTAATGAAAAACAATGTCATGCCTGGATATATATCGATAAAAATATCGGAAAAATAATGGAAATTGTAGTGGGTTGAATCTACAATCAAAGAAAAATAAAGCCAATAATCAAAACAAGACGACGGACAAATTGTTGGCTAGTTGTCAGCGTGTCATTAGTGAGTCACAAGATATAAAGTAAAGTGCAAGAAAAGTAAATAGAGACAAAGATAACCGATTTTAAATAGGTTTGCCCGTAATATCTAGGCTACGTCCTCTGTAATGCTTCCGAGAGCTTCCACTATATGTAAATGAGCGTTACAACGGTGATTTTTGAGTAAGAAAGAGGTAGAAAGAGATGGGGGATGATGTGATACAGAGAGATTCGGGGAATATTGTGTGAATATTGCTGAGTACAATGAGTTAAACTTCCAGAATGGTTGGAAGAAGAATATTCCTTGGCTTGTGGAGCAAGCCTTGATTTACAGGGACTGACTTGATGCCTTGAGTTGCCTGATTCTGGTAGAATATGTCATGGATGCTAATGGGTAGTTGCCATTTTTTGTATTGCTTGACTTTCCAATTCACGAAAAACTAAAAGATATCGGGAAACAACCTTTCCTATGAGATCTAAGCTTGTTGGCTGATTCCCTTGCTTGATATGCTGGATTTGGTTTCCTGATTTTGCCTATAAAGTCAACTTTCCTTATTTAGCTTCGATGATCATCCATTCACGTTCTTCTGTCGTTCGAACGTCGTTCCTGTAAGCGGCATATCTCCGAGTCGTCTTGTGCTCTCCAATGGTTTAATCGTAGACATGTGTACGGTGAGAGATAAAGTACAAAATTTGACCTCAACAAAAATTATAGAATTTTTGAAACACATTTTGATATTTTAGGATACGATAAATATTTAAAAAAAAAAAAACTATAAAATAAATCAGTCGTACATGAAAAACTTAATAGAGAGAGAGACAGAGATTAATACATATCACATGGCAAACTTAAAAATGACTTGATATATAGTGTTTGGATTCCATCTTGATTCAGGTTTAATGTAAGATTCTTTTGGATAAGTGTAGAAACTAGGAGATAAAAAGCACTCCTCCATATAATGCATTATTGATAAAGAGTAAAAATTAAAATAAAAATACATCCAGCAGTTGATTTTCTAATTTTTTGAGATTTGTATGAAATGTCCCGATTTGAATCGATATTTGCTGATATTTTCATGATTTTGTACCTCCAAAAGATATTTGGACACTTAAAAATTCTGAAATTTGGGCAAAAATTTTGTTCATAGATCACAATTATATAGCACGTTAAATTTTATGGAATAGTACCCCTTTCTTTTTCTTTTTCTTTTTTTTTTCTTTTATTTATTTATTTGTTTGTTTGTTTCGAGAAAGCATATAATAATTAAACAAGAAAATATTCAATGGGTTGCAGCATGAAAGGAAGTTAATTAGGACCCCCCATAAATAAATAAATGCTTGCATCAACTTGAAAGACACAAACTTTTCTACCCTCTTTGAATGGAAGATATATGTGTGTGTGTGAGTGTATAAATGTTAGGACAGAAAATGATTGGAATTAATTCTCTTACTACATTGTAGCGGCATGACTTACGCTATAATTGATCAAAGAGTATGTTCTCAAAGATATGGCAATGTGATCCTTTATGCCAATAAAACGATTCTTTAGGATTGTCTTATTACACCGCGTAATATATATTAATGAGAAGTGTGACGTGATTATTTTATGTAACAATGTTGTTGAAAACCAAAATTATTTATTTATTTGAGATGGTGCTACGTTTATAATAAAATTACTCCTACATAGATATGTCTTAATTTTTCATATATTTTTGAAATAATAAGACGGTCCTTCGCCAAAGACCAAGTACAATAAATCTTGTGTTTGCTACACAAGATGTGTACTACATAAGTGCTGTCTTGGAGTTGAAGCATTTAGAATTGGGTTTTGAAAATCATTCAGAAATTAGTAAAAATAGGACTAGCCGACTAAATGGTAGGTAGTCTAAAATAGTACATTTGCATGGGCCAACTGAGTTCCAAATCAGGTGATTTCTTAAAGAGGACGGATTAATTAATATATGATGTATGAAAGCAAGGTACTATTTCCATTGCCTTTGGAATCATAAGGCTATGCACCAGCGGTGGTCCATGGTTATCATCCATCTTGATTATTCATTGGAATCTTCCTTCATTTTTTGGTTTCCTCTTAATCATTCCTTTCCTTATATATAAATATTCAACCATCACTTCCGATTCTATCAAGATCGACTCGAGCAATTTTGGGACCTTAAATAACAATTTTGAAGAGGGAGTTTTTCACCCAAAATAATAATAATAAATAAATAAAAGCATATTGATTCATAATTCCGATTTGACATACCTTTATCTAGCTAATTAGGCTCAAAAACCAAACAATGGAACAAAGCACTACAATGAAAAAAAGTAAAATAGATATTTTCGAACAATAATAATCAATAATTAAACCAAAAAAAAAAAAAAAAGAAGAAGAAAGGTATTACCAGGAAATATGACCAAACAATTCAAAACTTATTCAAACAAGTCCATTGGCTCTTTTTTAATCCATTTTCAATGAAATTTTTTTTTTGGCTAAAAAAACTTATAGAAAGAATGTTGATCATGAGTCAGGAAAAGGAAAAATGTGAAAATGATATGAGTATAAATTAGAGTTTTTTTTTTTATTAGTGAAATTTCAAATAGATTGAAGTAATTATTTATTTTTTTATCTATTTTTTTAAGTCAAAGCATCTATTTATTTATAAGTAAAACAATAAGAACCTTCCTTAATTTGTTATGGTGCTTAAAAAAAGAAACCGTTGTGTTTACCAAAACGAAAAGTCATTGAAAGGGTGCTTCCGAAAAAGATAAATAAAAGCATTCAGAGTATGCATTTAATAATTATTGGTTAAAAAGAGTGCTTTAAAAACCAAAAAAATTAATAAAAATTGGGACAGTTAATGTATATTGCATTATTTTTTTCAGTTTTCACGTTTGATACCTCCTAATAAGACATTTTGGAAAGGAGAAAGGACTTGAATTACACAAATTTAAATATCATTACATCAATATGATACTTAACACTAGACTAATATGACAAAAAATTAAAATATAGTTAACTAAAATTTGTATGATGTTGGTCAAAAATAAAGAATTTATTCATATTGATTAATAGATAAAAAAAAAAGTGATTATTTAAATAATTTTCTCTTTTAAAAATGGTCAACATTTTTGGAAGATTTACTACGGATTTTTTTTTTCCCCAAAGGGATTCATTTCAGATATTAAACCACATTAATGTAGAGAAAATTTCAGAATGTTTCTAGATAGCCCATAATTTCTTCATAGTGACCTAAAAAGTCCAAAAGGATTGGATCTAGAAGTTCTACAAATGTGTCAGATAATATTTTTACGTTTCTGTAATTAGTTTTCGATGTGCTCCCAGACTTGAGTTCATAGACAAGACAGTTTTCTAGATTTGCTTCGACTGTTTTCTTTAAACCAGTTTACAGCAAGTCACCCACTCCAGAAATGGTAAGACAAGTACCATGCATGTGAAGAGAGTCTCCACAAGATTTTTAACTTCTGAAAACATTCCAAGTCAAAGCACTTAATCCATATCATTTTCCAATATTTTTGTATTGGTGCTTTGGTATTCTGTTGTCAATATTACTATGACTCAGGATAATGCCATCCCACTAATTAGGAAATAGACTGTCTTATCAAAATAAAGTGCTTAGCTTTATTTACCGACTGTGTGAACTATTATTTACTTCATACTAAACGTTTAAACATGTCTTCTATGTTTGTGAATTCTTCTCCCACATCTAGTTAAGCAGTCATGGATCTGTGAAAAGAAGGTGCCGCTGTTACTCGATCGGCAAGGAAAGAGAAAATTGTAGGCAATCTTCAGATTTCATATAAACCACCCTAAGCCTAATGCCTGCCCAAGTCCAAGTCCAAAGCTTCTCCTTCTCCTTCTTCTTCTTCTTCCTTTATTTTTTATTTTATTTTATTTTATTTTTAAGATTTTATTTGCACCTACAATTAATATTGATAAAAACCCCCACAAAATTATGAAAGATTCTTGTTACACTTTTATATAATAATAAAATTATCTTAAAACCTTTAAGAATACTCATACACCCACGTGTATAAATAGAAACTATTCTTTTTTTCAAAAAAATAATTAAAGACATACAGCATATTATCTATAAATGGAAATAAATTTTTAAAGAAACAAAAAAAAGTTCCCTACAAATTTAATTAACGTTTCTTTCATTTTATGAACCCGAAATTATTCTTCATAAATTTTTTTCCTAAGAAATCTTTATAACTATATGAAAAATTTCAATAAAAGATTCAAGTGAAAAAAATAATAAATAAATAAACAAAAGAAAGCATATCTCTTGAAAAGCCAAAGACTATTGAAGTATATGTATTTTTTAATTTTTTTATTCATTAGAAACGGTAAGACAAGTACTCCATTATAAGATCAATTCATATATGACTATCATTAATTAATTTTGAATGCTCTATATGGCAACGAAAATTATTAGAGATTCATAATTAATAGTACTCAAGTCCTATATAATTATATTATATAAAGTGCTTTCATTCCTATAATCTCATTATTAACAATCTGGATAAGATCATTTCATTCCGAATGTAATCATCCGCGTTAGTAATTTTAAATTAAAGATCCCAACTTTAATTTTTAATTATGAACAGATTTAGATTATTTTACTTTTAATATTATCCTCCTGTATATAACACTTATATACAATATTTAAAGTCATATTTAAATAATATATGGTTTTTGATATTTATAAAGCATCTAAACATGCATGCAAAAATAATGTTGAAAAAATTCCTCAAATTAAATCAGTAAAATACTACATCTCATTTGTTTATGGACACACATCCCAACAATCTCCCACTTGCTCTAAAACAAATGTGACATGTCTTTAAGTCTCATCCCTTCAAGATGTTGCTCAAAACTCTGAGCTGGTAATGTCTTGGTAAGCGGATCAGCTATGTTATTCACGGATGCGATCTTCTCAACTGAAATGTCTCCTCTACTGACAATCTCTCTCACCAAGTGGAATTTCTGCTCTATGTGCTTTCCTTTGCGGTGATTTCTGGGTTCTTTGACATTGGTCATTCCTCCACTGTTATCACAATAGAGTTAATTGGCTCATGCATATCTGGAACAACTTCCAGATCTCTCAAGAATTTGTGAAGCCAGATTGCCTCTTTAGCTGCTTCACAAGCTGCTACATATTCAACCTCCATGGTTAAATCAACAACACAAGTTCGCTTGATACTCCTCCATATAATGGCTCCACTTCCCAAAGTGAACACCGCCCAGAGGTAGACTTCCGAGAGTCTCTATTTGATTGGAAATCAGAATCTGTATATCTAATAGGAATCAAATCCCTACTAGAATATACGAGCATATCTCGTCCTTCTCAGATATTCGAGAATATGCTTGACTGCCACCCAATGATCTAATCCTGGATTTGATTGGTATCAGCTAACCTCTCCCACTACAAAGCATATGTCAGGTCCGGTACACAACATTGCATACATTAAACTACCGACAGTCGATGCATATGGAATTCGTCTCATATTCTCATCTTCTTGTGGTGTTTTAGGACACTGCTCTTTAGAGAGATGAACTCCATGTCGAGAAGGCAAGTTCCCTTTCTTGGAGTTCTGCATCGTAAATCTGATTAGCACCTTATTAATGTATGAAGCTTGAACCAATGCCAGAAGTCTATTCTTGCGATCCCGTATAATCTGGATACCAAGAATGTAGCTTGCTTTTCCCAAATCCTTCATTTGGAATTGGCTGGCTAGCCAGTTCTTTACCTTTGATAGAGATTCTACATCATTCCCAATAAGTAGAATGTCGTCTACATAAAAAACTAAGAAGACCACTTTATTCCTTTCTATCTGCTTATATACACAAGGTTCATCCAGATTTTGTTCAAAACCATAAAAATTTATGGTTTCGTTAAATCTGATGTTCCAAGATCTAAAAGCTTGCTTAAGTCCATTAATGGACCTTTGCAGTTTGTAGACTTTCTGTTCTTGGCCTTTGACCACAAAACCCTCTGGTTGGACCATATGAATGGTCTCTTCAAGATGACCGTTCAAGAACGTTGTCTTGACATCTATTTTCCATATCTCATAATCATAATGAGCAACAATGGACAAGAGAATCCAAATGGATTTTAGCATGGCCACTGGAGAAAAAGTATCCTCATAGTCTACTCCTTTTTTTTGGGTAAAACCCTTTGCCACCAACCTAGCTTTGAAAGTCTCTACTTTCCCATCGGCTCCTATCTTTCTCTTATAGATCCATTTGTAACCAATAGTCTTAATGCCTTCTGGTAGATCTACGAGTTCCCAGACTGAATTGGAGTACATAGACTCCATTTCGAGTTTCATGGCTTCCTGCCATTTCTCTCGATGAACATCATCCATTGCCATCTTGTATGTCAATGGATCATCATCACTGCCATCAGTGACTGCAACTTGTGCTTCTCCATCTTCACGATAGCAGATGGGCAATCTTATTTTCCTCCCACAACGTCGTGGTGGCTGTGGTGTTTGATCTAGAGTAGTGATCTCTATTCTTTGTTGTTCAACAACTTTTGTTGGCGTGGGGCCAATCTTATCAGCCAGCAACTCTTCGAAAACCACTTTACTTTTGGGTTTGAAATCTGCCATATAGTTGTGCTCAAGAAACGTAGCATTTGTTGACACAAATACATTGTTATCTTGAGTGCTATAAAACAAACCTCTTCTTATTCCTTAAGGGTAGCCCACAAATATGCATACCTCCGAGCCAGGTTCCAACTTCCCAGTCTTTCCCTTTAATACGTGTGTTGGGCACCCCATATGCGGATGTGTCTCCAACTAGGTTTGCAACCGTTCCACAACTCTAAGGGAGTCTTAGAGATTGACTTAGATGGAACTAAATTCAGAATATATACAGTTGTTTGTAGTGCATATCCCCAAAATGAGGTAGGCAGAGAAGAATAGCTAAACATTGATCTTATCATGTCAAGGAAAGTACGATTTCTTTTTTCGGCTATACCATTTTGCTATGGTATTCCAAGTGCCGTGAGCTACGACAATATTCCGTTCTCAATCAATTAGTCTTTGAATTCATATTTAATATATATATATGTATATATATTTATGGTTCAAAAGAGTTTGCGGAAAAATTTACGTAGTGATATCCCGCACCGCCCTTCACTTGCCGCATCGTCCTTTGGCCCATCAATTAAGCTGCAGGCTTTTTACCTATAGTATGAAATATATTAATGAGCTTACTAGCAAGTACAAACTTAATCTCACAAAACATAACAAATATCGTGCAATTTATGCATGAACCATTTATGGTCAATTATGAATCTCTTATGCTCCATTATATACTTATTATCTTGCTTAACATATGAGCCATTTGTGTACATACCAAATACGCGCAATCCACAGAAAGTTAGGGTTTGTAAGGCCCCTAACGATTCTGGGAATCATATACGTAAGCCTTCACGATCTGCGGACGATCTGCGGAAGGTCTTAGCATTTTAAAACATACATAATCCTCCACGATCTGCGGAGGTTGGTACGACACTTTACTTATCTTGGTTTAGTCTTAGCCTTGTTATTTAACTTTTGATGATGATGCTTAAAACCCCATGCTTCCACATGAAGTCTTTAACAAAGACTAGTTTCAAGACTAAGATTCTTAACTTGTGATCTTATTAGTCATGATGCATGTGATACATGAATATGGCATGACATAAAGATTAATGGCATAAAACAACTTGTAGCATATTTATAAAACATGACACTATTTTAAAACATGTCATTATTGTAAACTATGACATAATAGTAAAGTGTGACATTATTGTAAAACATGACATATACTTAAACATATAGCACATACATGCTCATGGCATATTGGTAAAAACATGACATATACATAAACATGACATATCATGGCATACATGTAAACATGTCATGCTTGTAAATAATTTACTATTTTTCATACTGTAGGTGAGGTTTGTATCTACAAGTTATCCTAAGCTCTGGTCCTATTGTATGAAAAGGCAAAGCAACAGGTTATATTCATGTTTTCAATTAGAACGTAAGAATTGTTCTGCCACATAACTCAACCAACCATAGCATACAATGTTGGTATCTAATTTGATTATCATTGGTAATCAGAGATACAAACCTTATTATAACAAGTCGGTATCCTATCTGACTGCCATGGGTAACCATAAACACAAAGCCCAACATAATAAATCGGTATACTATCCGATTACTATTCATCATAGAATTGTTACCATATATTTAAGTAATTTGGGTCTCTTCTTATTTTCTTAAAAATACATTGTTTTCATAATTTCAAGTATTATCTTAAAATTACCTTTTAAAACCACTTATAAAATTTTAAAACCCTTTTAAAACTGTTTTCTCTGTAAAACCGTGATTTCTTTTTATTCGGAAGTATAAAATCATAAAACTTTGAAAACTGCTTTTGAAAACAGCTTTGTAGTTTGACTGAAAGTGTATGTGCATGAATTTTTTGTACCATGCACAGTTTTGAAAATCCAGTTTTATCATTAAATCGGTTTGAAATTTGAAAAGTTTTTCTCTATAAAAGTTGTAGATCTCATCGGAACCTAAAACTTTTGTTTTTTTGTCAAAAACCTGAACCTACCTTTAACTTGCTCGTTTCTTCTTTTGAAAAATTATGGTCGTGTAAATTGCCTGTACATGCCAGTCTCGGATTTTGATAAAAACAGAGGCCTTTGGAGTCTTATTTTTAAAAACCATCTATGCTTCCCCCTAGGATTTTCAATTTTCTACAACTTTGCAGTTATAATGTTTTCCAAATTCGGCCTCTAAGGGACTCAAAATTCAGTTTTCAGAAAACTGTCCAATTAATCCGAAAATTGACAATTTTGAAATTTGTTGGTTTTTGGTTAAAAATCCGTGTACACTACCTCAAACGGACAAAGCCATGAGCCTACATCAACATGCAGCGTGTTGAATTTGTTCTTAGCATTCATTCATACACTTGTTCATCTTCTTGAAAAACACAACATTTGATAACTTTCTAGTTTATCAAATTGTGTTTTTAGGTTAATTCCTTAACCAACATACTTAGATCATTCACATAATCGTCATTCATAAATCATCCATATTCAAGAATTGTGAAAACAAATTCACAAACACTTGGTGAGCACATAAAACCATTAAACTCATTCTAGAGCTTATCACCAAATAAATGCTTAGGGCTATCAACCAAATCATCCTAACCATAGATCTATGCCACACCAATCATATAAAACTATAACAAAGGGCAACATAAAAATTATGAGCTTATGCTATTACAACCCAAGCTTGAAATACACATAAATCCTTAATCAAACTTAATGAAATTCTTAGAGGGTTGAGGGGTGGATCTAGACTTTGGGATGAGAAATTTTTTTTCTCCTCACTCCTCTAACACAACCAGCCACTCTTGCTCACTCTCCTTTGTTTTGTTTTTGTTTTTTTTATATTTTTTATATTTTTTTATTTTTTCGGTTCCTAAGGGCTAAAGGAAAAGTTGGAAAAGAACTAGAAATTTTGAGGTTCAACTAAGTGGTTCACATACAACCCCACATCACCTATTTATAGGTGAAAATTATTGAATTTTCAATAATTATTTTTATTCTTAAAATTACATACTTGTCCCTAAAAACAAAATATTTGCCCAAAAACCCTCTTAGGTGGCCAGCCATGTGGAGGCATTTTAGGCCAAAAATCCTTTCATAATTATCTATTTCCCCATATTTTCAAAAATCCCCAAATATTTATCCATGATGAGGTGTCCTCCAAGTAAGGCCTTGTTTGGCACTCCCTCCTAATATGCAGTCCATTTTCTTAATAATCCAGATATTACAAATACTGTTTTGACTATCAACAGTACTGTAATACTGGACTGCAGTTTAGAATTCATCTGCACTTAACTGGACTGTGTATGTGTAACGACCCACCTTACGTAGGCCGTTACCATACTTACTTACTTGCTTAATATCATAACATGCGGAATTAAGGACTAAAAATTATTATTATTTTTTTTAAAACAACTTGAAACTGAAATCCATCTCAGCATATACTTACTTAGATTTACATATATTTACTTACTCGCTTACTTCAGTACTGAAGTATTAAACTTAAATACAACATATTTAAGTAAATAACAATATAATATAACAAAACGCGTAGCAGCTCCCAGCCCATAGTTTCACAGTTTTGCCTTGCCATGCTCCACTGTCTTGTATCACATATTGCCTATAGAATGCTTACCTACAGCATAAACGTAAGTTATGAGCTTTCGCTCAGCAAGTACAACTATTAATCCGTAAAACACTTCATAATGCATGAACTACTTATTCTTTCATTATGCTTTCTTAGGTTAGCATACTTTTGGACCCTTACATAACATAAGTGTACGTACCTTAGCACGTAGCCATGAAGTGGTTGGGGCGGCTAGCCCGGTCTAACTCAAACCATGGACCAAACCTGTCCTAGTGCAAGTCGGTACGACACAAGTCACCTTACTTGCCATCATACTTAGGGCCTGTTTGGTGCACAAGTTCAAGTTGAAATTTATAAGTTTAGTTTGAGTTGAGTTAAGTTTAGTTTAAAAGGTGAGTGTTTGGTAAAAAGTTTGAGTTGAAAAGTTTAAGTTGAGTTGAGTGTTTGGTGAAAAAGTTTGAGTTAAAAAGTTTAAAAAAAAAACAAGGGCCTTGTTTGGATGTATAAAAATTGAGTTAACCAATTTTTTTGCCTTTTGTGTTTGGTAACTGATCTAAACTCCAACTGAATGGAAATTTTACACCTCAACTACTGTCTATGCTCATATTATGAACTAAATTTATCTATTTTATTGACTGAAAAATTATAATCAAACTACTCAGTACTTAAATTTATAATTTATCCTCAATTTATCATTCTATTATAGGTTCTATTACCGTAAAATGTCGCGATTAACAATTTCACTCTATAACACCAATAAACTTACGTCCAAAATTATTTTTATAAATATCGTAAATAGCCGTAAAATACACGCACCATCAGTATATATTAGGTCAGTGAAGTTTATATTAAAATTTTGTATTAAGCAATACTGTCATAATGTTGTCAATAGTGACATCACGACGCCAACGCTTGCGTGGTTCTATACCACGGGGCTGATTGAAATCTGTCCCACATATCATCAGCCATCATATCTCTCAGCATATTCATGGCATCCCTTCTCGTGTCAGGGGGCTGCGGTCCTGTACTTGGCCCTGTACCGAAGGCTACGTCATCAACTCCATCATCTGCGTTCACATCGACATTCTCACTTACAGGCATACAATCTCCGGCGTAATCTTCGTGTAATGGATCCCCAACCTGCACCATCCGTATGAAATTATGTAGAACAGCACAAGCCACGGGGATCATAGCCTGTTTCTCCACCGGGTAGCTATTGGTGCCTTTTAGTATTTTGAACCTTGCCTTCCAGACACCAAATGTCCGCTCAATACAGTTCCGCAACGATGAATGTGTGTAGTTAAACACCTCTCTTCGGTTGCCGAGCCCGTCGCGCCTTCTTCGGTATTCAGGTAAATGATATGTCTCTCGGCGATATGGGCTCAGGAAACAATCCTTATTAGCGTACCCTGAATCGACTAAATAAAATTTACCTACAAAATAAATACCACTTCATGAATTGTATGTCGACAATTTTCTATTTCAACCTATAGGGAATATGAATAATTTACTGACAGTTAAAGGCCAACTATTTTTACCTGGCGGGGGTAGTGGGAAACCCTTGAATGCAATTGCCTCTCCTAACATTCGAGCATCATGACACGAACCCTCATACCCGGTCAACATGTACGTGAATTTCATGTCAAACGAACAGGCCGCTAATATATTCTGTGAATGAAACCCTTTTCGATTAATCCAGGCATCCGCATTTTCAAGTGGAGGCACACATGGGATGTGGGTGCCGTCTATCGCCCCAATACAACCCTGCAAAATTCGCAAAATGCTGTCATCATGAAATACAATCCACTTACATCTGATTTTCTATTAAAGTATTGGAATATGATTTAGTGTTAATTGATAACTTACATCAAACCTGGTCGATATTTATACCCGTGCTCTTGAATTAATGGTTGAACCGATGTGTAGTCGGGTGGCCTGATGAACTCGTCTTTCAACGAACAAATGGCCAATAACACTGCATAGAACCACCTCGACGTTGTTTCTTTTGAGTGTTGGAATAAGTATGAGGCTTGTTGGATTGTGGCGCCTTGGGCACAAATATATAAAAAAATAAATAACTGCTCGTCCACTGTCATGTTATTAGTTGGGGATAATAATCCGCAACTAATAACATGATTAGATATCGCTCTGAATGTGCCGGATTCCATACTTATCAAACCTGCAATTATACGTGGTGACCATTTAGTATCTCGTGCACGCGCATCTGTCCTGTTAAGCTTGAATTATGCATCGGTACTGGATCCCTGCGCATGCTACGCCGCCATGTACGATACGCAAACACTGACATTGCAGCCATAGCCGGTACGTTTCGTTGTCCATCTTCTGACCCATGGTTGTTAGCTTCACGATGGTGTGCGGAACCACGGTCGTTCATGTTCTGCTTCCCGAGCTGCACTATACTTGGTCTACAATTCCTGTTATACATTAACGTACAGAGTAAAGGAAAATGGATTAGTTTCGGAATCCGTTACGCATTTACTTAATTTTGGCAACTGCCAATATAATATAGCGTAATAATGCTTAAATTTAGCGCACAGTTATGATTAAAGTAGAATTAACTTAACAAGACAATTTTTCAGTAATTGTTACATAAAAATAGTATCAATGTTGCCGAAAATAGCAATGAAAACAGAAACAAACAGGGATAAACATGTAATCAATCATATAGCTGGCAGCGGCTAGGGATTGATGACGGAGCCAATAATCTCTCGCCGAACGAGATCGTCAAGCTGGCAGAATGTTCCCAGTGTAGTTGGGTTAGCAACAAAGTAGTGCCACATCATCATCTGATGCCGTGATGAGTAACCCATTCCCTTCACTATGTTCATGCACTGCAATAGGACATCGTTTTGGACTGAGTGCTCACTGCCACCGCCAGTTTGCGATATGCCTCGGAAGTAGTCTCGGACTTCCTCCATAGCCTCAAACGCCATCGCATCGGTTGCATCCCTTTGTTTTCTCTTACCCAGGCTGCCACTACGTCGGGACGGACCGGCGACGTCGGTCCTTTGACGCGAGTCAGGTTGCCTCCCACCGGCGGTCGGGGTTACGTCCTCCTCTAAACACGGGTGTGTTTCAGAGTTGGCAAAGTTGAAATCGTAATCAACGGATGGATTACTGCCGTCCCCCATCGTAACTGATCCATAACCGTATGCGCCAGCCGCGTGCGTTTTCTCGAACACGTTGTACTGCAACTCCTTATGGCGAAGGCCCTCGTAACGGAGATGCCTGCATAGTGGATGTTCCTGCAAAATGGGAAATGTCACGTCAGCCGTCTCTACGTAGTCAAGTTGTTAATGAATATAATAATCTTTAAATAAATATTAGAAAATAAATATTACTTTTATGAAACTCTGCCACGACTCATCTGAGCAGACAACTCTATCGGCTACAGGATCGTACCCTAGGCCGGTCTGGACTTTCAATACCTTCCAACCCTTATATATTTTTCTCATGCGCTCTTTTTTTTGGTATAAAGTTGTGCCGAGAGCGGGAACCCCACCAAACTCGATGTTAAACTCATTGGCCCATATGTCATAAAGCTGCATGCTGGGCTGTCGACCGGGATTGGATGAGTAGAAGTCATCCAATTTCTCTAGTAACCGGCTTTCCTTTACGGAGTTCCAGACAAACGTCTCACCCGACGATCTACGGGGCATTTCCTTAAAATAGCATATACACGGGATAGAAACACCAATAATTTATACGTGTACGATATGGAAACGAGCTTTTGTTAGGCCAATTTTAAATTATATACAAAATTTCTAAAAAATTATATATTTTTGGCATCAAAAAAATATAGCACAAATTACGGGCAATTTGATAGTGGAATCATGAAAGTCAACATTCCCACAAATTAACGGTTGTTCGATAACTTTAATAAAGCGTACCAGGTTAACGGAGTTCGAACTGGAAGAGGAATAAACTGTAGAGGACGGCGGATCAGGGCAGGAGGCAATGGGTCGCACCGATGCTTTCCTATGGCGTGAAAAGTGGGTAATATGGCCTTTTGTCCGAGTCTGAGTTGCGGACCTCAATCTACGACGCATATGCCTTCGACGACACAAAATCCGAGAGTATGACCTACAAAATAAGAGTAATATTTTTACACCAATATATAGCATAAAGATGCAATTATAGTATATAACACTACGTTGTAGTATAGAAGAATGATAACAGATGTACGGGACATCATAAAAAAAACAACATTTTAAATGTGTGAAATAAAAATTATTCTTGAGACATGATACAATGGCCAAAACATGCCCATTATTTTTCAATACAAAAACAGAGGGCACAAATCTTTTCAGTGCTATACGTATTTTGCGATTATTACAAATTTTAATAGTTTCCCAAACAATAAAATCATACCCTGTCTATTATAAAAAACTAATTTTTACATTGTTGTAATCAACGCATAAATAATTTTTAAAATTCCTAGGTATTAATTTTTATTTTAACTAATTAGAAATAACCAAGAAGGAAACGAAAAGGCGACAAGAAAAGAGCAAAACCAGCTAATACTGTTTGACTCTAAAAACGACATGTCGTTTTTCCTTCTTGAAAAACAGCACCATGGAACGACCTCAATACAGGAAAAACGGCAAGAAAGCTTGATTAATCAAGCCTTGTCGTTTTTCCCTTAGAAAAACCCAAACGACGCGTCGTTTCACCCGGTATCAGTTTCCCTCTGGCCACTGAAACGACGCGTCGTTTCTGCCTGTTTGAGTTTCCCTCTGGCCACTGAAACGACTCGTCGTTTCTGCCGGTGCCACTGAAACGACTCGTCGTTTCACTCACTCCTAGTCCACTAACAGCTCGTGCCGGCGCGTCGTTTTTGACTAATTAATGCCATAAACGACGCGCCGTTTGGGTTTTCTTCATCAATATTCCTGGGATCTGTCTATTAATGGCCGAAACCATTGCTCTCAACTCCTGGCTCACCGGTGAGGAAAAAAAATAAATTTTACTTCCTAGATCTACGGCGAGCAGGGGGGGCGGCCACAGAGGGCATGGGTCGCGACGGGCTTAAGTAGAATCGCTGCGTGGGTAAGAAAAAAATTTGGTATTTTTTTTTTCGTAGTTTTGCAGAATGTAAACGTTTTTCATGGATGGGTAGAGAGATAAAGTAGAGAGAGAAAGCAAGGTAAACTTAACTAACCAGTGGGTTCTTCGTGCACGATCGTTTGGCTGAGCGGAAAAGGGTCTTTCCCACGGTTGTGCTTCAGAATGCGGTGATGGCTGGACTGGGGAAAGAAAATATATTTGTGAGGAGAGAGCAGCAAAAATTGTAGATGGGGAAAGGGAAGAAAAAGGCAGCTACCTCGTGGCGAGAAGTCAGACTGAGATTCGTCCATTGTTGATCTTCGCCAGCCCAAGGAGATTTGTTTCTTCGCTGACAGAGTAAATGGAATCGAAGCACGTGGGCGAGCAGGGGCGAGCAGGGGGCGAGCAGGGCACGAGCAGGGCAACAGTGCTCCAACTCAGACTACTGTATAACGGTTCAGTGTGTAGTTTGGACTGAACCGTTGAGCCAAACAAGTTGAGTTCAGTTTAAACTGAAATTCCCAAGTCTAAACTAAGTTCCCAAACTCCCCCTTAAAAACTTGTTCTTACTTTAAAACATATCTGAAAAATCATTTCATACTTATAAACAGTTTCTTACTTGAAACTGGGTTCTCATTCTTACCGAGTGATTTATCTTTAGTGAGCATGCTTCATGATGCCACAATAATAAAACATAAATCATATGCACCTCAACATGTATGCATGAGCTTGAAACATACAAGCAGTAAAAACATTTTTCGTCTATGCTGTAGGCGGAGTTGTACTTACTTTATGCTAAATCCTGAATCTTGTGTTCCGCCAAATCACAGTAACAGGTTACCTTCCTGTTTTCAAAAAAATCATAAGATAAGAATCATCATATCCTTTAATGTTAAAATACAAACCAACATCCATAAAACCCTAGTTACAAGCTTATGTTACATGGTATCCTTTTCGGTTACTATAAGTAACCTTGGATCCAAAACTCGACATATAACATTTGTTTTGAATTTGATAAAGTTTCCTTCATGAAAGTTGTAGATTTCATCAAAATCTAAAACTTTTGTTTTTGGTCAAAACCCTGAATCTGTCTCAACTTGCTTGTTTTCTTCCTTTGAAATTGTTTGACCATATTCACTAACCAAATAGATTGGTCTCGGGTTTTGATAAAAAAGGAGGCCTTTGGAGCCTTATTTTTAAAACAGTCAATGCTGCCCCCTAGAATTTTCCATTTCCTGCAACTTTACAGTTTTGACTTTTTCAAAAATCTACCTCTAAAGGCCTCAAAACTCTGTTTCCAGAAAACTGTCCAGTTAAATCCGAAATGGCAGTTTTCATTTGGGTGAGTTCTTACGAAAAATTACACTCACACTACCTCGAACGGTTATAACCATGAGCATACGACAAGAATGCAGGGCGTTTCATAACATTTTCATAATCATACAATCATTTCTTATCCATATAACCTTTGTGCAAACCCAAATGGTAATCTATACCAAATTAGGGTTTTTAGGGTTTTCTTAAACCCTAATTGCAACATATCACACCCTTTTCCTTATTCATTCATAAAACATCATTCTTGAGTATGTGTGAACACATATCCAACATATGGTAGACATTCACACAGCCACTATCCTCTAACTCAAATTATCAAAAACATACACCAAACTACCATTAGAGACCCCCAAACCTAATCAAGCAAAATCAAGCAATCACCATAAACCCTAATACATGAAACTAAAAAGTGAGCTTGTGCTCTTACAGTCTCCACATGGGAATACACTTAAATGTTAAACCAAAACTTAATTGAAGAACTAGAGGGTGGTGAGGATTACCTCAAGGTTTGAAAGAGTGGTTCTAGACTATGGTTGAGAAATTATCTTCACACACTCTCAACACTAAATCCGGTCTCTCTCTTTCTCACTTTCTTCTCTTCTTGGCTCGGCTTCTAAGGGCAGAAGAACTAGAGAATGAGCTGCCAATTTTGGGTTTCACTAAAATATTCACCAAGTGCTTTAACCTCACCTATTTATAGGTGAAAAACAACTTCACTTCTAGGATTGCATAATGGTCTTCAAGAGAAAAATTTTTGCTCATAGACCCCTTGTGGTGGCCGGCCATGCTTGATCAAGCTAGCCAAGTAAGCAAGGCAAGAGGGCTTGCTCATCAAGGCTAGAAGCATGACATGTCCATTCCTTATGGTGGCCGGCCATATGTGGAAGATCATGCTTGCTCTAGCTAGCCAAGTAAGCAAGGCTAAGGGCTTGCTCATCAATGCTAGAAGCATGACATGTCCATTCCTAAAAAATAGAGAGATTTTTATTTCTAAATTGCATATTGGTCCTTAATAGAAAAAAATATTTGCTTATAGAACCATTGTGGTGGCCGGCCATGTAGGGCTATGTGGAGGAACATTACTTGTTCAAGCTCAACACTTAGCCAAGTAAGCAAGGCTAAAATGCTTACTCACTAAAGCTAGAAGCATGATGTGTCAAGCTCTCAATGAAACTCCTATTTCCACATTTGCATATGAGTCCTTAAGAGCACCATATTTACTCATTTACCACATGAGGTGGCCGGCCATATAGGCCATGTGGAAGGCTTAAGATTTCACAAAATTTTTAAAACTCATCCCTTACTAATTTTCCTTGGTTTCTAATGTAACTATGTTAACCAAGCTTGTAACCAATCATTGGCTTAGTTGGATTTGGAGACTTAGTTAGAAGAATCCATCATTCAAAAATTTTTATACTTATCTACAATCACTCCTTTTTCTTAAAATTGCACTTTGGTCCCTAAAGATAAAATATTTGCATTTAGGTCCCTATGAAGTGGCCGGTCATAAAGAATGCTTAGTGGCCAAGTAATTTTCCAATATTCATCCATTTTTATCTTAGGATGAGGTGTCATACCCTTAAGCTCCGCTTGATTTTTCTACAGTGGTCTCGTACCTTATTCTTACTTATTCATACGTAATGACAGTTTTTCACAGTATAATTTCCATACTACTAAATATATTGTAGTACCATCTTAATCATACCTTAGGTCATTATGGTCAAACATCGACCGACATAGGATAGTAAACCCTAATTTCGCCTCTTTCAACAAAAAGCTTCATATTCGTATAAATAAGCTATTATCGAGTCTTAAAACATTACAAGAACTCAATAATATTATGATAAATCAGATCACATAAACATACATATTACAAACTTTGATTCCCTAAAAAAGAAATCGTAAATTTGAAAAAAGGTTGGTTATTACAATCTACCCCCTTAAAAATTTTTATCCCCAAAAATTACAACAAGTTTGGATAGTTCTTTCTCATTTCATCTTCAAGTTCCCACGTTGCTTCTTCAACGTTATGATTTCGCCATAACACTTTAACCATCGAAATGGTTTTATTTCTAAGGACCTTTTCTTCCCGGTCCAAAATCTGGATTGGCTTTTCTTCATAAGTCAAATCCGTTTGTACTTCAATTGGTTCTTAACTTAACACATGGAAAGGGTCAGGTACATACTTTTTCAACATGGAGACATGAAAAACGTCATGCACAGAAGCTAATGCTGGTAGCAAAGCAAGCTTATAAGCTACTTTTCCAATCCTTTCAAGGATTTCAAATGGTCCTGTGTATCTAGGACTAAGCTTTCCCTTCTTACCAAACCTTATAATTCCCTTCATAAGAGCAATCTTAAGAAAAACAGAATCTCCAACTTGGAATTCCAAAGGCCTTCGACATTTATCAGCAT
Organism: Ficus carica; assembly: GCA_009761775.1. Taxonomy (NCBI): domain Eukaryota; kingdom Viridiplantae; phylum Streptophyta; class Magnoliopsida; order Rosales; family Moraceae; genus Ficus; species Ficus carica. The sequence continues at coordinate 3,204,374 of CM019739.1, forward strand.
AACTTTTCTGTCGACTGAAAGCTACGTTGAGTCTTTGTTTGATCATCTTAATATCCTCTGAGGTTCTTTGAATGAAATCCGTAGTTTGAAGCTGTTTCTGTCCAACTTCTTGCCAATGAATGGGAGATCGACATTTCCTTCCATATAACACTTCAAATGGAGCCATACCAATTGAGGCGTGATAACTGTTATTATAAGAAAATTCGATCAAATGTAGCTTCTGATCCCAACTTCCTTTGAAATCCAAAACACATGACCTCAACTTATCTTCTAGTGTCTGGATAGTTCGTTATGATTGTCTATCAGTCTGAGGGTGAAAAGCTGTACTGAATTTTAACTTTGATCCCATAACAGTGTGAACACTTTTCCAGAATCGAGAGGTAAAACACCCATCTCGATCTGAAATGATAGATTTTGGCACTCCATGAAGCCTAACAATCTGGGATACGTAAATTTCAGCCAGTTTCTCGACTGAAAAGGTAGTTTTAATGGCAAAGAAGTGGGCTGATTTGGTTAGTCTATCCACAATCACCCAAATCATGTCATTCCCACTTGCGGTCCTGGGTAATCCAACTACAAAATTCATAGTAGTTTGTTCCCATTTCCACTCTGGGAGCTCGATTTTCTAAAGATCTCCGCCAGGTTGTCGGTGTTTAGCCTTAACTTTCTGACAAGTTAGGCATTTTGACACAAAGTCAGCAATTTCATTCTTCATGTTTGGCCACCAATAATTTTCTCTAAGGTCTTTGTACATCTTAGAAGCTCCAGGATGTACCGAGTATGGCGTTTCATGCGCTTCAAACATGATCTTCTTCTTAAAAAATTCAAAGTTAGGAACACAAATCCTTCCTTTGAAAAGAATTAGCCCATTTGAAGAGGTCTTAAATTCTTTATTCTTTCTACCAAAAAGTTGCACCTTTAGCAGAAAAGAATCCTTCCCTTGATAAAGCTTAATGGATTCTAGGAGATTGGACTAGAGAGTCAGAACAGCCAATTTCCCAGTTGTCATTTCCATTTTAAAATCAGAAATTTCCTTTTGAAGTGGCATGGACAACGTTCCAAAAGACATAAGCATACCAGATGACTTTCTGCTTAAAGCATCTGCTACTTTGTTTGCTTTTCCAGGATGGTAAAGGATTTCACAATCATAATCCTTCATGAGTTCAAGCCATCTACGCTGCCTCATATGAGCTCCTTTTGGGTAAAGAAGTATTTGAGACTTTGATGATCGGTAAAAATCTCACATCTATTCCCATACAAGTAGTGCCTCCAGATCTTTAAGGCGAAAACCACCGCCGCAAGCTCTAAATCATGCGTTGGATAGTTCCGTTCGTGATCCTTCAGTTGACGTGAAGCATAGGCAACCATATTTCCATTTTACATTAAAATAGCCCCTAGTCCGGTTTTAGAAGCGTTGCTATAGATGACGAAACCTCCTGCGTCTATGTCAGGAATTATTAATACCGGTACACTAGTAAGCTTCCTCTTGAGCTCTTGAAAGTTTTCTTCACACTTATGTGTCCATTCAAATTTTCTCCCTTTTTTAGTAAGACCTGTTAGTGGCGCCGCAATCTTGGAAAATCCTTCAACAAAATGTCGGTAATATCTGGCCAAACCAAGGAAGCTCCGTATTTCTATAACGTTTTTGGGCACTGGCCATGCACTGACCGCCTCTACTTTAACAGGATCAATGGAAATTCCTTCCTTTGAAACCACGTGACCTAAGAAATGCACTTTTTCCAACCAGAATTCACATTTTGTGAACTTGGCGTAGAGCTGATTCCGTCTTAATGTCTCCATAACCATCATGAGGTGCTGCTCATGTTCCTTTATTGACTTTGAGTAGATCAGAATATCGTCGATGAAAACGATAACAAACTTATCTAGATACTCTTTGAACACCCGGTTCATAAGATCCATAAAAGCAGCTGGTGCATTGGTTAATCCAAATGGCATGACAAGAAACTCATAATGCCCATAACGTTTTTGGAAAACCGTCTTAGAAATATCCCGCTCCTTAAGTCTGAGTTGATGGTATCCCGATCGCAAGTCAACCTTCGAGTATACTACTGCTCCCCTAAGTTGATCAAAAAGATCATCAATTATAAGGGATGGTACTTATTCTTAATTGTAATCTTATTCAGCTCATGATAGTCGATGCACATCCGCAACGATCTATCTTTCTTCTTGACGAATAATAATGGTGCTCCCCAAGGGGAATGACTTTTTCGAATGAATCCTTTGTCTAACATTTCTTGTAACTGCACTTGGAGTTCTCTAATCTCGGCTAGAGCCATCCGATAAGGTGCTTTTGATATTGGTGCAGCTCCAGACAATAACTCTAATTCAAAAGAAATTTCCCGCTCGAGAGGAAATCCTAGTAAGTCTTTTGGAAAGACATCCACATATTCCCTTGTCACAACCACCCTTTTTGATTAATTCATGATTTCCTTGATAAGGAATATGAATGTTATGTGAAATGTCTGATCTGATTCTATCAGAATGTATTTGAGTTCTTATAGCTTTATAAGACTCAATAATAGGTTGTTTAGCCAAGCATAAGGCATTTTGAGTAAAAAGGTAGAATGAAATTTATGATTTTATGTTGGTCAAAGTTTGATCAAGAAAAGTCAAAGGTATGAATATGACGGTACTGTATTATAGCAAGCAGTATAAGAATTATACTGTGAAAAACCGTCATCACATATAAGATAGTAAGAATAAGGTTCAAGACCACTATAGAAAAATCAAGCACATGATTTAGAATAATAAGGGCTAAGTAGCTTTAAGTCATAAGAAAAATTTTTATACAGTCCAATAAAAAGCAAATAAATTCTGGACTGCAGTTCAGTCAGACATTACTGTTATTAGTAAAAACAGTATTTGTACTATTTACGTTAGCATGAGAATTGATTGCATTTAAGAAGGAAAGCCAAACAAGGCCTAAAAGGGGGGACACCTCATCAATGATAAATACATGATTTATTGGATTTTAGAAAATTAGGGAAAAAATTAGCAAACTTGGCCCCCAAGGCTCCCAATGGCCGGCCACTTTAAGGGTTTTTGGAAAATTATTTTGCTCATAAGGACTCATATGCAATTTTGGAAATAAAAATAAATCCAAAAAGAAAATTATTTTTCACCTATAAATAGGTGATAAGGGGTGATTTTGAGTCATTTTTGTGCAACCTTACCAAAACTCTTGCAAATTTCTCCTCAACCTTCCTTCCCCTTAGCAGGCGAAACCCCAAAGAGAGAAAGAGAAGAAAAGAGAGAGAGAGAGTGAGAGGAAGCAGGTGGTCGGATTTTGGGGAGAAACCAAGCAAGAAGGAGAAGTTTGATTCAAAGCCTAGAACCAATCTTCAAGCTTAAAGGTATCCTTTTAAAACCTTTAAGCTATCCAATTAAGTTTTTGGTTCAAGCTTTATGTGTATTTTATGTGGGTATGTAAGAGCAATAAGCTCATTGTGTTAGCTTAGATTTGTGCTTGATTAGGGTTAGTGGTTTTAATTTATGATTGGTTATATGGTTATGATGTTATGTGTTAATGTAATAACTAAATTTTTACGACCTTACGTTCTCTTGTAAAGAAACTTGAGTTATGTTCTAAAGGTATTTATGAAAAACCTGAGACAAGGTTTTTATTTGAAATTATAAGTTCTCACGATACTATGAGACTTAAAAATGATTGCTTAACTAAGTAAGTATCATTTTAAGAAAAAGGGATAGAAAATTTCACGTTTGCATGGTTTTGCATGGTGGTCAAAGTTTGACCTAAAAAGTCAAAGTTGACCCAAAAAGTCAAGGGTTGACCAGAAAAGTCAACCATATGATGATACTGTTTTATGGACGAGCAGTATGGAAAATATACTGCGAAAAACCATTTTTACAGACAAGATTTCAAGATTAAGATTTAATATCACCCTAGAAAAATCAAGCACATAAATTAGGGTATTTTGGGTCAAAGGGCTTCAAATTTTAAGAAAAATTTTATACAGTCAAATTTTACACAGATAAATTTTGGACTGCAGTTTAGTGACAAAATACTGTTATTAACAAGTTAACAGTATTGAAAATATCTGTGTTAACAAGAATTTGGACTGCTTATCAAGAAAAAGGCCAAACAAGCCTTAATGGTGATTACCTCACTACCTTTTTGATTTATGACATCATATTGTGAATTAAGAGAAAAATTGGAAAATTTTGGACCCTTCTAGAGCATGAGGTGGCCGGATATTGGGGGGTCAAAATAGAATTAATTTTGTCCCAAGGACTTGTTGGAAAAAGGTGAACCAAAGTTATTTGCAAAAAGGTCCAAATTTTCACCTATAAATAGGCTAAGGGGGGGGCGGTTTTTTGGCTAAAAAATCAGAGAAAAACAGCCAAGCTCTTGCCAAATTCACCCTCAAAGAAAATCCAGAAATTGGGGAAGAGAAAGGAGTGAGAAAAATCAGAAATTTTCTTGGGGTTTTTGTTCCTAAGGGTTCGGATTTGAACTAGGAGGAAACCAAGAAAAATTTGGAATTTTTTTTAGGGTTTTTAGGGTGTGTGGCCGAGTGAGCTAGGGAAGGAGAAAAGCTGAAAATTTTTGGGGCCAAACCTTGGTGAGGTGCTCGGCTTGGAGTGGATCTACCAAGGAGATCAACCGAAAAATTTTTGGTGCCATTTGGAGGAGTGGCCGTGAGCCAAGGGAGCTAGGGGGAGGAAGAGATTTTGTGACCAAACTTAACTTTGGTCTAAGGTAAAAATCTAGAGCCCTAACTCTCTTATTTAAGTTCAAATTTAAGGTTAAAAAGGTAGTTCAATTTGGTTGTAAGGACATAAGTCCATTTCCCATTTTATGCCCTAAGTATGTGGTATGTGCTTGATTTGTAGATCTAGGGGTGTATGGCTTGAATTCTTGCATTGTTTGTGTTTACTTATGATGAATTTTCATGCTTGATGCTTAGGGTTGTATGTCCCCTAGTTTGGTCCGAAAATCTGCCCTTAGGCAGTGCTTGAAGCATGCTAGTTTAGGGAGCAAAGTTTGATGCTTGTATGTAATGTATGCAAAAAGTTAGGGTCAATGCAAACCTAGGCTTTGAGCTTTGGATTTGGTTTGCATGGATCCAATTGGACAGTTTATGGGTTCATGTGGGACGTTAGAAGCGCTGTGTGTTTGCCATATAGGCTCCCGAAGTGATCGGTCGAGGTAGATTTCACGAAATAGGACGTAAACCGGACTTAACAACCGAAACTGCCAATTCGGATTCGAAACTGGCCAGTTTCGGGAAAGTAAAAATTAGAGGCCCTTAGAGGACGAATTGGGTAATTTGTAAAACAAAAAAGTTGCTCGGAATGATTTTTCCTAGACGACAACACGGGCAGAATCCAAAAATGAGGCTCCAATGGTCTCCGTTTTTACAAAAATCCGTGGCTGACCTGCCCAGACCTAGTTTTCAGGATCATCCAGTTTCAAACAAAAACTGACACAAATATAAGCAGAACTGGATTTTTCGTAAAACACAAAAGTTTTAGTATTTTTCGAGAGCTACAACTTTTACGAAGACAAGTTTTTCAAATTCCAAATGGATTTATGAACTGGTATTGTTTTATGAAAAGTGTACAGGGAACCGAAAATTCCTGCACATAAAGTTTTACAAACAGTTTTCGAAAAAAAAACTGTATTTTTGCTTAAAACTATCCCAAAGGCAGTTCTCAATCTTAAATGATCTTTATAAAGATTTGTTTTGAAGATTTGAAATAGTTACAAAAATATTACAGGGATTTAAAGTTAAATCTTTCAAAATGACAAAAAGGATAAGAAAATAGAGTTTCTTAAGATAAAATTTGTAATCAAGCCGATTACGGACAATAACGAAGAATAATACCTGAGTTACCGGGCTTAGCCCCAAAGCCTAAGTCTTTTAAGAAACCCAGCAATTTGTCAAAGATTTAGCCTAAGGGATTATCCAACGTAATCTCTTAAGAAATAAGCAAAGAATGATTACTTCCAAACGATGGGGTTAACATTTTTGACCAAACCAGATATTTAGTATCGGGGACATACAACTAAAATTTCGTAAGCATGTTGGTTAGGACACCAACACTGCACAATGAGAATTGGACTCTTACCTATGTCCCTATTCAAGCAGGAGAAGGCCTGCAGCTGTGCCCAGTAAGAGAACAGCATCAAGGGGGACATAGTAAGAAAGGTATATGCAACTCCGCCTACAGCATAGGCATTTTTGGTTGTAACATGATGTATGATGCAACGTGTGTTATGTGCTATGATTTGAAATATCAAATAAATGGCATGATTAATATATGATTACAAGTTATATTCATGTGACATCATGAAGCATGTTCACGAATAATAAGAACAAGGTCAAGATGACAAATAAGCATGATGGCAAGCGAGCTTGCTTGTGACGTACCGACCCGTCCAAGGTCGGGTAGGACTGTGGATTGAGTTGGAAATGGATTGGCCGCCCCAACCACTCCATAGTTGCGCGCCCGGTACGGTCACTCATGACAAGGGGCCCATAAGCAAGTTAAGGAATGAAAGTATGTTAAGAAAGCATGATAAAATAAACATAATGAAGCATAATTGGATCATGCATGATTAGAATATGTTAGGACATGTTATGCTAAGTTTATAATTGTTTGTGTTGCGGATATAATAGTTGTACTTGCTGAGCGAAAGCTCACGCCTTATGTCTATGCTGTAGGTAAGCAACCTACTGGCTCTTTTTGATACAAAATGGTGGAGTTGGCGGGGCAACTGTGAAAGAAGGGATAAGCCGCTACGTCTTCCGTAAAATTATGCTTAATATTTTATGTTTATATTATTCCAAACAAGTACTTCTGTAGTAGAAAAAAAAAATTTTTTTCCACTATAATTGTTAAATAAATAAGTATGAAAAACAAGTTATGTATGTATGTATGTACGGTAACGGTCCGTGCTAGGCGAGTCGTTACAGTTAAAGTATGTATGATATGTATGAATGCCTAAGAAGTGTTTGTAGTATGTCCGCACACACTCAAGAAGATGGATGGTGTGATTGACTAGGTGATATTGATGTATGATGTTAGAAAGGTTAAGAAAACCCTAAAAATCCTAATTGGTAATGTTTTACCAAATGGGTTTGTATGAATGATTTTATGAATGAGAATGAATGTATGGCAATGAAAACAGTATGTAATGTGCTGCATGACTTGATGTAGGCTCACGGTTTTAACCATTCGAGGTAGTGTGCGAGTAATATCACGTAAGAATCAATTAAAACCGAAACTGTCAGTCTCGGGTCAAGACTGGGCAATAATCTGGAAATAGGATTTTGAGGCCTTTAGAGGCCGAATTTGAGAAAATTTAAAACTGAAAATTTGTAGGAAATGGAAAATACTAGGGGGTCTCATGAACGGTTTTTAAAAATAAGGCTCCAAAGGCCCCTGTTTTTATAAAAATCCGAACCTGGTCATGCCCAGACCCTGTGCACGGCTAGGCAGGTTTAATGAGGAAAAAGTGAAGGTTAGAGATAGAAATGGATTTTGAGTAAAGAATAAAAGTTGTAGGATTTTTCAAGATCTAAAACTTTTGTGAAGAAAATTTTTTCAAATTCAAAACGGATTCTAAGGTATAACTGGAGTCTGAAAATTGTGCAACAAACAGGAAATTCCTGCACAGAATTTGTAAAACAGTACAGGAACAGGCAATTCCTGTACATACAGTAATAATTGGATTAATGGAACTGTTTTCAGTAAACTCCCCCAGAATTAGACTGTTTTATGAAAACAGATTATAAAATGGTTAATTAAACCAAGTTTAGTAAGGAAAAAGAAATAAAAGAATTGGGCCAAGAAAAAGGGTAACCTTAAGTAAGAGAAATGGTCGTTGGATAGGTTACTAAATTTATTCGAGCCCAAAATATTTTAAGGCATAGTAACAAATGATGACCAATAGTAACCGGATAGGTTACCAAGTTATTGGGTTGGCCTAAAGCCCATAGTAACCTAGTAGGACATGATTTTAAAAAAAATTGAGCCTTAGTAATGCAATAGGATTTTGATCCACATATAACTTGGGCTTACACCAAGGGTTACCCGAGGTAACCTAATAAGATACTGTTTATGTTGGTTGGGACATAAGCCCTAGGGTTACATTTAGTAACCAAATAAGTTATTATAAGTGTGTGTATGAGGGGACATACAACTAGGATTATTGATGAGTGTTGGTTAAGGATACCAGCATTGAATGTAATGAATTATGGTAAGATAAGATGACCCTTATCTTACATCATTTTGAAAACAGGGAAGTAACATGTTGTTACGACTTGATTTGGAGCAACAAAATCCAGGACGAAACCAGTAAGTACAACTCCGCCTACAGCATAGGCAGATTGTTTTATTGCTTGTTTGTTTTCAAGCTCATGCATACATGTTGTGATGCATATGATTTATGTTTTATTATTATGGCATTATGAAGCAAGCTCACTAATGATAAGTCACTTGGTAAGAATGAGAACCCAGTTTCAAGTATGAAACTGTTTTAAGATACTGTTTTCAAAAAGAAAACTATGTTCAAGGGATCGTTTTCGAGAATGAAATTATTCATAAGAAATTATGTTCAAGAACAAGTTAAGGAAATATTTCAAGTATGATGGCAAGCAAGTTGTCTCGTGTCGTACCGACCTGCCACAAGGGTAGGTTTGGTCCATGTTTGAGTTGGATTGGACTGGCCGCCCCAACCACTACATGGTTACGCGCCACGGTACGTACACTTATGTTTTGTTATGTAAGTGCCCAAAGATATGAAACCTAAGAAAGCATAATGAAGCATAATTGGCTCATGCATTGCTTTATTAAGTTTTGTTTTGCGGATTCCTAGTTATACTTGCTGAGCAAAAACTCACGACTTACGTCTATGCTGTAGGTAAGTAACCTATCGGCAATCCTTGATACAAGACGGTGGGGCTTGGTACGGCGAGATGTGAAACGTGGGATGCAGACCGCTACGTCTTTTGCTATATTATATTATTAGTTATAAATTATGTTGTATGCAAGTTGACATTTCAGTACTGAAGTACGTAAGTATGTATGTATATACATGTAAGTATGTTGGGATAGATTTTAGTTTCAAGTTGATTTAAAAAAAAAAAATTATTTATTTCCGTCAAGTTAAATAAGTTAAGTATTTATGTAAGATAAGTAAGGTAACAACCTACATTAGGCGGGTCGTTACAGAGTTGGTATCAGAGCGGGTTTCCTGCCTTCCAGTTTCATAGTCTGCCTGCCAGCGCCATAGTCATTGTAAGTAAGAGTTAATTTTTTTTATGCATATATATTTATTATGTACATGTAATATGGTAGATTAGTTTATATGGATCCGAGACGAGGATCGTGACGTTGCTTATATGTTTTATGGGATGCAACCCCTACTATTTGACGGGACCAAAAGGTCAGTATCATTACCAGGATGGTTATATGATATGGAGACGATTTTCAGAATATGCCATATAGAAGTACGCCTTCAGGTTTTGTTGGCCAGTTGGGGTCTAACAGGAGATGTTAGGTTATGGTGGCTAACACAAGGGGAACTATCTATTTAGGGAGGATCATGGGCTGATTTTCATATCCTGATTATTGCACGTTATGGGCCTTTACCAGATGAGGAGGCCAATATGTCGTATCGCGACCCGGACATATATAACGATATGTATATGAGGTGATACCTTAACTATGTTGCGGAGTGGCAAGCCTACCCAAATGAGTACATGGGCCATTACTGCCAGAGGTTTCGAGATGCAATGTTGCCCTACATTCCTAGAGAGTTGGATGACCTAGAGTAGTGGGCAATGCATATTATTGGGGACGGGTTACCCCCGGAAGTTAAGTAGTTCATTCCGGTTCCGATTTCAATAATATCATTGGAGCATATGATAGATGCTATCATGGAGAAAGAAATAATATCATACAAGGTATAAGTAGCAGAACCGGAAGATGACTATCTGTTGGTGCTTGTTGATGATGCTGGCATTCCCAAGCCACTGTTCAAGGGAGGCTCAGTTTTGCCAGAAGACCTTATCCCAGTCGTCCCACTACAGGAGATCCCGCCACAGGAAGCGGAGGCCAGCGTCGACAATAACAAAGTGGACCTTGCCGATTTCTTGGCTGCTCCCGAGGATCAACTTGAGGATCCTCCAATAATCATCATTACCAGTGAGGATGATGAAGAAGATGTTGAGGAAGAGTTTGAAGAAGAATGGGAAGAATTTGAGGGAATGGAGGAAGAGATAGAAAACGTCGAGGATGATTCGGAGGAGATCCTATTTGGTGACGATGATGGGGACGTGTTCTCCGACGTAACGACCGAGTAGATCGTTTAGACCTAAGTCTGACTTTTATTATTTTACTCTTTATGACTTTAAGGTTGTATATAGGATAAGTATGATGGTAAAGTTGTTGGGATCTAAATGTGCCCTAAGGATAGAAAATCAATATTAGGGATTTTATGTAAATATGACATTTTGATATTAATAAAAGAAGGTTATTCATGTTTAATAAGTTGTGTCATATTTACTTTCATTTGTTGATTGTATGGTTATTTTGAGCAAACATAAAATACTCCTTGACTGTTGGTAATATATCGGATTACCATATGTATACGGGGTATACATAGAAGACGTGGTAATTTGATAACAGTCTAAATAAATAGTCCGCAATCGATGAAATAAGATTTGGGGATCTTATTTATGATAAGATTGTAAAGGTTGTCTACTTCCTTAGAGGGATGGTTTGTCTTGACCATCAGATAGGTTCCGAGTAGAAACTTTAATGTATACCAGTATTGAGGTATGACATTGGACTGGACCTAAAGTGTTAATTGATTCGGTTTAATAATTCCGTTTATAAGAATCAATGACACTTTGATTATCATCCTGCATTAATCTTAATCCTGAAATGATTACTTGAGTTCGCATCCATGACTTATGTACTTTAATGCACTACAAGTGAGACACTGTTAATTCATGGTCAATATACTTGTGTTTTGGGTGCATGACTTATGGATGGAGAAATCAAGATTCATAGATACGGAATCCATAGCTATCTTAACGATAGTAAATGTTATCTACTTAAAGGCATTATTCGGGAATTGCAAGATAGTATAACAAGATCTTGGCCATCGGTTTAGTTTGTGTTCTCTGGTGGTTTACCAATTGTATGGTTTTACAATTGGTGATTCTTTCAATAGAGAATAATGGAACTTTAAGTTAAAATGATTGAAAAGGTAAAACGAAAAAAGTCCTTAATTCAATCATGGATAACATATGGGGATTAAGCAAGAGATTAAGCAAGAGATGAATAAATCATGGAAGAAGCACTACGTGAAAGAGAGCTTTCGTAATACGGTATGTAAACAGGAGTTCAACTTCAAACTTTTAGTGGAATAGTTTTGAAGTTGATAATTGATGAATAATTAATCTGGGATTAATTTTTCACAATTATAGGAGCCTCTTTACATATTTCCATCGGGTCCCTCTATTAGCTCATATAGTTCCGTATAGCGTCTCGGGATATGTTCCTAATGAGATCGGTAAATTTAAATGGAATTTAGTAATGTCTATTAATACATGGTACTCTCTAACATGCAATCCAGAAAGGATTGGACATGTGAAATTAATAGACAAATGATTTGTCAATATGTGATTGGTTAATTTGAATTTTGGAAATAAGATTATGTTTGAATTATTTAATTTTGGAAAACAAATTTTCTCTCCTAATCTAAAAGTGATGCACGGTTTTTAGATAGGTGGAGGGAAGAAAATTTTGTTTCAAAATTGTTAAAATATATTCCTAACATTAAATTATTAATTGATTTGAATAATGAAGATTATTTGATGGATTTTTTCTTTTCTTTAAAAAGTTGTGGACGGTTTTAGGAGGAGGAAAATTTCAAATATTCTATTTATTTAAATTAATAAATATGATTGATGTTTGAGGAAAATATTTAATTCAAATAAGTGAATCTTATTTAAATTCAAAAAGGATTAAAAGGAATTTGAATCTAGATAGGACTAGGATCTTTTGACTAGTCTAGATTTTTGATTTAAAATTTGAACCATCAATCTAGCTTGAATTTCAAGTGTGGCCGAATTTTTTGTGGGAAGATTTCCTCTTGGAAAAATGTTTTTAGGTTCAATGAATCTAGCCTTAAAGTTGTATGATCTTTTGATTCAAAATTTATCCAGAAAAATAATTATTAATTATTTTTAAAGAGATGAATTTTGAAAAAGGATTGGACTTCTATATAAAGGCAAGAGATTCTTGAAAAACCAATTTTTGGTATTTTTTTCAAGAGGGAAAACGTTTTTTTTTTGGAGTGAGAGGAAAAACAATTTAGGTTTCTTCCACATCAAAATTCGGCTATCTTGTGAGAAAGAAAAAGAGAGAAAATTCCGTTGAATCAAAACTGTGAGGAAGGTTAAACCGAGTGATAATTTTCATAGGAGGTTAACCAGTTCCTATTTTGTAGTTTTGAAGAAAGAAGTTAGATCATATTCTCAACGAGGAACATCGAAATTGAGAAGGAATGATTTAGACTTCGGAAAGCATTACCGGTCGCTTGGATTCATAGAACGTGTGCCCACACACACTCTGAGACGTGGAACTCGAGAATAGTAGAGAAGACACGTTGGTCAAAAGCTCTAGTGATTCTGGAATCCAAGAATTAAGGTACGTTTGATCATTAATTTAATTTATTGTTATATGCATCATGAGACTCTTTTCCGGAAATGGCATAAAAATTTTAAAACTTCCGCTGCGCTGTAACTCTGATATCGGATCCGATTTTTCCAACAAAAGTGGTAGACACTTCCATCTCATTTTTTACCATGTTTGTATAGCAAGTATAGGCTGTTTGTGATATGTACATAATAGTACCAAAAAGATGTACTTTTGTACGATGTACGAAAGGACAAGTTTAAGTATGAAATGTACATAAAGAAGTTACGATGTTATGAATAAGTATTGGTTACGAAAGGTTTATGCATGATTTATGATGAAGTCATGATATGATAAGTTGAGATCATGATGGATCTCTAATATGGTGTTTTTATGCTATGATACGATGACGCTATGTTATGATATGATAAGTTATGACGATTTTATGATACGATGTATTAAGTTATGAATGAAAGAAAAGATATTAGAAGTATGATAATATCTTTTCTTAAGTAAGAAATTAGAAGATGGTACGACCACAAACTCGAGCTAATCAAAACCGGCAAGAGCCTGATCTTGCAAACGTGGTAGCAACGTTGCAACGACAGTTAATGGAACAACAACGAGAAACTAATCAGCTTCGGGAACAGATAGCCCAATTAGACCAGATACCCCAAGCTAATGTAGTTCCACCTCAGGAAAACCCCGTACCTCTAGTAGCTCCTCAGGTACCGGAGGTTCACCACGAGATTCCACGGAATGCTGAAGTTCCGTTACCATCCGTAGGGGTACAAGTAAACCTACCCTTGATTAGGGAGGATTTGTTGTATGAGCGCTTCAGGCGAATGAAGGCGCCTAAGTTCGAAGGACCTACGGACCCAGTAGAGGCTGACAATTGGTTATTAGATATCCAAGTAATTTTGGATTTCATGGGATTGACAGAACAGGAGAAGGTTTTGTGTGCTTCCTTTGCACTTAAAAAGGATGCACGACATTGGTGGATGACCGTGCAAATGCGCCGAAACGTGGCAACTATGAGTTGGCAGGATTTCGTGACCGAGTTTAGGACAATGTATTACAATAGGGAAATCCTTGCAGCTCAACAAGATGAGTTCAATAGTTTTAGACAAGGGTCAATGACAGTATTAGAAGCTGTCAAGAAGTTTGAACAGCTGGCCCGTTTATGTCCGGAACTGGTACCGAATGAAACCGAGAAAGTAAGAAGGATGATGAAGATGTTCTGAATAGATATTACCAAGCAAGTCAGTGCTAGTAGTAGCCCTCCAACCTTCGTATCCGACTGTATCAGTCGAGCAATAAGAAGCGAGTACTGGATTAACCAGGATAAGGAGGCAAGGGCTTAAATTTTTAAGGCTAAGAAGGAAGAGAAGGCCGTGATGAAGCAGTCAGAGCCTCGACAGAACCAGGACTCTCTTTTGAAGGGTCAGTCCAGTAATGCTAGCCAGAATCCTAGACAGTTCGGGTAGAACAAGAGAAAAGGGAATGCTATGAGCCAGGGCCAAAAGGGAAATTACCCTCAAAAGAAGGTCAACCGAGGTAATGAGGGTAATAATAATAATAATAATAGTAATAATTATCATGTGTGCTCCCAGTGTGGAAAGAAACATTTTGGGGTATGTAGATCAGGAACAAATGCCTGCTACCTTTGTGGCAAAGAAGGCCACTATACGAGGAATTGTACCCTGAACTGTCAGAACCAGAACCCCCAGTTTCCAAACAGGAATTCAGGTAGTCAGCTGCATGCAGCCCAAGTAAAGATCGAAGGCCCTTCGATCACACAAGGAAGGCTAGAGGCTCATGAACCCCAAGCGAGGATCTATGCTTACACCAAGGGAGATGCCGAAGTTGAAACTTCGCATGTGGTAACAGGTCAGATTTCTGTCGCCACTCATGATGCTATTGCCCTGTTTGATTCTAGTGCTACCCATTCATTTGTATCGATGGAGTTTGCCTAGAAATTAGGAAGAAAAGTTGATAGGTTAGAGCAACTTTTTAGAATATCCTTTCCGTCGGAAGAAATTCTTTTGATTGACTACTGGATATGAGGTGTTCCAATAGTCATCTATGGCAGATAATTATATGTGGATCTTGTTGTGATCAAATTTCAAGATTATGATATGATCCTAGGAATGGATTTCCTAGGAAAATACAACGCTAAGATTGATTGTAGAAAGCGTTATGTTATGTTTAATCCGCTTGGCGAAGAAGAATTTAATTTCTATGGCTAGTCTAGGAACTCATCAACCAGGCTAGTCACGGCAATGAAGGCTTGGAAAATGTTAGCTAATGAATGTCAATGATACTTAGTTAACATGATGGATAAGGATCAAGAAATAGAGCTAAAGCCGGAAGATGTCCCCATTATTAAGGAATACGTGGATATCTTTCCAAAAGATTTACCCGGACTTCCCCCGGAGTGGGAAATTTCATTTAAGATAGAATTGTTACCGGGAGCTAAATAAGATCACGATTAAGAACAAGTATTCTCTCCCTAGAATAGATGATCTTTTTGATCAACTAAGGGGAGTGATGGTATTTTCAAAGGTGGATTTACGATCGGGATACCATCAGCTCAGGATTAAGGAGTCAAATATTTCGAAGACGGCTTTCCGAACACGGTATGGGCATTATGAGTTTATCGTCATGCCATTTGGATTGACAAAGGCCCCAGCCGCCTTTATGGATCTTATGAATCGAGTATTCAAAGAGTACCTAGACAAGTTTGTTATCGTCTTCATTGATGATATTTTAATATACTCAAGGTCTAGGGAGGAGCACGAGCAGCACCTTAGGTTGGTGTTGGAGACAATAAGAAGGAATCAACTTTATACCAAATTCACAAAGTGTGAATTTTGGTTAGAAAAAGTTCATTTCTTAGGTCATGTGGTGTAAAAAGGGAAGGAATTTGTATAGACACAGAAGTGCGAAGAAAGCTTCCAAGGGCTTAAGAAGAGACTCACTAGTGCACCAGTATTGATAATTCCCGACGTGAACGCAGGGAATTTTGTAATTAATAATGACGCCTCTAAAATCGGACTAGGGGCTGTCTTAATGTAGAATGGAAAGGTAGTTGCCTATGCCTCAAGTGAGTGAAAGGATCACGAACGAAACTATCCGACGCACGATTTGGAGCTCGCGGCAGTAGTTTTCGCATTAAAGATTTGGAGACATTGTGAAATCTATACCGACCATAAAAGTCTCAAGTATATCTTCACCTAGAAGAAGCTCAATATAAGATAGCCTAGATGGCTAGAACTGGTAAAAGACTATGATTGTGAGATCCTTTACCACCCTAGAAAGACAAACAGGGTAGCGGATGCTCTGAGTAGAAAATCATCCGGTATGTTAATGTTTATTGGAATGTTGCCCAAGCCGCTTCAAAGGGAAATTGCTGATTTCAATATGGAGATGATAACTGGGAAGTTGTTCGTTTTGACTCTCCAGTCCAATCTCCTAGAATCCATCAAGCTTCATTAAGGGAAGGACTCCCTTTTGCTTAAGTCGCAACTTTTTGATGGAAAGAATAAAGAATTTAAGACCTCTTCGGATGGGGTAATTAATTTCAAGGAAAGGATTTGTGTTCCTAACTTTGAGCTCCTCAAGAAACAGGTCATGTCAAAAGCTTATGAAACACCATATTCGGTACATCCTGTAGCTTCCAAGATGTACAAAGAATTTAAGAAAATTTTTAGAGGAGATATCCAGAAAATTGAGCTTCCAGGATGGAAATGGAAACAAATAACAATGGATTTTGTAGTAAAATTACTCAGGACTATAAGTGGGAATGATATGATTTGGTTTATTGTTGACAGATTAACCAAATAAGCCCACTTTATTGCCATTAAGGCTACTTTTCAGTAGAAAGACTTGTTAAAATCTATGTATCTCAAATCGTAAGGCTGCATGAAGTGCCAAAATCGATCATCTCATATCATGAGGGGTGTTTTACCTCTCAATTTTCGATAAGTGTTCACACCGTTATGGGGTCAAAATTAAAGCGTAGTACAGCTTTTCACCCCCAAACTGATGCTTTGTCAGAACGAACAATCCAAACACTGGAAGATATGTTAAGATCATGTGTTTTGAATTCAAATGAAGCTAGGATCAGAAGTTGTCTTTGATCAAATTTTCTTATAATGACAGTTATCACGCATAAATTGGTATGGCTCCATTTGAAGCGTTGTATGGTAGGAAATGTAGATTTCCCATTAATTGGAAAGAAGTTGGACAAGAGCAACTTCAAACTACGAATTTTATCCGAAAAACTTCAGAAGATATCAAGTTGATTAAACAGAGACTCGACATAGCTTTTAGTCGACAGAAAAGTTATGCCAACAAACTTCAAAGACCTTTGGAATTTCAAGTTAGAGCTTCTGTTTTATTTAAGATTGCTCCTATGAAGGGAGTAATGAGGATTGGAAATAAAGGAAAACTCAGTTCTAGGTATATAGGACCATTTGAGATCCTTGAAAAGACTGAAAAAGTAGCTTATAAGCTTGCCTTGTCACTAAAATTGGCTACTGTGCATAACGTTTTTCATGTCTAGATATTAAAGAAGTATGTACCTGATACTTCTCACGTTCTAAGTTAGAAACCAGTCGAAGTCCAAACTGACTTAACATATGAAGAAAAGCCAGTTCGGAGTCTAGATCGAGAAGAAAAGGTCTTAAGGAATAAGACAATCCCTTTGGTTAAGGTATTATGGCGAAACCATGCTGTGGAAGAAGCCACTTGGGAATTAGAAGAAGGAATGAGGAAACATTATTCCAATTTGTTTTAATTTTCGAGGATGAAAATTTTTAAGGGGGGAAGAATGTGACAACCGCCATTTTTGATTAATTCATGATTTCCTTGTTAAAGAATATGAATGTTATGTGAAATGTCTAATCTAAATCTATCAGAATGTATTTGAGTTCTTATAGCTTTATAAGACTCAATAATAGATTGTTTAGCCAAGCATAAGGTATTTTGAGTAAAAAGGTAGAATGAAATTTATGATTTTATGTTGGCAAAATTTGACCAAGAAAAGTCAAAGGTATGAATATGACGGTACTGCATTATAGCAAGCAGTATATGAATTATATTGCAAAAAACCGTCATCACAGATAAGATAGTAAGAATAAGGTTCAAGACCACTATAGAAAAATCAAGCACATTATTTAGAACAATAAGGGCTAAGTAGCTTTAAGTCATAAGAAAAATTTTTATACAGTCCAACAAAACGCAGATAAATTCTGGACTACAGTTCAGTAAGAGAGTACTGTTATTAGTAAAAACAGTATTTGTACTATCTGTATTAGTATGAGAATGGACTGCATTTAAGAAGGAAAACCAAACAAGGCCTAAAAGGGGGGACACCTCATCAATGGATATATACATGATTTATTGGATTTTAGAAAATTAGGGAAAGAATTAGCAAACTTGGCCCCCAAGGCTCCCAATGGCTGGCCACTTTAAGGGTTTTTGGGCAAATATTTTGCTCATAAGGACTCATATGTAATTTTAGAAATTAAAATAAATCCAAAAAAAAATTTATTTTTCACCTATAAATAGGTGATGGGGGGTGATTTTGAGTCATTTTTTGTGCAACCTTACCAAAACTCTTGCAAAATTTCTCCTCAACCTTTCCTTCCCCTTAGCAGCCGAAACCCCAAAGAGAGAAAGAAAAGAAAAAAGAGAGAGAGATTGTGAGAGGAAGTAGGTGGTCGGATTTTAGGGAGAAACCAAGCAAGAAGGAGAAGTTTGATTCAAATCCTATAACCAATCTTCAAGTTTAAAGGTATCCTTCTAAAACCTTTAAGCTATCCAATTAAGTTTTTGGTTCAAGCTTTATGTGTATTTTATGTGGGTATGCAAGAGCATAAGCTCATTGTGTTAGCTTAGATTTGTGCTTGATTAGGGTTAGTGGTTTTAATTTATGATTGGTTGTATGGTTATGATGTTATGTGTTAAAGTATGTATGGTATGTATGAATGCCTAAGAAGTGTTTGTAGTATGTCCCCACACACTCAAGAAGATGTATGGTGTGATTGACTATGTGATCTTGATGTATGATGCTAGAAAGGTTAAGAAAACACTAAAAATCCTAATTGGTAATGATTTACCAAATGGGTTTGTATGAATTATTATATGAATGAGAATGAATGTATGGCAATGAAAATAGTACGTAATGCACTACATGACTTGATGTAGTCTCACGATTTTATCCGTTCGAGGTAGTGTGCACGTAATATCACGTAAGAATCAATTAAAACCGAAACTGCCAGTCTCGGGTCAAGACTGGTAGTAATCTGGAAATAGGATTTTGAGGCCTTTAGAGGCCGAATTTGAGAAAAGTTAAAACTGAAAAGTTGTACGAAATGGAAAATAATAGGGGGCAAGATAAATTTTTTTAAAAAATAAGGCTCCAAAGGCCCCTGTTTTTACAAAAATCCGAACCTGGTCATGCCCAGACCCTGTGCACGACCAGGCAGGTTTAACGAGGAAAAAGTGAAGGTTGGAGATAGAACTGGATTTTGAGTAAAGAATGAAAGTTGTAGAATTTTCAAGATCTAAAACTTTTGTGAAGAAAAGTTTTTCAAATTCAAAACGGATTCTAAGGTATAACTGGAGTCTGAAAACTGTGCAGGAAACAAGAAATTCCTGCACAGGATTTGTAAAACAGTACAAGAACATGCAATTCGTGTACATACAGTAATAATTGGATTAATGGAACTGTTTTCAGTAAATTCCCCCAGAATTAGACTGTTTCATGAAAACATATTATAAAATGGTTAATTAAACCAAGTTTAGTAAGGAAAAAGAAATAAAAGAATTGGGCCAAGAAAAAAGGTAACCTTAAGTAAGAGAAATGGTCGTCGGATAGGTAACTAAATTTATTCGGGCCCAAATTATTTTAAGACATAGTAACAAGATGATGACCAATAGTAACCGGATAGGTTACCAAGTTATTGGGTTAGCCTAAAGCCCATATTAATCTAGTAGGACATGATTTTAAAAAAATTGAGCCTTAGTAACCCAATAGGATTTTGATCCACATATAACTTGGGCTTACACCAAGGGTTACCCGAGGTAACCTAATAAGATATTGTTTATGTTGGTTGGGAAAACAGGGAAGTAACCTGTTGTTACGACCTGATTTGGAGCAACAAAATCCAGGACGAAACCAGTAAGTACAACTCCGCCTACAGCATAGGCAGATTGTTTTATTGCTTGTTTGTTTTCAAGCTCATGCATACATGTTGTGATGCATATGATTTATGTTTTATTATTATGGCATCATGAAGCATGCTCACTAATGATAAGTCACTTGGTAAGAATGAGAACCCAGTTTCAAGTATGAAACTGTTTTAAAAGACTGTTTTCAAAAAGAAAACTATGTTCAAGGGATCGTTTTCGAAAATGAAACTATTCATAAGAAATTATATTCAAGAACAAGTTAAGGAAAGATTTCAAGTATGATGACAAGCAAGTTGCCTCATGTCGTACCGACCTGCCACAAGAGTGGGTTTGGTCCATGGTTTGAGTTGGATTGGACTGGCCGCCCCAACCATTCCATGGCTACGCACCACGGTACGTACACTTATGTTACGTTATGTAAGGGCCCAAAGATATGAAAACCTAAGAAAGCATAATGAAGCATAATTGGCTCATGCATTGCTTTATTAAGTTTTCTTTTACGGATTCATAGTTGTACTTGTTGAGCGAAAGCTCACGACTTACGTCTATGCTATAGGTAAGTAACCTATCGGCAATCCTTGATACAAGATGGTGGGGCTTGGTACGGTGAGATGTGAAACGTGGGATGGAGACCGCTACATCTTTTGCTATATTATATTATTAGTTATAAATTATGTAGTATGCAAGTTGACATTTCAGTACGTAAGTATGTATGTATATACATGTAAGTATGTAGGGATAGATTTTAGTTTCAAGTTGATTTAAAAAAATAATAATATTTCGTATTTCTGTCAAGTTAAATAAGTTAAGTATTTATGTAAGATAAGTAAGGTAACGACCTACGTTAGGCGGGTCGTTACATCCCTAATAATGGGAACATCTTCCAGCTTTAACTCCATTTCTTGTTCTTTGTCCACCATGTTAGCTAAGTATCCTTGACATCCATTAGCTAACATTTTCCAAGCCTTCAATGCCGATACTAACCTGGTTGAGGAGTTTCGGGACTAACCGTAAAAGTTGAATTCCTCCTCACCATGAAGACTAAACATAACACAACGCTTTTGACAATCAATCTTAGCGTTGTACTTACCTAGGAAGTCTATTCATAGAATAACATCGTAATCTTGAAGCTTAATCGCAATCAGGTCTACATATAATTCTCTACCGCAAATGACTACTGGAACATTTCACATCCAGAAATCGGACAACAAAATTTCCCTTGACGAAAGGGAGGTTCTAAAAGGTTGTTCTAGGTTATCTACACCTATCTCTAATTTCTGGGCAAACTCCATCGATACAAATGAATGGGTGGCACCAGAATCAAATAAGGCAATTACATCATATGTGGCTATAAAAATCTGACATGTTACCATGTGAGAGGTTCCAGCTTCTGCATCCCCCTTTGTATAGGCATAAATCCTAACTTGGGATTCAGGAGCCTCTAGTCTTCCTTGTGTAATAAAAAAGCCTTCGATCTTAGCTTGCACCGCATGCAACTGTCTGCTTGCATTTCTATTCTGGTACTGAGGGTTCTGGTTCTGGCTGTTAGAGGTGAAATTTCTCGCATAATGACCTTTCTTTCCACAAAGGTAGCAGGCATTTGTCCCCATTCTACACACTCCCAGATGCTTCCTTCCACATTGAGCGCACACTGGATAGTCGTTGTTATTACCCTTATTTCCACGATTATTCTTCTTTTAAGGGTAATTTCCTCTGTTGACCCTGGCTGGTAGCATTCCCTTTCCTCTTGTTCTTCCCAAACTGTTTGAAATTTTGGCCAGAATTACTAGTCTGGCCCTTCAAGTACAATTCTTGGTTCTGTCTGGGCTGGGACTGTTTCACAACTACTCGTTCTTCTTTCTTAGCTTTAAATATCTGAGCCCTCGCCTCCTTATCTTGATTAATCCAGTACTCAGCTCTCAAAGCCCGACTTATACAATCAGCTACAAGGGTTGGAGGGCTACTTCCGGCACTAACTTGCTTAGCAATGTCCGTCCGAAATATCTTCATCATTCTCCTTACTTTCTCCGTTTCGTTCGGCACAAGTTCTGAACATAGGCGGGCAAGCTGTTAAAACTTCTTGATTACTACGAACACCGACATCGACCCCTGCTTAAAACTAGTAAACTTATCTTGTTGAGCTGCAAGAATTTCCCTGTTATAGTACATTGTTCTAAATTCAGCTACAAAATCTTGCCAACTCATATTAGCAAAATTTTTACGCATTTGGACTGTCATCCACCAGTGTCGTGCATCCTTCTTAAGTGCAAAGGAAGCACAGAGAACCTTTTCATGTTCTATAAGCCCCATAAAATCCAAAATTACTTGAATGTCGATTAACCAATTGTCAGCTTCAATCGGGTTCGTGATGTAATAACCGCCCTTTTAATTGATTCATGATTTCCTCATTGAGGAAAAATGAATGTTTGTGTGAAATGCCTGATATGATTTTATCAGATATATTTGAGTTCTTATAGCATAATAAGACTCAAAACAGCTTGTTTAGCTATGCATGATGCCTTTTAAGAAAAAAAGCAAAATTAGAATTTATGACCTTAACCGGTCAATGTTTGACCAGAAAAGTCAAAAGTATGACTATGACGGTACTGCAGTATAGCATGCAGTATGAGAATTATATTGCGAAAAACCGTCATCTCGGATGAAATAGTAAGAATAAGGTTCAAGATCACTTTAGAAAAATCAAGCACAATATTTAGAACAATAAGGGTTAAGTAGCTCGACGTCAGATGAAAAAGTTTATGCAGTCAAAATTTTACGCAGATAAATTCTGGACTGCAGTCCAGTATGACAATACTGTTATAGTTGAAAACAGTATTTGTAATATCTACATTAGTATGACAATGGACTGCATTTTAGGAGATAAGCCAAACGAGGCCCTAAAGGTGGGACACCTCATCATGAGATAATTACATAATTTTTGGATTTTTTGGATATTAGGAAAGAATTGAAAACTTGGCCTCCAAGTCTTCCCATGATGGCCGGCCACCTCATTGGACTTTTGGGCAATGATTTTGCTCTTAAGGACTTATATGCAATTTAAGAAATAAAAATAAATCAAGAAAGAAAAAAAATTTCACCTATAAATAGGTGATTGGGGGGGCTTTTTAGTTCATTTTGTGTGACCTTACCAAAACTCTTGCAAAATTTCTCCTTGATAACTCTAAGACATTAGAGTTATCCAGTGTTTTTCTAGTCCAAATTTGCTTAGCCAAGAGCACTTTTATTTATTTTCTTTGTGTTTTGTTTTGGATTTTTAAGTTTTTCTTTCGCTATGGTCAACTTCTGTAATTATGCTCTTCTTGAACTAAATTGAAGGATCATAGAGCAAAATGAGGGCTAAATCGTTAAAGTACGCATTTTGTATTTTTCAGGTAAATGCTACAACTATGCTGCAGCATTTCTGGGCGAAATTCTGGGCACAGCTGGCAGTTTTTGCTGACATCAGATTATTATGTGGATAGACCATCTGTGGTCAGCTGGTCCCCCACCATGTTTTACCACGTGTACCATTGTTGCCCTAGCTAGTAATGAGACAAGAAGAAGAAAAAGGGGGCCGCCGTTCGAGACACACCAATTAAGGAAGACAAGGAGAAAACGTGAGAGAGGGAGAAAGGAGGAATACCCATTTTTGCTTCTGAGAAAAAAACCAGAGAGTACAGCTGAGAGAAGGGAAGCGTGAGCAAGGAGCAACAAGAGAGCAAGAGGAAGCTTCCAAACTTGGCTGAATTCTTTTCTCTCTCTCTTGTTAGATTAATATTTTTGTACTCTGCTCATGGATTATTGTTGGATTAAGGAACTTGATTTTGTGATTATGAACTAATTTGTTTAGCTAGGACCCTAATGGAACCAAGGTTGTAGGAATGTTATGTTGATGTTGGATTGCTAGATAATGTTCTGCTCTTGTTCATTCATGTGTGTGTTATGTTTATTTCTATTTTTGACTGGCCATCAACTATAGGATATCAGATTTAGATTAATACCGGAAGGGTTAATTTAGGTTGGAAATAACATGAATGATGCAAGTTCAAAATGCTTGTTTAGTTTTGTTGATTTGTGAATGGTATAGGAATATATTGTTCATCTTGCATAACCCACAAGACCCAAGCATTAAAATTGCATTCTAAGAGCTAGATTCACATAGGAATATGTTGAAAAAGGTTTGAGGAATTAGCCATAATCATTCGGAAGATTTTTATGCATCAAAACGGAGGTTTGGTTAACAGGTGCAGAGCATGCTATAGCATTCTAGTAGCATTCGTGTAGCAGACCTGCAACTAAGGTGAAATTAGGTGTCCTAGCTTGTTTAACTCATTGGTTTCCCAAACTCAACTGCAATTCCATTATTTTCATTAGTTTTGCTTTGCTTTTAATTGTTACATAATTTTTATTGAATTTCCAAATCAGTTCTTTATTTTTATTTCATACCTTCTTTGGTATTAAAATAGCTTTTACTTGATAATTTTGGTGATTTAATCCTCGAGGGACGATATCCGTACAATTGTGTACACTTTATTACTTGTACGACTCGTATACTTGCGAGTGTTCAATTGAGCGAACAAGTTTTTTGAGCCGTTGCCGGGGATTGAAATCGTTAAAAATATTTGTAAAAGTTATTTTGTTTTAGTTCTTGTTTTTGCATTTTCTTATTGGTTACGTTTTTTGTATTTTCAGGAGCTTGATTTCTCTGCATGCATAACCAACGAAACCAAGAGTTGCTGCCCTTGGATCCAGAAATTGAAAGAACATTTCTAGCAAGAAGAAGGGAGCAACAAGGTCTAGCGGGTGTGGGAGAAATAGCAGAAAGAGCTGCTGTCAATATGGCTAATGATGGGCAGCAATTGAATGTGAACAATCTAGTGCCTCAACCGGTTTTGGTGGATGACAGAGACAGGGCTATTCGAGAATATGCTGTACCCATTCTCCATGGGCTCAATCTGGGTATCATTCGGCCAGAAATACAGGCGCCACAGTTTGAACTCAAGCCGGTTATGTTCCAAATGTTGCAAACCGTGGGCCAGTTTAGTGGAATGGCAACTGAGGATCCCCACATGCACCTTCGGCTATTCATGGAAGTGTGTGATTCTTTCAAGCTACCAGGGGTGTCCGAGGAAGCATTGAGGCTGAAGTTATTTCCTTATTCCTTGAGGGATAGAGCGAGAGCCTGGCTTAATTCGCTGCCACCGGATTCAATAGCAACATGGAATGTCTTGGCAGAAAAATTCCTCATGAAGTACTTTCCTCCAACCAAGAATGCCAAGCTCAGAAATGACATCACCTCATTCCAACAATCGGAGGGCGAATCTTTGTATGAAGCATGGGAGAGATTCAAAGAGCTGCTACGAAAATGCCCTCATCATGGGATTCCCCATTGGATTCAGATGGAAACTTTCTACAATGGGCTCAATGGGCAGACAAGGACCATTGTGGATGCGGCTGCCAATGGTGCCCTTTTGGCCAAATCGTATAATGAGGCGTATGAGATTTTGGAGAGGATGGCAACCAACAACTATTAGTGGCCCACCGAGAGACTCAATGCTCGGAAGGCTACAGGAATTCATGAAGTGGATGCTATTACGGCACTCTCTGCTCAAGTGTCGAGTTTGACGAATATGATCAAGACTATGAACATGTCGGCTGGGGTTAATTCTGTGCAATCGATTGGTGTCGCTTGTGTTTATTGTGGAGAGGGACACTTGTATGAGGATTGCCCCTCTAATCCAGCCTCTGCTTGTTATATGGGTAATTTCAACAGGAACAATCCTTATTCCGCGCCTTACAACCAAGGGTTGAGACAACACCCAAACTTTTCGTGGAGCAATCAAGATGCCAGTTCTAGTGGAGCAAATGCTTATCATCGACCTTCTCACCCTCCGGGCTTTCCATCTCAGCAACCAAGAACTCAAGCGATGGACTCACCTAGCTCATTAGAGACTTTGATCAAGGAATATATAGCAAGGAATGACGCTAGAGTTCAAAGTCATGATGCAACATTGAGAACCTTGGAGAATCAGATTGGGCAGATTGCTAACGCCTTGAATGTTAGGCCGCAAGGCTCTCTTCCAAGTAATACTGAAGATCCAAGAAGGGAAGGGAAAGAACACTGCAAGGCAATCTTATTGAGGAATGGAAGGGAGATTGAGCGAAGGGAAAAGCCAAAAGCTGTACAGAACGAGCCCACTTCAATCCAAGAACAAGATGAGCCGCATCAACAAGAAGAAATTTTGGTGAAAAATCAGCCATCAGACTCTGCTGCAAAAAATGCTACAGCATTTACACAGCATTCTGGAGCAGCAGAAAGCAGCGAAATCAGACCTCCTCCACCATTTCCTCAGCGGTTTCAAAAGCAGCAAAAGGATGGTCAGTTTCATAAATTTCTGGATGTCTTGAAGCAGCATCACATCAATATACCTCTTGTTGAAGCCTTGGAGCAGATGCCAAATTACGCCAAATTTATGAAAGATTTGGTCACTAAGAAGCGTAGATTTGGAGAATTTGAAATGGTGGCACTAACTGAAGAGTGCAGTGCAATATTGAAGAACAAGTTGCCAGCTAAGCTGGAAGATCCTGGCAGTTTCACCATACCATGCTCCATTGGAAACCGGTATTTTGGAAGGGCATTATGTGACCTAGGAGCAAGTATAAATCTGATGCCCATGTCTATCTTTAAAAAGCTGGGAATTGGGGAAGCAAGACCTACTACAGTCACTTTGCAATTGGCGGACAGGTCATTGGCTCATCCGGAAGGAAAAATTGAAGATGTGCTAGTGCAAGTGGACAAATTTATTTTTCCAGCAGATTTTATTGTGTTAGATTATGAGGCAGATAAGGACGTGCCGATTATACTGGGAAGACCATTTTTGGCTACTGGCAGGACCTTGATAGATGTACAGAAGGGTGAATTGACCATGAGAGTTCACGATCAACAGGTTACCTTCAACGTCTTCAAGGCTATGCATTTTGTTGATGATGTTGAAGAGTGTTCGGCCATCAATGTTCTGGATTCATTAGTGGCTACTGAGTTTGAGAAAAACCGCTCTCCAAAGATGATAAATGAAGACGATTTGACTGTGTCAGATGAAGATGAGGAAGCTAGTGATAATCAAGTGTCTTGGATGGAGAGCAGACATACGGCAGTTAGAGGAGGGAAACACTTCGAATCACTGGAGTTGTCAAAAAGGGCCTTTAAATCCCACAAACCATCTGTTGATGAACCACCTGTTTTGGAACTAAAACCTCTACCTACACACTTGAGGGATAGTGGTAGCAGAAAGAAAAAGCGAAAAAAAAAAACTGGATTCACAGGACATCAGCTGCACTTTGGAGGTTTTGCTTTAGAAAAAATTATTTTTCAGAAAGACATGCTCCAGAAAACTCAGAGAGAACTTTCAAAGTTATTGGACAGCGACTTAAGCATTACTGGGGTGATGGTTTCAGCCATCAGAAAGCATCCATCTCGCTACAAGATGTCTGAAATACCGCAAAGTCAGGCTGAAGACTCTAAAACAAGCGCTTTTGGGAGGCAACCCAAGTTTTTCTTTTGTTTGGTTTCTTTTGTTCTTTTTAGTTTTTGTGTGTGTAGTTTATTCGTTTGTTAGCTTGTGGAGTTAATCTCAGATATGTTTCTGTGCAGTGAGAAAATGAACAAATGCAAAGGAGGCAGATTTGGGAGAATTGGTCGTGACAGTAGGAAGCAATTCTGCATAGGAATCAGCCTTCCAGAGCAATCTGTGCTAAAAATGCTGCAAGAATGCTGCAGCATTTCTGAAAAAATCGGAAGAGCTCTCTGTCCTAAAATGCTGCAAGAATACTGCAGCATTTTTTCAAAAAAAAAAAAAAAAAAAAAATCAGGAGAGCTCTCTGTCCTAAAATGCTGCAGGAATGCTGCAGCATTTCTGAAAAAAAAAAAAATCGGGAGAGCTCTCTGTCCTAAAATGCTGCAGGAATGCTGCAGCATTTCTGAAAAAAAAAAAAAAAGATAAAAGATAAAAGATAAATTTTTTTTATAATAATAAAAATATATATATATTTTTTTCTTTGTTCTAATTCACAGTCAATTTAAAAAATAAAAATAAAAAAAATTGGTGTGTGCGCACGGCAAATTGGTTTTTGCCTCCTCTTTTATTGTCTCTTACATACTTATCCATGTTTTTCTTTTTCTTTGTTGCGTGCCGTGGCTTCTTTTACTGTTTTCATTTTTATTTGTGCATTAATGTCTGTTCTTTTGTTATGTTTTATTTCTGTTTGTGTGACTTTACTTGTTTTCAACTTTGTGGAAATTTACCGCGGCCAATGATGATATGCATGGATTAGGCGTACTTGTTAGAAAAACATTGCATTCATCAGGTGTTAGTTTTTCTATTCATTTGCGGGCTTTGTTCTTTGATTGTGATTCCTATTAACATTATGCACTACACCGTGTGTTATAGACTCAATGATTCCCTAGACCAAGCACTACAAACTCTAGAACTTGCTCAATAAATTCTTGAGACGAAATTTTTGATGAGCATGTGACTAAGGATATGATGTAGGCTGATTTTTTTGGACCGATTGAGCCTTTCAAGCCCACCTTGTACTGTTTTCAGCCATTGTATACCCCCTTTGAGCTTATGTTTTTCTCTTTTTCTTGTTCTCATAGCTTTAGTGTAGCCTATTTTAATAATAAGTTTCCACTTGTTTACCCTTCTCCCCTAAGCATATGTTATTCTAGGACATAATTCTTACACCATTGAGGGCAATGTTGATTTTAAGTTTGGGGGTGTGGGAAACTTATAATAAAAAAAAAAAAAAAAAAAAAAGAAGAAAGCGTGTTTGCTCCGCTGTTTTGGATTGCTTAGTAACCAGGAGTGTTCATGAGCCCCATGTTCATTTTTGCGTCAAACGGTAAACCGAAGCATGAGCAAGTTAAAAAAAAATAATTAAAAAAAAAAAACCTTGAATTGCGACTTTGTTGAGTAACCGGGTGACTTCATCACAAATGTTGGCATTCGCGTAAAAAGGCAAACGTGGCATGACAAGGAAGCAAAAAAAAAAAAGGAATAAATGGCAAGAGGAATTAAAAACTAAGTTTGAGGGTGTGCTGTTTTGAGACACTGTTTGTGCTTTAAGGTCCTAGAGTATTGATGTGTTTTAGGGTGAGATGAGCCAAAATGCATCCTCGTACCCTACCTTCATCCTAGCCCGTCATCACAACCACAATGAAGTCCTATTGATCTTTGGTTAGATGTTAATCGACATTAGTGGAGAGAGTTTTGAAAGGCAAGCTTATGGAGTTTGAGCTTTAATTTGAAAACGTTTTGATTAAAATAAGTGTGCTTGGTTCTATTTATTTTGCCATTGATGAAATAGCACTTGGTGCTCACACACTCACAAAGCAAGTCCAATCTGAGAAGAAGCCATCTTTTGAATATAAAAATCAGCACTTGTATGAGTATGGTGTTTCTCTTTTAGGTATGCTTTTAACCCATCTCTTGAGGGCAGCCCCTGTGCAAATTTATCCACAAAGTAGTGCTTTTGTTTTTCTCTGTTTTTGTTTTGCGTCTTGTTTTTGCTGTTGTTTCTGTTTTGCTTGAGGACAAGCAATGTTTTTAGTTTGGGGGTGTGATAACTCTAAGACATTAGAGTTATCCAGTGTTTTTCTAGTCCAAATTTGCTTAGCCAATAGCACTTTTATTTATTTTCTTTGTGTTTTGTTTTGGATTTTTAAGTTTTTCTTTTGCTATGGTCAACTTCTGTAATTATGCTCTTCTTGAACTAAATTGAAGGATCATAGAGCAAAATGAGGGCTAAATCGTTAAAGTACGCATTTTGTATTTTTCAGGTAAATGCTACAACTATGCTGCAGCATTTCTGGGCGAAATTCTGGGCACAGCTGGCAGTTTTTGCTGACATCAGATTATTATGTGGATAGACCATCTGTGGTCAGCTGGTCCCCCACCATGTTTTACCACGTGTACCATTGTTGCCCTAGCTAGTAATGAGACAAGAAGAAGAAAAAGGGGGCCGCCGTTCGAGACACACCAATTAAGGAAGACAAGGAGAAAACGTGAGAGAGGGAGAAAGGAGGAATACCCATTTTTGCTTCTGAGAAAAAAACCAGAGAGTACAGCTGAGAGAAGGGAAGCGTGAGCAAGGAGCAACAAGAGAGTAAGAGGAAGCTTCCAAACTTGGCTGAATTCTTTTCTCTCTCTCTTGTTAGATTATTATTTTTGTACTCTGCTCATGGATTATTGTTGGATTAAGGAACTTGATTTTGTGATTATGAAGTAATTTGTTTAGCTAGGACCCTAATGGAACCAAGGTTGTAGGAATGTTATATTGATGTTGGATTGCTAGATAATGTTCTGCTCTTGTTCATTCATGTGTGTGTTATGTTTATTTCTATTTGAGAAAAGTCAAAACTACAAAGTTGTAGAAAATTGAAAATCCTAGGGGGTAGAATGTACAGTTTTTAAAAATAAGACTCTAAAGGCCTTCGTTTTTATGAAAACCCGACTCTGGACCACCCAGACCCATATGCACGGCCAGATGGGTTCAACAGGGAAAAAGTGTAAGTTAGAGGCAGAACTAGGTTTTGAGAAAAACATGAAAGTTGTAGGGTTTTTCAAGATCTAAAACTTTTGTAAACTTTTTCAAAATCCAAACAGATTTTAAAATGAAACTGAATCTTAAAAACTGGGCAGGAAATAAGAAATTCCTGCACAGGATTTTCAAAACAGTGCATGCACAGGCAATTCCTGCATATGCACAAATAACTGGAATTATGGGATTGTTTTTCAGCAAACTCTTTTAAACTTAGACAGTTTTACTCAGAACAGTTTTTAAATGGTTAATCAAACCCAGTTTAGTACAATGAATAGTAATCGGAAAGATTACTAAAAATTAATTGGACCAAGTTATAGTAACCCAATGGGTTACAAACTTTATATGTAAGATTTTGGATCCAAGGTTACTCATGATAACCAAATAGGATACCACTTTAATCATTGGGCCTTAATAGCCCAATAAGCTTTTTAAGTTAAACATAATTTGGGCTTATACCTAAGGGTTACTAATAGTAACCTAATAGGATGCCAAGTACCGTTGGGTCTTGAGCCCAAAGTCTATTAAGTAATCAAACAGGATACTGTTTGATTATTATTGGGACAGGTGCCCTAGGATTACACTTAGTAACCGAACATAATGTGTGAAGGGGGACATATAACTAGAGATTTCTCATGGATGTCGGTTAGGATACCAACATCTAATGTTATAGTTAAGAGTAAGATAGGAAGATTCTTATCTTACATCCTTAATTGATAACGGGTAGTTAACCTGTTATTGCGATCAATAGGAGCAACAAACTCAGGACGTACATAAGAGGTAAGTACAACTCCGCCTACAGCACAGATGGAAAATGTTTTACTGCTTATGTGATGTTAAGCTTATGCATGTATGATATAGTGCATGTGATTTATGTCTTGATGATATGATGCATATGATTTATGCCTTGATGATGTAGTACGTATTATTTATGTTTCATCATTGTGGCATCATGAAGCATGCTCACTAAAGATAAATCACTCGGTAAGAATGAGAACCCAGTTTCAAGTAAGAAACTGTTGTAAAAGACTGTTTTCAAGAAGAAAACTATTTTAAGAACAAGTTAAGGAAAGATTTCAAGTATGATGGCAAGCGAGCTTGCCTTGTGTCGTACCGACCCGTGTTATGTCGGGTTTGGTCAATGGTTTGAGTTGGATCTGGTTGGCCGCCCATCCACTCCATGGCTGCGCGCCACGGTATGTACACTTATGTTATGTAAGGGCCCAAGGATATGTAAGCATAATACATTATAATGAAAGCATAATTGGTTCATGCATTGTTCCATTATGAAATGTTTGCGGGTTAATAGTTGTACTTGATGAGCCAAAGCTCATGTCTTACGTTTATGCTGTAGGTAAGCTACCTGTCAGCAATCTTTGATGCAAGCCGGTGGAGCGTGGCAAGGCTACCTGTGAAATCTTGGGATGGGAACCATTACGCATTTTATTTTAATTATGTTTGACAGTTAACATAAAATGTTATATGTACCGAAACAAGTTTGGTATTTAGTTCATCTATATAAATGTATATGTGTACATATTTATACCAGTAAGTATAGTGTGAGAAAGTTCTCAAGATTTAAGTTATATATAAAAAATAAAAATAAAAATTTATTCCGATTTTTTTTTCGCCAAGTAAATAAGTAAGATAAGATAAGTAACTGTAACGGCCACGTTAGGCGGGTCGTTACAGAGTTGGTATCAGAGCGGGTTTTCTGCCATCCAATTTCACAGCCTGCCTGCCAGCGCCACTGTCATTGTAAGTAGGATTCACTTATGTGTATGAGTACTTACTATGTAAATGTAATATGGTAGAATTAACATTATAGATCTGAGGCGTGTGGACGAGAATCGTGATACTGCTTAGGTTTTTCATGGGATGAGCCCATTGTTAATTAATGGGACTCGCAAGACTATATCGCTAGCAGGGTGGCTCGAGGATATGGAGATCATCTTTTGAGTTTGCCACATAGAAAGCACACCTTCAAGTAGTGCTAGCCAGTAGGTGTCTAGCTGGAACCGCTAGGCTGTAGTGGCTAACATTAGGGCTACTCGATATCTAAGGAGTAACATGAGTAGATTTTCATGCCCTTATTATAGCACGTTATGGGCCAGTGCTGCCAAAGGTTTCAAGATACGATGCTATTATGGAGGTAGAGATAATAGCATATATGGTATAAGTAGCGGCCCGGAGCACGACTATCTACCGGCGCCTATCGATGATGCTGGCATTCCTGAGCCACTGTTCGAGAGAGGTCTGTTTCTGCCAAGGACCCTATTCCAGCCGTCCCATTGCAGGAAATTCCGCTACAGGAGATGGAGACCAACGCAGAAAACAACAAAGTGGACCTTGCCGATTTCTTGGCTACTCCCGAGGATTCTCCAGTAATCATCATTGCCAATGATGATGATGAAGAAGGCGCTGAGGAAGAGATAGAAGACGTTGAGGTTAACCCGAAGGAGATTTTATTTGGTAACGACGATTAGGACGTGTTCTCCGACGCGACGACCGAGTAGATCGTTTAGACCTAAGTCTGACCTTTATTATTTTTTTTTTCGACCTTAGGATTGTTTATAGAACATGTATGATGGTAAAGTGGTAGACACATCCATCTCATGTTTAGCCATGTATATATAATAAGTATAGGGTGTATTGGATATGTATATAGTTCCAAAATGATGTACTTTTGTATAAGGTACAAAAGGACAAGTCTAAGTATGAAATTACGATGTTATGATTAAGTATCAGTTATAAAAGGTTTATGAGGGATCTATGATGTAGTCATGATATGATAAGATGAGGTCACGATGGATCTCTAATATGATGTTTTATATGATACGACATGATAAGTCATGACGATATTATGACATGACTTAAGTTATGATGTGATAAGTTATGAATGAAAGAAAAGATATTAAGAGTATGATAATATCTTTTCTTAATAGGAAATTATAATATGGTACGACCACGAACTCGAGCTAATCAAAACCCGCAAGAGCCTGATCTTGCGAACGTAGTAGTGATGTTGCAACGACAATTAATGGAACAGCAGCGAGAAACTGATAGAATTCGGGAACAGATAGCCCGATTCAGTCAGATACTTTAAGATAATGAAGTCACGACTCAAGAAAACCATGTACCTCCAGTAGTTCCGTAGGTACCGGAGGGTCACCAAGAGTTTCCACGAAACGTTGAAGTTTCGTTAGCACCCATAGGGGTACAAGCGAACCCACCCTTGATTAGGGAGGATATGTTGTATGAGCGCTTTAGGCGAATGAAGGCGCCGGAATTCGAAAGACCTACGGACCCGATTAAGGCCGACAATTGGTTAATAGATATCTAAATAATTTTGGATTTTATGGGACTGACGGAACAGGAGAAGGTTATGTGTGCTTCCTTCGCACTTAAGAAGGATGCACGACATTGGTGGATGACTGTGCAAATGCGTAGGAACGTAACAACCATGAGCTGGCAAGATTTCGTAACCAAGTTTAGAGCGATGTACTACAACCGGGAAATTCTTGCAGCTCAGCAGGCTGAGTTCAACAGTTTTAGACAAGGGTCGATGACAGTAATGGAGGCTGTTAAGAAGTTTGAACAGCTAGCCTGCTTATGTCCGGAACTAGTGCCAAACGAAACTGAAAAGGTAAGGAGGATGATGAAGATGTTTCGAACAGATATTGCCAAGCAAGTCAGTGCTGGCAGTAGCCCTCCAACCTTAGTATCCGACTATATTAGTCGGGCAATAAGAGCCGAGTATTGGATTAACCAGGATAAGGAGGCAAGGGCTCAAATTTTTAAGGTTAAGAAGGAAGAAAATGCCGTGGCAAAGCAATCACAGCCTCGACAAAATCCGAAATTAGATATGAAGGGTCAGTCCAGTAATGCTGGCCAGAATCCTAGACAGTTCGGGAAGAACAAAAGGAAAGAAAATACTACAAGTCAGGGCCAACAGGGAAATTACCCTCAAAAGAAGATTAACCGAGGTAATGGGGGTAATAATAATGGTAATAATTATCCTGTGTGCGCTCAGTATGGAAAGAAGCATTTTGGGATTTGTAGATCAGGGACAAATGCCTGTTACAATTGTGGCAAATAAGGCCACTATGCGAGAAATTGTACCATGAGCAACCAGAACGTAATTCCTCAGTTTTCGAACAGGAATCCCAACAGTCAGCTGTATGCGGCCCAAGTTAAGATTGAATGTCCACAGTTAGCACAAGAAAGACTAGAGGCCCCGGAACCACAGACCCAGTATTATGTCTACACCAAAGGGGACATTGAAGCCAGAACTTCATTGGTGGCAATAGGTTAGATTTCTGTCACCACTTATGATGCACTTGCTTTGCTTGATTCTGGGGCTAACCACTCGTTTGTATCGATGGATTTGCCCAGAAATTAGGAAGAAAAGATGATAGTTTAGAGCAATTTTGTAGAATATTCCTTTAACTAGGAAAAATTCTTTTGTCTGACTACTGGATACGAAGTATCCCAATAGCCAATTGCGACAGAGAATTATATGTGGAACTTGTTGTGATCAAACTTCAAGATTATTGCATGATCCTAACAATGGATTTCTTAGGAAAATACAATGCTAAGATTGATTGTCGAAAGCGTTGTGTTACATTTAGTCCGCTAGGTGAAGAAAGAGCGTTCAATTTCTACAGCTAACCTTGAAGCTCAACAACCAAGATAGTCTCGGCCATGAAGGCTTGGAAAAATGTTAGCTAAGGGATGTCATGGATACTTAGCAAGCATGATGGACAAATATCAAGAAAAGGAGCTAAGGTCGAAAGATGTCCCAATTATTAAGGAATATGTGGATGTTTTTCCGAAAGACTTACCCGGACTCCGCTAGACGGGAGATTTCATTTGAAATTGAATTATTGCCGGAGTGCATAGATGCCCCAAAGCGCCTTATCGAATGGCACCAGCCAAGCTTAGGGAAATCCAAGTGCAGTTACAGGAACTGCGTGACAAGGGAGTCATCCAACAAAGTCACTCTCCGTGGGGAGTGCCAGTTTTGTTTATCAAGAAGAACAATGGATCGTTGCAAATGTGCATCGATTATCATGAACAGAACAAGATCATGACTAAGAACAAGTATCCCC
This sequence comes from Ficus carica, assembly GCA_009761775.1. Lineage (NCBI taxonomy): Eukaryota > Viridiplantae > Streptophyta > Magnoliopsida > Rosales > Moraceae > Ficus > Ficus carica. Next base: position 3,239,983 of record CM019739.1, read on the forward strand.
TCTCGAGGATTGATGATCTTTTTGATCAACTCAGGAGAGTAGTAGCATTTTTGAAAGTCGATCTGCAAACGGAATACCATTAGTTCAGAATTAAGGAGTACATAGACAAGTTGTTATGATCTTTATTGATGATAGTCTAATTTACTCAAGGTCCAGGAAGGAGTATGAGCAGCACCTTAGATTGGTGTTGAAAATACTAAGAAGGAGTCAACTTTATGCCAAGTTCACAAAGTGTGAATTTTAGTTAGAAAAGAAAAGATTTCATTTCTTAGGCCACGCTGTTTCAAAGGAAGAGATTACCGTTGATCCAACAAAAGTAGAAGCGACAGGCAAGTAGCTCGCACCAAGGAATGTTACGAAGATACAAGTTCTCTTAGACTAGCTGGATACAATCAACGTTTAGTGGAAGGCTTCTCCAAGATAGCTGCTTCTTTTACAACCCTTACTCAAAAAGGGAAGAAATTGTTTGGACGCAGAAGTGCGAAGAAAGTTCCAAGAGCTTAATAAGAGACTTACTAGCACAATGATTTGGGTAATTCCCGACGTGGAAGTAGGGAATTTTATAAGTTATGGTGATGCCTCTAAAATTGGACTAGAGGTTGTCTTAATGTAGAATGGAAAAGTAGATGGCTAAAGCTTGTAAATGATTACGATTATGAGACCCTTTATCACCCTGGAAAGGCAAACAGGGTAGTGGATGCTCTAAGTAGGAAATTGACTTGCATACTAAGGTCTATCGGGACGTTGCCCAAGCCATTTTTAAGGAAATTGTTGATTTCAACATGGAAATGATAACTGGGAAGTTGTCCATTCTAACTCTCCAGAACCCATCAAGCTTCATCAAGGAAAGGATAGATTGGAAAAGTAGCTTATAAGTGGGCCTTGCTGCCAGAATTGACTTCTGTACATGACGTTTTCACGTCTTGATACTAAGGAAGTATATACCTAATACTTTTCACGTTCTAAGACAGGAACCAATACAAGTCCAAACTGACTTAACATGCGAAGAAAAGCCAGTTTCGGATTCCAGATCGTGAAGAAAAGTTTTAAGGAATAAGACAATTCCTTTAGTTAAGGTACTGTGACGAAACCATGCTGTGGAAGAAGCCACTTAGCAGTAGAAGAGGAAATAAGGAATACGTTATCCCGATTTATTTTAATTTTCGAGGACGAAAATTTTTAAGGGGGAAAGAATGTAATAACTGCCCTTTTGATTGATTCATGATTTCCTCATTGAGGAAAAATGAATGTTTGTGTGAAATGTTTGATATGATTTTATCAGATAAATTTGAGTTCTTATAGCATAATAAGACTCAAAACAGCTTGTTTAGCTATGCATGATGCCTTTTAAGGAAAAAGACAATATTAGAATTTATGACCTTGACCGGTCAAAATTTGACAAGAAAAGTCAAAAGTATGACTATAACGGTACTGCAGTATAGCAAGCAGTATGAGAATTATACTGTAAAAAACCATCATCACGAATGAAATAGTAAGAATAAGGTTCAAGATCACTTTAGAAAAATCAAGCACAATATTTAGAACAATATGGGTTAAGTAGCTCGAAGTCAGATGAAAAAGTTTACGCAGTCAAAATTTTACGCAGATGAATTCTGGACTGCAGTCCAGTATGATAATATTGTTATAGTTAAAAATAGTATTTGTAATATCTGCATTAGCATGAGAATGGACTGCATTTTAGGAGATAAGCCAAACGAGGCCCTAAAGGTGGGACACCTCATCATGAGATAATTACATAATTTTTGGATTTTTGGGAAATTAGGAAAAAATTGAAAACTTGGCCTCCAAGTCTTCCCATGATGGCCGGCCACCTCATTGGACTTTTGGGCAATTATTTTGCTCTTAAGGACTTATATGCAATTTAAGAAATAAAAATAAATCAAGAAAGAAAATATTTTTCACCTATAAATATGTGATTGGGGGGGGGGGGGGCTTTTTAGTTCATTTTGTGTGACCTTACCAAAACTCTTGCAAAATTTCTCCTCAACCTCTTTTTCCCCAAAGCAGCCGAAGCCCAAGAGAGAGAAAGAGAAGAAAAAAAAATCAAGCTAGAATGGTCGGATTTTTAGTGAAGGAAAGCTAGAAAAAAATTTCGGAACCCAAGCTTGAAATTCATCTCCAAGATCTAGAGGTAACCCTCTCAAAATCCTAAGCTTTTTAGTGAGTTTTGAGCAAAGTTTATGTGTATTTCAAGCATTGGATGTAAGAGCATAAGCTCACCATTTATGTTTATGTTCTAGATAGTTTACCTAGCATGTGCTTGATTTAGGTTTTGTGATCTTGATTTATGATTTTGATGTATGTATATGATGTTATGTGATAAGTATGTAAGGTATGTAGAAATGCCTAGTACATGTTTGTTGTATGTCCCCACACACATAAGAGGTTGTATGGTGTGATTGATTATGTGATTTTGATGAATGATGCAAGTAGGGTTTGTGGAAACTAAAAACCCAAATTGGTGAATTTCACCAAATGGGTTTACGAGAATGGTGGAATGATTGAATGGATGTATTATCATGGAAACGTTAGATAATATGCTGCATGCTTGATGTAGGCTCACGGTTGCGACAGTTTGAGGTAGTGTGTGCGTAATTTTACGTAAGAAACAATAAATAGAGAAACTGCCAGTCTCGGATCAAGATTGGGCAGCACTCTGAAAACGGAATTTTGAGGCCTCTAGAGGCCGAATTTGAGAAAAGTCAAAACTACAAAGTTGTAGAAAATTGAAAATCCTAGGGGGTAGAATGTACAGTTTTTAAAAATAAGACTCTAAAGGCCTTCATTTTTATGAAAACCCGAGTCTGGATCACCCAGACCCATATGCACGGCCAGATGGGTTCAACAGGGAAAAAGTGTAAGTTAGAGGCAAAACTGGGTTTTGAGAAAAACATAAAAGTTGTAGGGTTTTCAAGATCCAAACTTTTATAAAGAAAAATTTTTCAAAATCCAAACAGATTATAAAATGAAACTGAATTTTAAAAACTGGGCAGGAAATAAGAAATTCCTGCACAGGATTTTCAAAACAGTGCATACACAGACAATTCCTGCATATGCACAAATAACTGGAATTATGAGACTGTTTTTCATCAAACTCTTCTAAACTTAGACAGTTTTACTCAGAACAGTTTTTAAATGGTTAATCAAACCCAGTTTAGTACAATGAATAGTAATCAGAAAGATTACTAAAAATTAATTGGACCAAGTTATAGTAACCCAATGGGTTACAAACTTTATATGTAAGATTTTGGATCCAAGGTTACAAATGATAACCAAATAGGATACCACTTTAATCATTGGGCCTTAGTAGCCCAATAAGCTTTTTAAGTTAAACATAATTTGGGCTTATACCTAAGGGTTACTAATAGTAACCTAATAGGATGCCAAGTACCTTTGGGCCTTGAGCCCAAAGTCTATGAAGTAATCAAACAGGATACTGTTTAATTATTATTGGGACAGGTGCCCTAGGATTACACTTAGTAACCGAACATGATATGTGAAGGGGGACATATAACTAGAGATTTCTCATGGATGTCGGTTAGGATACCAACATCTAATGTTATAGTTAAGAGTAAGATAGGAAGATTATTATCTTACATCCTTAATTGATAACGGGTAGTTAACATGTTGTTGCGATCAATAGGAGCAACAAACTCAGGACGTACATAAGAGGTAAGTACAACTTCGCCTACAGCATAGACGGAAAATGTTTTACTGCTTATGTGATGTTAAGCTTATGCATGTATGATATAGTGCATGTGATTTATGTCTTGATGAAGTGATGCATATGATTTATGCCTTGATGATGTAGTACGTATGATTTATGTTTTATCATTGTGGCATCATGAAGCATGCTCACTAAAGATAAATCACTCGGTAAGAATGAGAACCCAATTTCAAGTAAGAAACTGTTGTAAAAGACTATTTTCAAGAAGAAAACTATTTTAAGAACAAGTTAAGGAAAGATTTCAAGTATGATGGCAAGCGAGCTTGCCTTGTGTCGTCCCGACCCGTGTTAAGTCGGGTTTGGTCCATGGTTTGAGTTGGATCTGGTTGGCCGCCCCATCCACTCCATGGCTGCGCGTCACGGCAGGTACACTTATGTTATGTAAGGGCCCAAGGATATGTAAGCATAAGACATCATAATGAAAGCATAATTGGTTCATGCATTGTTCCATTATGAAATGTTTTGCGGGTTAATAGTTATATTTGCTGAGCGAAAGCTCATGTCTTACGTTTATGCTGTAGGTAAGCAACCCGTCAGCAATCTTTGATCAACTCAGTGGAGCGTGGCAGGGCTACCTGTGAAATTTTGGGATGGGAACCATTACGTATTTTATTTTAATTATGTTTGATAGTTAACATAAAATGTGGTATGTACCGAAACAAGTTTGGTATTCAGTTCATCTATATATATGTATATGTGTACATATTTATACCAGTGAGTATAGTGTGAGAAAGTTCTCAAGATTTAAGTTATATATAAAAATTAAAAATAAAAAATTTATTCTGTTTTTTTTTTTTTCGCCAAGTAAATAAGTAAGATAAGATAAGTAACTGTAACGGCCACGTTAGGCGGGTCGTTACACGTGAGTCCCTCAAATTCAGGTGCCTTCATTCGCCTAAACCGCTCATACAATAAATCCTCCCTGACTAAGGGTGGGTTCCTTTGGAGCCCCGTGGATGCTAACGGAACTTCTTGACGAACCTCCAGTACCTGAGGTGCTACTAAGGGTATGAGGTTATTTTGCGATGGAACTTTGTTAGTTTGTGATATCTGGTTTAATTGGGCTACCTGTTCCCGAAGCTGGTTTGTCTCCTGTTGTTGTTCCCGCAATTGGCGTTGCAAGGTAGCTACTATGTTTGCAAGATCAGGCTCTTGCGGAATTGGGTTCGCTCGTGTACACGGACATGACATCTTTTAATTCTTATCTAGTCACAAGAAAGATATTTTTATGCTTCGAATATCTCTCCGTTCATTCATATCTTGTCATATAATACCATATCTTAATTGTATCATAAACTTATCATAAACAATACTTAATCATCATATCATATATTATATCATAATACCATTATAACTTATTATGTCGTAACATAGCATCATCATATCATATCGTAAAACATCATTTTAGAGATTTATCGTGATCTCATCATATCGTAATATATCTTTATCATGAATTATTCATAAACTTTTCATAACTAATACTTAATCATAACATCGTAACTTCATTATATACATTCAAACTTAAACTTTGTCCTTTTGTACATGATACAAAAGTACATCATTTTGGTACTATTATGTACATATCTCATATACCCTATACTTATTATACATTCACGATCAAAACTATGATGGAAGTGGCTACCACTTTACCATCATACACATGTACAATCCAATATCTATGCCATCTATTACGTCGTTACATCGGAAAATACTTCACAATCCTCGTCACCAAATAAAATCTCCTCCGGGTCATCCTCAAAGTCTTCTAGGTCTTCATCTACATCTTCTTCGTCATCACTCTCAATGTTGATTGTGGGAGGATCTTCAGAGGGTTTTGGGTTGTTTGGAAAATCTTTAGGATCCATATTGTCAGCATCTGCACCAACCTCTGCCTCTTGTGGAGGAATCTACCAAAGTGGCACCGCCGGAATAGAGTCTTCTGGTAGTAACGGATCTCCATGAAAGGGTGGCTCCTCTATACCGACATCGTCAACTGGCACTTGTCCGTAGTCATCCACTAGGGCATCTGCCTGCAACATATGGGTATCATTTATCATGTTTTCCAATGTCATCCCCACCATTGGTGCCTGAACAAATGCCTTAACTTCGGGAGGTAATCCATCCCTAAGCAGTTGCAATGCCCGCAACTCTGGGCTACCTAAATCTGGAATGTAAGGCAACATGGTATTTTGAAATCTTCTACAATAATGGCCCATGAACTCCTTCGGATAAGCATGCCAGTCAGCAACATAACTAAGATATCGTCCAAAATTCATGTCGTTTTAAATCTCTGGATCGCGATAGGGCATGGCGGCATCCCTATCCGGTAAAAGGCCGTAACGTGCAATAATTAAAGCACGAAATTCTTCCCATGATCCACCTAGAATTGCCAGCACTCCTATAGTTCTCCACCATAATCGAGCATCCAATTCTAGACATCGACTTGCTAATGGGACTTGGAGATGTGCCGCAATATGACATATTCGGAACATTGATTCCATATCATGAAGCCAGGCTGCTAACGATACATTTCGTCTAGTCCCCTCAAAAATCAGAGGTAGCATCCCATGAAACGCATAAGCAGCAGCACGATCTTCATCCATTATCTTTGGATCTATATCGTACAATTTTACATATAAATATACATACACATAATATTATTAACTTACAATGATTGTGGCGCAGCCAAGCATACTGTGAAACTAGAAGGCAGGAACCCTGCTCTGATACTAACTCTGTAACGACCCACCTTACGTAGGTCGTTACCATACTTACTTACTTGCTTAATATCATAACATGCGAAATTAGGGACTAAATTTTTTTTTTTTTTTTAAAGAACTTGAAACTGAAATCCATCTCAGCATATACTTACTTAGATTTACATATACTTACTTACTTACTCGCTTACTTCAGTACTGAAGTATTAAACTTAAATACAACATATTTAAGTAAATAACAATATAATATAACAAAACGTGTAGCAGCTCCCAGCCCATAGTTTCACAGTTTTGCTTTGCCATGCTCCACTGTCTTGTATTTCATATTGCCTATAGAATGCTTACCTATAGCATAAACGTAAGTTATGAGCTTTCGCTCAGCAAGTACAACTATTAATCCGTAAAACACTTCATAATGCATGAACCACTTATTATTTCATTATGATTTCTTAGGTTAGCATACTTTTTGGGCCCTTACATAACATAAGTGTACGTACCTTGACGCGCTGCCATGGAGTGGTTGGGGCAGCCAGCCCTATCCAACTCAAACCATGGACCAAACCTGTCTTAATGCAGGTCGGTACGACACAAGTCACCTTGCTTGCCATCATACTTAAAACTTGTTCTTACTTTAAAACATATCTGAAAAATCATTTCATACTTGAAAACATTTCATACTTATAAACAGTTTCTTACTTGAAACTGGGTTGTCATTCTTACCGGGTGATTTATCTTTAGTGAGCATGCTTCATGATGCCACAATAGTAAAACATAAATCATATGCACCTCAACATGTATGCATGAGCTTGAAAACATACAAGCAATAAACACATTTTTCGTCTATGCTGTAGGCGGAGTTGTACTTACTTTATGCTAAATCCTGAATCCTGTGTTCCGCCAAATTACAGTAACAGGTTACCTTCCTGTTTCCAGAAAAATCATAAGATAAGAATCATCATATCCTTTAATGTTAGTATACAAACCAACATCCATAAAAACCCTAGTTACAAGCTTATGTTACATGGTATCCTATTCGGTTACTATAAGTAATCTTGGATCCAAAACTTGACATATAACATTTGTTTTGAATTTGATAAAGTTTCCTTCTTGAAAGTTGTAGATTTCATCAAAATCTAAAACTTTTTTATTTGGTCAAAACCCTGCATCTATCTCAACTTGCTTGTTTTCTTCCTTTGAAAATTTTTGACCATTTTCACTAACCATATAGGTTGGTCTCGGGTTTTGATAAATTGGAGCCCTTTGGAGCCTTATTTTTAAAAATAGTCCACTTAGTCCCCTAGAATTTTCCATTTTCTGCAACTTTGCAGTTTTGACTTTTTCCAAAATCTGCCTCTAAAGGCCTCAAAACTCTATTTTCAGAAAATTGTCCAGTTAAATCTAAAAATGACAGTTTTCATTTAGGTGAGTTCTTACGAAAAATTACGCGCACACTACCTCGAACGGTTAAAAGCATGAGCCTATGACAAATATGCAGGGTGTTTCATAACATTTTTATAATCATACAATCATTTTTTATCCATATAACCTTTGTGCAAACCCAAATGGTAATATATACCAAATTAGGGTTTTTAGGGTTTTCTTAAACCCTAATTGCAACATATCACACCCTTTTCCTTATTCATTCATAAAACATCATTATTGAGTATGTGTGAACACATATCCAACATATGGTAGACATTCACATAGCCACTGTCCTCTAACTCAGATTATCAAAAACATACACCAAACTACCATTAGAGACCACCAAACCTAATCAAGCAAAATCAAGCATTCATCATAAACCCTAATACATGAAACTAAAAAGTGAGCTTGTGCTCTTAGATTCTCCACATGGAAATACACTTAAATCTTAAACCAAAATTTAATTGAAGAACTAGAGGGTGGAGAGGATTACCTCAAGGTTCGAAAGAGTGGTTATAGACTATGGTTGAGAAATTATCTTCACACACTTTCAACACTAAATCCGGTCTCTCTCTTTCTCACTTTTTCTTCTCTTCTTGGCTCGGCTTCTAAGGGCAGAAGAACTAGAGAATGAGCTACCAATTTTGGGTTTCACTAAAATATTCACCAAGTTCTTTAACCTCACCTATTTATAGGTGAAAAACAACTTCACTTCTAGGATTGCATAATGGTCTTCAAGAGCAAAATTTTTGCTCATAGACCCCTTGTGGTGGCCGACCATGCTTGATCAAGCTAGCCAAGTAAGCAAGACTAGAGGGCTTGCTCATCAAGGCTAAAAGCATGACATGTCCATTCCTTGTGGTGGCCGGCCATATGTGGAAGGTCATGCTTGCTCTAGCTAGCCAAGTAAGCAAGGCTAAGGGCTTGCTCATCAATGCTAGAAGCATGACATGTCCATTCCTTAAAAATTTAGGAGATTTTTATTTCTAAATTGCATATTGGTCCTTAATAGAAAAAAAAAATTTTGCTTATAGAACCATTGTGGTGGCCGGCCATGTAGGGCTATGTGGAGGAACATTGCTTGTTCAAGCTCAACACTTAGCCAAGTAAGCAAGGCTAAAATGCTTACTCACTAAAGCTAGAAGCATGATGTGTCAAGCTCTCAATGAAACTCCTATTTCCACATTTGCATATGAGTCCTTAAGAGCACCATATTTGCTCATTTACCACATGAGGTGGCCGGCCATATAGGCCATGTGGAAGGCTTAAGATTTCACAAAATTTTTCAAACTCATCCCTAACTAATTTTCCTTGGTTTCTAATGGAACTATGTTAACCAAGCTTATAATCAATCATTGGCTTAGTTGGATTTGGAGACTTAGTTAGAAGAGTCCATCATTCAAAAAATTTCATACTTATCTACAATCACTCCTTTTTTCTTAAAATTACACTTTGGCCCCTAAAGATAAAATATTTACATTTAGGTCCCTATGAGGTGGCCGGTCATAAAGAATGCTAAGGCCAAGTAATTTTCCAATATTCATTCATTTTTATCTTAGGATGAGGTGTCATAGCCTTAAGCTCCGCTTGATTTTTCTACAGTGGTCTCATACCTTATTCTTACTTATTCATACGTAATGACAATTTTTCACAGTATAATTTTCATATTGGCTAATTATACTGTAGTACCATCTTAATCATACCTTAGGTCATTCTGGTCAAACATCGACCGACATAGGATCGTAAACCCTAATTTCGCCTCTTTCAATAAAAGACTTCATATTCGTATAAATAAGCTATTATCGAGTCTTAAAACATTACAAGAACTAAATAATATTCTGATAAATCAGATCACATAAACACACATATTACAAACTTTGATTCCCTAAAAAGGAAATCGTAAATTTGTAAAAAAGTTGGTTATTACAGTATAGATTTTTCTTAGGACTTGAAACTACTTAGTTCTCCTTACTCCAAATATTATTCCTGATTTTTCTAATGTGATCCCATACCTTATTCTTAACTCTGCATCCGTAATGACGGTCGGCTTCAGTAAAATTTCAATACTGCTTATAATACAGCAGTACTATTTTATACAGATCATGAGTCATTCTGGTCATATTTAAGCCAGAATAAAAACATAAATCATGATTCTGTATTTTTACCAAAAGGCCTCGTTCTTGACATAATAAACTTATTATTGAGTCTAATAGCTAATTAAACGAGAACTCAAACATATACTGATAATAAAATTATGAATTTCACATTGATATTCATAATTTTCATGAAACATTACATAAACACATAGTATGGACTTAAATTTCTTTACATATAAGGAAATCATGAGTCCGTAAAAATTTCGGTTATTACAATCCACCCTCCTTAAAAAATTTTCGTCCTAAAAAATTAGAATAATTCTGTGTGGTTTTTCTTCATATCATCTTCACATTCTCATGTTGCTTCTTCAATCTTATGATTTCACCATAGAACCTTAACTAGAGGTATAACTTTGTTTCTTAACACTTTTTTCTCCCGTTCCAAAATTCGAACTGGTTTCTCCTCATAAGTCAGATCCTCGTGAATCTCGATTGATTTATGGTTCAATACGTGTGATGGATCCGATTAATATATATCTTTAGCATCGACACATGAAATACATTGTGCACATATGCTAATTCTTGGAGCAAAGCTAATTTATAGGCCACATTACCTATTCTTTCAAGTATTTCGAATGGCCCTATATATCTTGGACTTAATTTCCCTTTCTTTCCGAATATCATGACTCATTTGAATGAAGCAACCTTGAGGAATACCGAGTCCCCAACTTGGAATTCTAGAGGCCTTCGACGTTTGTCGCCATAACTCTTTTGTCGACTAAATGCAGTTTCCATCCGTTGACGTACAAGTTTTATGGTCTCAGTGGTTCTCCGAATAAAATCCATAGACACAAGTTGTTTCTCTCTTGTCTCATACCAATGAATTGGAGATCTACATCTTCTCTCATAAAGAGCTTCATAAGGAGCAATCCCAATTGAAGCTTGGAAACTGTTGTTGTATGAGAATTCAATCAAAGGAAGCTTCTTATCCCAAGTTCCCTTGAAGTTCATCACGCATGATCGTAACATATCTTCTAGAGTATGAATGGTCCTTTCCGATTGTCCATCTGTCTGAAGGTGAAAAGCTGTGCTAAATGTAAGCTTTGTACCTACTGCTTGATGTACACTCCTCCAAATTTAGAAGTGAAACGACCATCACGATCTGAGATAATCGATTTCAGAATCCCGTGATAGCGAACGATCTGCGCAACATACAGTTTTGCTAGCTGGTCTACCGAAAAACTAAGTTTGATATCTAAAAAGTGCGGGGATTTCGTCAATCGATCGACAATTACCCAAATAGCATCATTGCCGCTGGGAGTTCGGGATAAACCAGCCACGAAATCCATTGTCACTTAGTCCCATTTCCATTCTGTGATGGAAATTTTTTGCAATTCTCCCCCTGGATGTTGATGTTCAGCCTTCACTTTCTGACATGTGAGGCATTTGCTGACAAATATGGCAACGTCATTCTTCATTTTGGGCCACCAAAAACTTTCCTTCAAGTCTTTGTACATCTTTGTGGCTCCAGGATGAATGGAATACGGTGTCGCATGAGCTTCTTTCATGATCTACTTTTTCAACTCATTTTCATTAGGAATGCATAATCTATCTTTCCGATAGAGTATGCCATCATCAGGGATGTTGAAATCTGACTCCTTTCCTTTTAAGACTTCATTTCTTGTCTTTAGTAATGAGGCATCTGCTTCTTGATGCTCTTTCATGCCATCCACAATGGTAGGTTGGAAGGTTAGGGCAGCTAAACTTCCTGAAATAAGCTCGATTCCAGCTTCCACTAGCTCTTTTTGGAGAGGTTCGATCAATGACTGAATTGACATCAACGAGAAGGACGACTTCCGACTAAGGGCATCGGCTATTTTGTTTGCCTTTCTAGGGTGTAACGGATGTCTATGTCATAATCTTTTACTAGTTCGAGCCATCTTCTTTGCCTCATGTTGAGCTCTTTCTGTGTGAAGATATATTTCAAACTTTGATGGTCCGTGTAAACCTCACACCTAGTACCGTAAAGATAGTGTCTCCAGATCTTGGCGCAAAAACTACCGCCGTAAGTTCTAAATCATGCGTCAGATAGTTCTTCTCATGATCCTTGAGTTGTCGTAAAGCATAAGCGATCGCTTTTCCATTCTGCATGAGTACTGCTCCTAACCCTATCTTGGAAGCATCGATGTATATCACGAAATTCCCTTCCTCTACAACTGGTATTTTAAGGATTGGAGCACTAGTCAGCTTACTTTTTAGCTCTTAGAAGTTTTCTTCATACTTTGCAGTCCATTCGTACTTATTTCCCTTCCATGTAAGTGTTGTGAGTGGCGCTGCTATCTTAGCAAATCCCTTGACGAAACATCGGTAGTAGCCTATTAAGCCAAGGAAACTACGTACTTCGATGACACTTTTCAAAGCTAGCCATTTACTTACTACTTCAATCTTGGCCGGATCTATAAATATACCTTCTTTAGAGACCACATGTCCTAAGAAATGAATTTTCTCCAACCAAAATTCACACTTTGTGAATTTGGCATAAAACTGGTTTTGCTTTAAAATCCGTAGAGCGATCCTTAGGTGCTCCTCGTGCTCCTCCTTCGACCTTGAGTAAATCAAGATATCATCTATAAAGACAATAACGAACTTATCCAAGTAATCCTTGAACACTCGATTCATCAGGTCCATAAAGGTAGCTGGAGCATTTGTCAATCCAAATGGCATAACGAGGAACTCGTAGTGTCCATATCGTGTACGAAAGGTTGTCTTAGGAACATCTTCTTCCCTAATTCGGAGCTGATGATATCCTGATCGCAGGTCAATTTTTGAAAAAATTGAAGCTCATTTTAATTGATCAAACAGGTCGTCGATCCTAGGTAATGGATACTTATTCTTGATTGTAATCTTATTCAGTTCCCGATAGTCAATGCACATCCTAAGAGTGCCATACTTCTTTTTTACAAACAAAACTGGGGCTCCCCATGATGAATAGCTCTAATGGATGAATCCTCGATCCAGGAGCTCTTGCAATTGAATTTGCAGTTCCTTAAGTTCGGCGGGGGCCATCCTATAAGGTGCCTTGGATACTGGTGCTGATCTGGGAACCAATTCAATCTCAAAAGCAATCTCTCGCTCCGGCGGCAATCCTGGTAAATTTTCAGGAAAAACTTCCATAAAATCTTTGACTATCAGTACTTCCTCCGGCCTACTCTTGGTTTCTTGCATCTCATCCACCATGTTTGTCAAAAATCCAATACATCCTTCTGCCAACAACTTTCTAGCCTTTAACACAGAAATGAACATTTTCGGCTGTTTTGGAGTTGATCCTTTAAAAATAAACTCCTCGCCTCCAGTTGGCTTGAACGTGACAATATGAAGTTGACAGTCAATAATTGTGTTGTATTTCCCCAAGAAGTCCATACCCAAAATGACATCGTCGTCATATAGGTCGATAACAATCAAATTGACATACATTTCCCTATCGCATATAATTATTGGAACGTGACGTATCCAATAATCAGACAACAAAATTTCCCCGAAAAGTAATGCAGTTCTAAATATTCTTCCAATTCTATCACTTCCTCTACCCAGTTTCTCAGCAAACTTAGGTGATGTAAAAGAATACATAGCTCTAGAATCAATTAACACATAGCCATCTTGTTGGGCAAAAGGAAGCTGACCTGTCACCATCGTGGATGGTCTAGCTTGAACATCTTCCTTAGTGTCGGCATAAATACGTCCATGAGGTTCTGGAGCTTCAAGTCTGCCTTGAGATATTGCAGGTCCTTCGAGCTTCAATTGTGCTGCGTGAAGTTGATATCCCTGACCTCTTTGATGGTTCTGCGAATTCTGGGAATTAGAATTGCAGTTTCTAGCATAATGGCCTTCCTTGCCACACAAGAAACAGCTATTAGTTCCAGCACGACAATATCCCAGGTGCTTCCTTCCTCATTTCTAACAAGTGGGATAACTGTTGTTATCAAAAGCATTCTTCTTTTGGGGAAAATTCTGTTGATTCTCTAGTCCTCCTGAATTCCATTTCCTTTTCTGATAATTATTGTCGTACTGCTTATTGTTGCTGTTTTGACCGAAAGGTCCTCCTTGACCTCTCTGCTGGGGAAATTGGTTTGGTCTTACCTGATTCTGCTTAGCTTGAGCATTATCTTCTTTCTTAGCCTTTAAGAACTTAGCCCATTGTTCTTTGTTTTGTCCTTCCAAGTACTCAGCTCGAATTGCCCAACTGACACATTCAGCAACGGTGGTTGGTGGATAGGGTCCACTGCTAATCACTACTGCCAAATCAGAGTGGAATATCCTCACCATCCTTCTTACTTTGTCCTTCTCAGAACTGATGAGGTGGGGACAGAGACGTGCTAGCTTTTCAAACTTTTTGATAGCTTCAGCTACAGACAAATTGGTGAAAACTATTGAACTCATCTCGTTGAGCTTTCATAACCTCTGTGTTGAAGTATTTCTCTTTAAATTCACCAACAAAGTCTTCCCAGGTCATTTGACTAACATCCCGCCGAATCTGGACTGTTTTCCACCAGAGACGAGCATATTTCCTTAGCATAAATGATGCACAGAGCACTTTCTCTTGATCATTGAGCTTGAGGAAGTTCAGGATGACCTGGAGGTCGACCAACCAATTGTCAGCCTCAATCGGGTTTGTTGACCCTTTAAATTCCAGTGCTTTCATGCGTCGAAATTTGTCATATAATTCTTCCGGAGTTCAAACCAGGGGTGCTGGTGGAACAGCTAAAGGCGCAACAGGAACTTCAAGGGCTATAGGGTTTTCTAGAATTACCGGGTCAGCATTAGGAATTTCCAGTGCAGCAAGTTGATTCACAGGTGCTGGCAGTACTCCGACGTCAGGAGGTCTCTGATTCTGTTGAGTCAATTAAGCTCTACGCCCACCTATTTCTTATTGTTGGGCTAACATCATTTGTCTTATTTCATTCAGCTGGGCCGCAAGATCAACATTTTGGGTTTGTGCCATTCTACATCTTGGTGGCATGGTTCTACACAGAAAAACTATGAAATGAGTTTCCCGTTTTAATAATTTAACGAGATCATGTCTCTTATATGGAACCATAATCTAATTTCCGTATCATAGCATAACATAGAATGTATCTGAATCCATCATAATATTGTTCACATATCCTTCATAGCACAAGTACATAATCAAAGCATTTAGGAAGGTATAAAACTTCCCATCATGTTCGCACATCATCTTGTTGCCACCACCAAGCTAAGGCACCACCTAACATATTTCCCGTATCTAACATTACTCTTATGTGAGAAAGTGTAATATCCAAAAATTTTCACGAACTCATGATTTTCTTGTATATAAGAAATCTAAAGTTTGTACTATGTGTTTATGTGCAATTGTATGAAAATTATGAATACCAATACAAAATTCATAATTTTATCAGTATAGGGTTGAGTTCTTGGTAAATTAATTACGAGACTCCATAATAGGCCTTTTAAGGAAAAAGGCATGACGGAATTTCATGAATTCATGATGGTCTGACCAGAATAAGTCAAAGGTTGACCAGAGTAAGACGGTACTGTGATATGATAAGCAGTATGGGAAATATACTGTGAAAACCGTCTTTACAGACGAGATAGTATAATTAAGTTTTAAAATCACCATAGAAAAAATCAAGCACATAAAATAGGATATTAAGGGCCAAAGGGCTTTAAATAAAAAATAATAATTTATACAGTCCAACTATACACAGATAAATTTTGGACTGCAGTTCAGTATAACAGTACTAAATTTTACTGTGTATTAGTAAACACAGTATTAGAAATATCTGTGTTGGCTTTAAAGTGGACTACTTTTTAAGGAAAAAGGTAAACAAGCCTTAATTATGCTTACCTCATCATCTTTTGGATTTATGACATCATTAAGGTTTTAAATAAATAAAAAAATTAGAAAATCTTGGACTATTCTAGATGGTGAGGTGGCCGGCCATTTAGGGGTCAAAGTATGATTATTTTGCTCCAAGGATTTATGAGCAAAAGTTGAATCAAAAATATTTGCAAAGGGACCCATTTTTTCACCTATAAATAGGCCACAAGAGGGGGTCGGTTTTTGGTCCAAGAAATTGGAAAAAATCAGCCAAACTCTTGCCATTTTCTCTCTCAAGAAATCCGGACTTCCAAGTGTGAGCAAGAACAAAGAAAAATTTGAGAACCAAAGGGGTTTTAGTGCTAGGGTGGTCGGTTTTTCTCTACAACAACAAGCAAGGGTTTTGAAAAAATTTTGTGCCCTTTTCGAGGCCTAGTGGCCGGCTGTGATAAGGAGGGAAAGTGAGGAGAATTGAGAGTGGTTAGTGGCCGGTTTTGGTTCAAGCAAACACCAAGAGATCAACATAAATCTTGGTGCAAATTGGTGGAGTGAAACCGGTTTGGTGGAGTCTAGGAGGGGGAAGAATTTGAAAGCCAAACCCTAGCCCAAAATCTTGAGTTAATCAAGGTAATTTTGCCTAGACCTCAAATTTTTTAAATTGAGCTTTAAATTTGGAAATTTAAGTGTATTTCCAAGCAAGGGATGTCAGAGCATAAGCTCAATTTACTTATTGCCCTAGATTAGTTTAGGTGTGGTGCTTGATTAGTTATTAAGGGTGGTTTGATTTATGAGTTTGATTTATGAGCTTGCCTAGTTTTATGCTTATGCTTGATTGAGTTTTTAGAATCGCATGCTAGGTGTTTGATAAGTTATATGTCCCCAAGTAAGTTTAAGTTTGTGCTTGATTATGCATGCTAAGTGTTTGATGTAATGATTGTTGATGAATGTTTATGTAATGATGGTATGAAACGTTAGAAACCGCTGCATGACTGATATTAGGCTCCCGCTGTGGGCGGTTGAGGTAGTGTGCGCGTATTAGGACGTAAAACCAAGTTAGGAGCAAGACTGCCAGTTTTCGGGTAAAACTGGCCAGTTATCTAGAAAGATGATTTTGAGGTCCTTAGAGGCCGAATTGAGCAAAATGTAAAACATAAATGTTATAGAGAAGGGTTTTTCCTAGGGGGAAACATGAACATTTTTCCAAAATAAGGCTCCAACAGCCTCAGTTTTTATAAAAACCCGAGCCTGACCGTGCCCAGGATTTATGCACGGCCAGGTGAGTTCAAACGGAAATATGAATGTGTTAGAGTCCGAATTAAATTTTTTGTAAAACACGAAAGTTTTAGGATTTTTCGAGAGCTAAAACTTTTGTGAAGACAACTTTTTTAAATTCAAATTGGATTTTTAAACTAACACAGATTTCTAAAGACTGTGCAGGGAACAGGAAATTCCTGCACAGGATTTTCTAAAACAATGCAGAAAAACTGTATTTTTGTACCAACACCCCTGTTTTGACTATAAAAACTGTTCCAAAGGTAGTTTTCAGCCTTTAATGATTTTTATAAAGTCGTACTTTGAAAACCACGAATTTTTAAGTTAAACAAAAGATTGTTGTCAAATTTTCCAAATTTGGATTTTAAAAGCCAAAGTATAGTAACAAGAGGTTGACGGATAGTAACCGGGAAGGATACCCAAGTTACTAAAGCTTAGGTCCGATAATAGGAATAGTAACCTGATACTATTCATATATACATAGGTTTAATACCCAAGGTTACCTCAAGTAACCTAACAAGTAATGGATCAAGTTTGGTTAACCACGAACTCTAGGGTTACGATTAGTAACCTAGTAAATGATCAAGACATGTGTGGGGGACATATAACTAGAATGTTGCAAAGGTTACCAACATTTTATAGGATCCTTATCCTATGTTTTTTTATATAGCAGGAAGTAACCTGCAGTTGTGATCTGAGTTAAAGCAACAAAACTTGGAACAAAGCATATCAGGCAAGTATCAAACCTCACCTACAGTATGAAAATAGTAAATACTATTTTCAAATATGCTATGTTAAGCTATGCTATTTACACTATATTTTCAAGTGTACATGCTATGTTATATTATGATATGTGATGCCATGCGATGATATGTAAGATATGCTATGACATGTTATGCCATGTTATAGGAATGTCATGTTGACAAAAATGCCATGTTTTCAAAAATGTCATGGTTTAAAAAATGCCACGTTTACAAAAATGTCATGGTATTTAAAAATGTCATGTTTTCAAGAATGCTATGTTATGGCAAGTGTTAAGTATGATGTGACATAGTGACATCATGAGGCATGTTCACTAATGTTAAATCACATGGTAAGATAAATCAAGTAAGGTGTCGTACCAACCTCCCGTGATCATGGAGGCTACATGTTTCAGTTGTAACAATTACCTTCCATGATCGTGAAGGGTCAAGTTATAATTCCCAGAACTGTTAGGGCCTTGCAAACCCTAGCTTTGTTTGGAGGTTGCACGTTTTTGGTACGGACATTATGGGCACACATATTGAGACAAGATAATAAATTAAAGATTGAGTCTATAATGAAGCATTAAAAATGTCATGTTTTCAAGAATGCTATGTTATGGCAAGTGTTAAGTATGATATGACATAGTGACATCATGAGGCATGTTCACTAATGTTAAATCACATGGTAAGATAAATCAAGTAAGGTGTCGTACCAACCTCCCGTGATCATGGAGGCTACATGTTTCAGTTGTAACAATTACCTTCCGTGATCGTGAAGGGTCAAGTTATAATTCCCAGAACTGTTAGGGCCTTGCAAACCCTAGCTTTGTCTGGAGGCTGCGCATTTTTGGTACGGACATTATGGCCCACATATTGAGACAAGATAATAAATTAAAGATTGAGTCTATAATGAAGCATAAGACATTCAATCAATCATAAATGGTTCATGCATAAGTTACATGATGATTGACATGTTTCTAAAATGTTTGAAATATTTTGTGAGATTATATTTGTACTTGCTGGGCGGAAGCTCACTCTTATATTCCATATTGTAGGTAAGAAGCCTGCAGCTTAAGTGGTGGGCTATGCGGACGATGCGACGGGTGAAGGGCGGTGTGGGATACCACTATGTAAAATTTTCCGCAACCGCTTTTGAGTTAAAATATATATATTTCAAAAGTATATTATGTTATGCAGTATGTATGAAGTTTGAAGGCTTGAGATTATACTTTCAGTATGGTATGTATGCATGACAAGTTTTTCTCTACAAGATAACTTATGTGAATATGTTTTTTTTTTTTTTTTTTAATTTCTCAAATTTTCAAGTAAAGAACAAGTATGTATGGTGTCGACCTGGCTTGGGAAGTCGGGGCGTTACAGTTTGGTATCAGAGCGGTATCCTGCCAGCCTACTTCACTTCGCCTTACATCGCTTCTGCAACGGGCCAAGTAAGTTATGTTATTTTTTTTTTCTTACGATTAGAATTAGTTAAGATTTTATGTGCGTAGTAAGTATCTTCTTTCAACAGCCATGCTGGAAAATGTTGGACACAGGGATGACGTTGGGTGGTGCCTTAGCTTGATGGTGGCAACTAGGTGACGTACGGAAATGATGGGAAAGTTTTATATCTTCCCCAAATGTTATGGTTATGTACTCTTGTTGTGAAGGAGATACGAACAAGAACATGATGAATTCAGATATGTTCATGTTATGCTTTTATATGGAATGAAGATTATGGTTTTATATAAAAGGCATGATTTCAAGAAGCTGAACTTATTTCCTTATTTTCCATACAAAACCATGCCACCAAAGCATAGAAGAGCACCGACCCAAGACGTTGATCTTGCGGCTCAGCTAAATGAACTAAGGCAAATGATGTTAGCCCAACAGCAAGAGATAGGGGGGCTTAAAGCTCAGTTAGCTCAGCAGAACCAGAGACCTCCAGATGCCGAGGTACCACCAGCACCTGTAGATCAGCCTGCGGCATCAGAAATTCCTGATGTTGACCCGGTGATCCCAGAGAACCCCATAGCCCCCGAAATACCTATTGCGCCTGTAGCTGTACCACCAGCACCTCTGGTTCGAACTTCAGAAGAACTTTATGACAGATTTCGGCGCATGAAGGCACCAGAATTCGAGGGGTCTACAAACCCAATTGAGGCCGACAACTGGTTGATTGACCTCCAGGTCGCCCTAAATTTCCTCAGACTTAATGATCAGGAGAGAGTCATCTGTGCATCCTTTATGCTACGGAAAGATGCTCGCCTCTGGTGGGAAACAGTCCAAATCCGGCGAGATGTTACTGAGATGACTTGGGAGGACTTTGTGGAGGAGTTTAAGGAGAAGTAGTTCAACACTGAGGTCATGGAGGCTCAACAAGACAAGTTCGATAAGTTCCGCCAAGGAAATCTGTCGGTAGCCGAAGCCGTCAAAAAGTTTGAGCAGTTAGCACGTCTCTGCCCTCACCTCATCAGTTCCGAAAGGGACAAAGTAAGAAAAATGATGAGGATGTTTCACCCGGACTTAGCAGTGGTAATCAACAGTGGCCCCCATCCACCACTCACTGTTGCTGAATGTGTCAGCAGGGCAATTCGAGCTGAGTACTGGGTAGGACAAAACAAGGAGCAACGGGCTAAGTTTTTCCAGGAGAAGAGGGAAGAAAAGGCCCAAGCTAAGCAGAACCAGGCCAAGCAAGGCCAGACCTCACAACAGAAAGGTCAAGGAGGACCTTCAGGTCAAAACAACAACAGGCAGTACGGCAGCAACCAACAGAAAAGGAAGTGGAATGCAGGAAGACAGGGGAATCAACAGAATTTTCCCCAGAAGAAGAATACTCCTGATAGCAACAGTTATCCCACTTGTCAGAAATGTGGGAGAAGGCACCCGGGAGATTGCCGTGCTGGAAACGGTCGCTGTTTTCTATGTGGCAAGGAAGGCCACTATGCTAGAAACTGCAATCTCAATCCCCAGAGTCCGCAGAACCAACAGAGAGGACAGAGATCTCAACTTCACGCTGCACAGATAAAGCTCGAGGGACCTGCAATCTCTCAAGGCAGGCTGGAAGCTCCAGAACCTCAAGGACGCATTTACGCCTATACATTTAGGACTGCATTACCCTCCGGGGAGATTCTGTTGTTTAATTATTGGATACATCACGTTCCAATAATTATATGTGGTAGGGAAATGTATGTCAACTTGATCATCATTGACCTATACGACTACGATGTCATTCTGGGTATGGATTTCTTGGGGAAATACAACGCAGTTATCGACTGTCCACGACGTACTATCACGTTCAAGCCAATTGGAGGCGAGGAGTTTATTTTTAGAGGATCGACTCCAAGACAGCCGAAAATGTTCATTTCTGCGTTGAAAGCTAGAAAATTGTTGACAAAATGATGTATGGGATTTCTAGCCAACATGGTGGATAAGACGCAAGAGACCGAGAGCAGACCGGAAGAAGTACCGATAGTCAAAGAATTTATAGAAGTTTTTCCTGAAGAGTTGCCAAGACTGCCACCAGAACGAGAAATCTCTTTTGAGATCGAGTTACTTCCTGGATCGGCACCAGTATCCAAGGCCCCTTATAGGATGGCGCCTGCCGAAATATACTAATGAGCTTATGCTCAGCAAATACAAACTTAATCTCACAAAACATAACAAATATCGTGCAATTTATGTATGAACCATTTATGGTCAATTATGAATCTCTTATGCTTCATTATGGACTTATTATCTTGCTTAACATATGGGCCCTTTGTGTACTTACCAAATGCGTGCAATCCATATAAAGTTAGGGTTTGCAAGGTCCCTAACGATTCTAGGAATCATATACGTAAGCCTTCACGATCTGTGGACGATCTGCGGAAGGTCTTAGCATTTTAAAACAGACATAATCCTCCACGATCTGCGGGAGATTGGTACGACACTTTACTTGTCTTGGTTTAGTCTTAGCCTTGTTATTTAACTCTTGATGAGGATGCTTAAAACCATGCTTCCACATGAAGTCTTTAACAAAGACTAGTTTCAAGACTAAGATTCTTAACTTGTGATCTTATTAGTCATTATGCATGTGATACATGAATATGGCATGACATAAAGATTAATGGCATAAAACAACTTGTGATATGTTTATAAAATATGACATTATCGTAAACTATGGCATAATAGTAAAGTGTGTCATTATTGTAAAACATAGCACATGCATGCTTATGGCATATTGGTAAAAATATGACATATACATAAACATGGCATATCATGTCATACATGTAAACATGTCATGCTTGAAAATAATTTACTATTTTTCATACTATAGGTGAGGTTTATACTTACAAGTTGTCCTAAGCTCTTATCCTATCGTACGAAAAGGCAAAGCAACAGGTTATATTCCTGTTTTCAATTAAAACGTAAGAATCGTTCTGTCACATAACTCAACCAACTATAGCATACAATGTTGGTATCTAATTTGATTATCATTGGTAATCAGGGATACAAACCTCATTATAACAAGTCGGTATCCTATCTGACTACCATGGGTAACCATAAACACAAAGCCCAACATAATAAATTGGTATACTATCCGATTACTATTCATCATAGAATTGTTATCATATATTTAAGTAATTTGGGTCTCTTCCTATTTTCTTAAAAATACATTGTTTTCATAATTTCAAGTATTATCTTAAAATTACCTTTTAAAACCAATTATAAAATTTTAAAACCCTTTTAAAACTGTTTTCTTTGTAAAACCATGATTTCATTTTAGTCGGAAATATAAAATCATAAAACTTTGAAAACTGCTTTTGAAAACAGCCTTGTAGTTTGACTGAAAATGTATGTGCAGGAATTTTCTGTACCATGCACAGTTTTGAAAATCCAGTTTTAACTTTAAATCGGTTTGGAATTTGAAAATTTTGTCTTATGAAAGTTGTAGATCTCATCGAAACCTACAACTTTTGTTTTATTGTCAAAAACCTGAATCTGCCTTTAACTTGCTCGTTTCTTCTTTTGAAAAATTATGGTCATGTACATTGCCTGTACATACCAATCTCGAATTTTGATAAAAACAGAGACCTTTGGAGTCTTATTTTAAAAAACCGTCTATGTTGTCCCCTAGGATATTCAATTTTCTACAACTTTTATGTTACAACATTTTCCAAATTTGACCTCTAAGGGGCTCAAAATTCAGTTTTCAGAAAACTGTCCAGTTTAATTCGAAAATTGACAGTTTTGAAATTTGCTGGTTTTTGGTTAAAAATCTGTGCACACTACCTCAAACGGACAAAGCCGTGAGCCTATATCAACATGCAGCGCGTTGGATTTGTTCTTAGCATTCATTCATACACTTGTTCATCTTCTTGAAAAACACAACATTTGATAACTTTCTAGTTTGTCAAATTGTGTTTTTAGGTTAATTCCTTAACCAACATACTTAGATCATTCACAAAACCATCATTCATAAATCATCCATATTCAAGCATTGTGAAAACAAATTCACAAACACTTGGTGAGCACGTAAAACCATTAAACTCGTTCTAGAGCATATCAGCAAATAAATGCTTAAGGCTATCAACCAAATCATCCTAACCATAGATCTAGGCCATACCAATCATATAAAACCATAACATAGGGCAACATAAAAATTATGAGCTTATGCTCTTACAACCCAAGCTTGAAATACACATGAATCCTTAATCAAACTTTATGAAATTCTTAGAGGGTTGAGGGGTGGATCTAGACTTTGGGATGAGAAATTTGTTTCCTCCTCACTCCACTAACACAACCGGCCACTCTTGCTCACTCTCTCTCTCTCTTTTTTCTTTTTCTTTTTTTTTTTTTTCCGGTTCCTAAGGGCTAGAGGAGAAGTTGGAAAAGAACTAGAAATTTTGAGGTTCAACTAAGTTGTTCACATACAACCCCACATCACCTATTTATAGGTGAAAATTCTGAAATTTTCAATAATTATTTTTCTTCTTAAAATTACATATTTGTCCCTAAAAACAAAATATTTTCCTACCCTCTTAGGTGGCCGGCCATGTGGAGGCATTTTAGGCCAAAAATCCTTTCATAATTATCCATTTCCCCATATTTTCAAAAATCCCCAAATATTCTATATTTATCCATGATGAGGTGTCCTCCAAGTAAGGCCTTGTTTGGCACTCCTCCTAATATGCAGTCCATTTTATAATAATCCAAATATTACAAATACTGTTTTGACTATCAACAGTACTGTAATACTGGACCGCAGTTCAGAGTCATCTGTACTTAACTGGACTGTGTATGGATTTTTCTTAGGACTTGAAACTACTTAGTTCTCCTTGCTCCAAATATTATCCCATACCTTATTCTTAACTCTGCATCCGTAATGACGGTCGGCTGTAGTATAATTTCAATACTGCTTATAATACAGCAGTAGCATCTTATACAGATCATAAGTGATTCTGGTCATACTTAGCCAAAATAAAAACATAAATCATGATTCTGTCTTTTTACCAAAAAGCCTCGTTTTAGACATAATAAATTTATTATTGAGTCTCATAGCTAATTAAACGAGAACTCAAATATATACAGATAATAAAATTATGAATTTCACATTGATATTCATAATTTTCATGAAACATTACATAAACACATAGAATGAACTTAAATTTCTTTACATATAAGGAAATCATTAGTCCGTAAAATTTCGGTTATTACAGACCAAGCCTTAAATGTCACAACTATGTGTCATTTTTATCATTAGAAATCTTTATTCTTTTAGGGGTTGGTTCAGCTGACTTTAAACATTTCGGTTTGAAGTAATTTATTGAAAATTGGTTTAACAAAATATAGACCATTATCCACATAACCAGAACAAATATTCATAACATTCTTATAAATTGAAACAGAGTCAACTTTAAAAGAAACTGAAATAAATTATTCAAGCAACTTTGAAAAAAAAATCAAATTCGGTTTGAAATTCGAAATGAAATAAACATTGTCCAAAAATAAATATTTATTATTATGAAATGACAGTCGCACTGTCCCTACTGCTGTCGCTGATAGTCTTTCCCCATTGCCAACTCTCATCGTGAAAAATCCCTCTTCAAGATCCCTAGATGACTTAAGCATCTGCAAAGAAATACAAATATGGTTTGATGCCCCTGAATCAATAATCCAGCTTGAGAAATCATTCTCAACTAAGCATGTTTCCATGACTAGTAAATCTGATTTACCTTGTCTCTTCCTCTTTTCGATCTTCATCTTGCCCTTCTGTTTTCCCACATTTTTCTTCTTTTTATTCTTTGAAGAAGAAGCCTTCCCCTTAGCTACATTGGCTTTGGCAACATTTGCCTTGCCACCCTTATCATCAATAAGGGTCTCATAGGTCAACAGCTCATTCAGAAGTTCAGTCAGAGTATACATCTTATGGTTCATGACGTAGTTCGTCCTAAATTGGAGAAAAGCAAGAGATAGTGCCTCCAAGATCATGCCAACCTGGGTCTTTTCATCAATGTTCACACCATTGATTTTAGCCTCGTTAAAATGATGAATCATTTTGAGGACATGCTCACGCACTGAAGAACCATTCTTCATTTTGCCGTTCATAACGGCTTTCACGGCTTCGTGGCGGGCTTGCTCGGATGGGCATCCAAACATGTTCTGCAAAGATTCCATAATCTCGCTAGCAGATTCAAGGGCTTCGTGCTTAGCTCTAAGCACTTCATTCATTGCTGCTAATAAGTAACAGTGGGCCATGTTGTTTGCAATAACCCAACGATCGTATTTTTCCGAGACAACCTTAGAGGCATTCCCCGGAGGCACTGGAGGACAATCCTCCTTAAGGACAAAATGGTAGTTTTCATTTATCAGTAGAATATTCATGTTGCTTTTCCATTTGACAAAGTTTTCATCAGTTAAAACTTGAGAGGCGAGAAGTGAAAAAATCGGGTTTGACATATTTACTGAAAATAATTAAGAAATATTTTTCAATAAATAATTGCATAAATATCGTAACAAAATTAAAGGCAAAGTAAATATGATGCATGAATGCATATGTTAAAATACCAAAAAAAAAAAAAAAAAAAAAAAAAAAAAAAAAAAAAAACATGTTTACTTTAAAAGCCTAAGGAATTTTAATCACCACAACTAAGTGCTACCGTAGGGTAGGTCAAATAATTACTAATTAAAATGAGACATTCTCAATTAATAAATATTACCCGAAATATCTCATATTTCTAATAATTATTAATTTCCTTTAATTTTTTGTCAAGAAAATAATTAACTAATTTAATTATCTCTTTATGAGTATAACATACCGTATCTTTTTTTTTTAGACTTAACTTAGAAATTGCCGCCGTATGGTAGGTCAATTCATCCTATCTCATGGAAGACAATATTGGTATTGTGTTTAATAGACACCTTCCGTAGGGAGGACAAAATCAAAGCGCCTCTAGGCACTATTATAAAACTCATGGTGTTGTACTAACGGTGGAACATTGGATTTATATTGTCATATTACCCACTCCCACTCATTATTTTGTAAAAGCGTATCTTATTTATAAAACAACTCTTGTTTCATAAACCTTAGTAAATTTAAACAATTTAAATTACTAAGCCTTTATAAATTTTAAACAATTTAAAATTATAAATTAAATCAATTGTGATATTTTAAAATTTAACACTTAAATTTTATGAATTTCACATTTGACCCACTAATTTTGCAAATCCGTTTGCTAAATTAATTTCAAATTTAATCTCATTAAATTTGTGACTAGACCCACTAAATTAATTGCTAAAACATTAGGAAAAAATGCACAAAAATGCATGACATACAAAATAGGTAGGCACTTTTCTATTTTAGATGACATGTGATATGCATGGCAATGTAATTATCATCAACATAATAAAAACATTCAAACGCAAGCGAAACGAAAAAACTTGATCGGGTTCTATGGAAACCTAAAATTACAACCTAAAATTTAAAAAAAAATGATATAATAAAAAAATTTGGGTCTTCTTGTAATTTTCCAACTCCTCTTTATGAGTAATGGTGGTCCTTATTGAATTTCTCAATTAAAAAAAATTAGATTTAAAAAAATCTTTAAAAAAAATACTTTGTTTTTTTTTTTTTTTTTTTCGGGTGGGTGTGTGGCTGGGCACTGCCCATGCACTGGCCGAATGGGCCTTGCTCATGGGCAGACCCAGCCTGCTTATGGGTGGCCCAGTTCACTAGGCCAGCTAGGGTTCCCAGAACCCTAGCATGTCGTGACTGCAGTTGCAGTCACGAACGGCTTGCTTGGGCGCAGCCAACCCAGACAGGTGTTCCCCACCGACCGGCAGCCATGGCCAATGATCGGCATGGCTGCTGTGCAATGCCGCCGGCAGCATCCGTATGGTCGCTGGCTCCACCCTTTTTTTATATAAAAAAAATTAAGAACTTTTCTTTAAAAAAAAAAAATTAAGAACAATTCTTCATCAATAGAAAAATTACAACATAAATCCTATTTACAATTGATCTAATCAAAAGAAAATTACACCATGATTCCTATTTACAATTGATCTAATAATCAAAAGGAAAAATACAAACTAATTTCCATGAAACCGGAAAAATTTACGACCAATTCATTCGCACAAACATTCATCATCATAATGATAAATAGAAACATATAACAATATGCATAAGTGCCTACCCAAAATCATACAAAGATTATCATATAATCACTCATTAAATTAAAATAAGATATGGTCGGCTCTGATACCAATTGTTGGTTTTGAAAAAAAAGTTTTAAAAATTAGCGGAAGCATAGTACGGATCAAATCGCACATATAAAAATTTTTCTCAAAATTTTATCCGGCGACAATACTTATATTAATTTAATAAAATAAATTAAGAAGAAAGTTTAGAGATTGACCGTTGTCCGATAAAGTCAAAATTCTTGAACTCCTTCAAGAGCCTTCTTGAGAACTCCAAATCCTTCGGAAACACTAACGATTCTTTCTCAGCGTTCTCCAAGTCACGATGAACAGGAAACGAGTGGGCATTTCTGAATTTATGTTTGATCACACACCTAAATTTTGATTCACTTTGCATTCTCAACTAATGAGACAAAGTAAAGGAGAAGAGGAGAAGAAGTTCTCTAAAAAAATGATATGTATATTTTTTTCTCTGTCAAAAAGGAATTAATATATCATTTCCCTTATTTTTAGATACATCATATGTACCCCTTTTTTAGATATTACAGAAAAATAACTAACATCCTTTTTTAAAAAATTAATTAATTAATTAAATAATCATCTTCTTCATGTGGAACAACACACATGCCCACTACCTCCCTATAGTGGGCGTGTGTGATAGATATGAGAGAGAGAAAATATCTCTCCCATTATCTAATCAGTTATCTTTTTTTTTTTTTTTAATTTTATTTTGAGCTATTCAAAATAAAAACAACCGATCATTTCTTTTCCACGTGTGTCAAAATTCAAAATTAAAAATTCCACATACACTTTGTGGATGTAATGTGAACCACCCTGTGGTACACAACTATGGTGTGGTCCTTACCACACTGTATAATCTTTAATTTAAAATTATTTTAACTTTATTTTAAATAATCATATTATTTAAAATACAAATAAATCCAATTAATTTGTTGTGTGAATATTAATATAGAATTCTCAATTCTAAATTAATAAATTAGCCCAACATAAAATAATGTTCACATGATTCAATGAAGACGTTGAGAGGAACTATGGACTTTATAATTTTAAGCTCCAATAATTTTGACAATTAATTAACACCTTAATTAAAATATCAAAATTATTAATTGTAAATTATTCCATTAAAAATTTGGATTTGCACTCTTAAAATCATAAAACTAATTATATTCAAAGGATTTAAATTGCTCATTGATATAGTCACTACGTATAAATCAATCCTCCATAAACGGTTCATAATTAAAGTTAGGTATTTTTCATTAACCTCTTTAATTATATATTTCTCCTCAAGTACCATTGATTCTCTAATGAATAATATATTTATGATCTAATCATAAATTGAGCGCTCTAATTATTCAAGCCCCAAATCAATACTTGTGGGAACCGTCCATCTGACTTCTTTACAAATAAATGAATTTCATCTTATATATTAATATTCCCGGCTATTTATTATATTATATTTCCAATATACCAAGAATTTGACACTATTCATTTGTGTCATTACTCGATATGTCAAAAAATATAATACAATAAATATGAATATATTAATTACTCAGAATTAAGATCGATTCATATATGACAATAATTGATTAATTTTGAATTATTTATATGACAACGGAAATTATTAGAGATTCATAATTAATCATGTTTCAGTCCTATATAATCAAATTATAGTGCTTTCATTCCAATAATCTCATTATTAACAATCCGGATAAGACTATTTCATTCAGAATGTAATGAACCGCGCCAGTAATTTTAAATTAAAGATCACAACTTTAATTTTTAATTACGGACATATTTAGATTATTTTACTTTAAATATTATCCTCATGTATGTAACATTTATATACAATATTTAAAGTAACATTTAAATAATATAGGGTTTTTGATATTTATAAAGCATCTAAACATATATGTAAAAATAATATTGAAAAATTTCTCAAATTAAATCAGTAAAATAATACATTTTATTTATTTATGAGCACACATTCAAACAAATTAATGTATCGCTTATGGACATATCCTTAAAATTATTTGAAACTGTAAAAAATATCGGGAACAGTCCCGATATGAGGTGTGGCAGAAATTGATTTGATACATGTTCATATAACATTGATGTATTTGTGTTACATATATTTTATTTGAACATTAAAATATTTTTTTATTTATTGAAATAAACAATTATGTTGAGTATGAAAAATTATTATTTTCATTGTTCAAATAAATATATATAAATTTTGAATTAATTAAATATATAGTAGTTTAATTGGTGGACAATTATTAGTGGAAATTGTACTATGTAATAAGATGATGAAACGTGGCGCTTCCCTTTTTATGTGCACACGCGCCCACTCCCTTGGCACACGGAGTGTGCGATTTCAATCATTAAGGGCAAGTAAGGAATTTTCTTCCCATGGTAAACCAATCTCTTACGCTATAAATAGACCTTTTGTGGTCTTTGTTAGGGTTAAGACTTCTTTTAGCCACCATCTAGGTTTCTAGCTCTCTCCCTTTGAAGAAAAAAAGCCATAGCCAAAGTTATTAATGATTTAATGTCCCAATGGTACAATGATTTATTTTATAATAACATAA
The DNA here is from genome assembly GCA_009761775.1 of Ficus carica. NCBI lineage: Eukaryota > Viridiplantae > Streptophyta > Magnoliopsida > Rosales > Moraceae > Ficus > Ficus carica. The sequence goes on from CM019739.1 coordinate 3,270,122, forward strand.
GCTCATTCCTTGTGGATTTGAAAAATTTTTAAAAAATTTTATTACATTACGTTTTATGCATGTTTCAAAAATCTAAAAGCAACTTAGGTTTAAAAGATTGTTGCATTAACTAAAATGATGATATATCTAATGTAAAAATATGACAACTTATCATTTATAAATTGGTATTCATAAATTAATTTGATAAAAAAAAATAGCACAAAAATTTAAAATGTGTTCTGAAAAAATATGCAAAATAAATCTCGGTTCGTTCATATCGTCATTGTGAGTATTTTAACATAAAAATTATCTTATTTCAATTTAAAATAAGATAATTATGGACTTTTAAAATTTAAGTTTTTTGAAAACGGAATAGAGAAACTGATTTGTAGATTTTGGAGTTTTGGAGATGAGACGGCAAAACACCGTCTGGAAATATTACCCCAAATGGATCAAGATTAAAACTAATGTCTCTAACTTTACTCATTTATCCATTTGGGTAAATTATTAAGTTGATCTCTGAACCTTTAAATTTGTACAACTTTGGTCCACGTTCTTTTTTTTTTTTTTTTTTGTAGATGGAATAATCGTAAACTATTAAAACCGTTATTATAGTAGTCACTTCCGTTAATTTTTAAATGAAATTCGTTAGTTAGCATTACTTTTTTACTAAATTACTAATGGATTCCACCAAAAAATTAACGAAAATAACTATCGTAGCAACATTTTAATAGTTGAGTAGCATTTCCTGTTCATTTTTTCGTAGCTGAAATGAGCATAAAGTATTAAAAACGCTAGAATCACTTTTTACCTAAATTGCTAATGGATTACATCTAAATTAATGGAAATGACTATTGTAGCAATATTTTAATAGTTTTGGGGCATTTCATTTACAAAAAATAGATTAGGACCAAAGTTGCACAAAGTCAAAAGTTTATGGACTAAATAAGCAATTTGCTCTTATCACTTTAGTGAGTCAAAATCATGCATAGATAAGCAAAGGAAAAATACTATGTACATCAACTCCAAATTCTAATTATGGAGTATCAACCTATGTGACATATGAATTGTCATTTTTTTGTTAGTAACTATTTAAAGTATTATCGTATCGATTGATTGCATTTATCAATAAGAATATGACACATGAGTTGGTACTTAACAAGTTGAGATTATAGTTGATATCTTTAGCACTACTCTAAGTAAAGATATAAGATTGAATCAAATTAAGATGTATACTTTAGAATACTCCAGAAATATAAAGTATATTCTTTTTACAAATTCAAATATGTTTTTTGGGTTGATGCAAATTCAAAATATATGATTAAAAAAAACAGAAAAAATAGGTAATGAATTATTTTTCATTTTCATCCATTCCTTGGATAAAGAAACATAGAAATAAAATTTTAAAAAAATAAGGGAAGTCGAAATTTATTTAAATTTTGGACACTTGTTTCGGGATATTGCAGAAGGCGACATAGGCAAATGGCTTTTTATTGTTTATTTGGGAGCGGCTGTGGTAAATCTCCTTTAGGGGCATTACTGTAGTGTCCAATTTAATGGTTAGTATTGACGGTGTAATTGGATGCTTGTGAAAAAAGGTATACCAGATCTTAGATACACTTGGGCATACAATCATCCTTTTTCTAAAGGATTAATTTCAAAAATAGTACATGTGGGAAAAATTTTCTTAAAACTAGCACTACTTTTGTTTTCTTTCATTGCTAGCACTGTCACAACATTTTTCCTTATGATTTGTGGGACCCAGAAGCTTTTAAAGGATGCCAAATTCCAGGATTACCCCCGCTTCTCACCCGTCCAAATCTCCCTCTAATGCCCTAACTTGATTTTAAACCATTTTTAGTATTTAAGAGAGAGAAACTCCCATTTAGAGAGAGAAAGAGAGTGAACGAGAAAAAGAGACCACCACCCATAGAAACCGTCGGAAACCACTCCACAACCACTCGGAAATCATTTGAAACCGTCAGAAACCACCACCAACACCCTCTATAAAGCTTTTCGAACTCTGTAATAGATGAAGAATCTTCTAAAACCACCCAAACCCAATAAAAAATTATTCAGTCTCCTATGTCTAAACCCACGAAGTTGGCAGAGATAAACATTATTACCGAAAAGAGGTCTTTCCGAGTGATGGCTTTGGTAGAAAAAAGGTCATCGGCGGAGAAAAATACTAAAAAACTGGCACCAGAGAAAAAAAGAAGGGCGCTCGAGGAAGGGTTAAAGAGAAAGCAGGGGGAAATCGAAGTTAAGGAATCCAAGAAGGCGAAAAGAACCCTAGAAGAGAAAAAGAACTCGGAGGCTAAAGAGGTAAAAATTTTGCATTTTCAATTAATTGTTTAAAAAGTATGCATTTTTAAAATACATTTGGTAAAAATGTGCAATTTTTATGTGGACGTTTGCATTTTTTATTGATTTTGTAAAAAAAAAAAATTTGCATTTTTATATGTGTTTTTGTTGAGATTCTGCATTTCTAATTAATTTGTTGACAAAAAAATTTGCATAAAAAACGTAAAGTTTGTATTTTTATTTTTTTTTTTAATTTTGTTACATAAACTAAAAGTTTGTTAGTTTGGTATTTGGATATTGAGAGGAAAAATGAGTATATTGGTTTAAGTAAATTTTTCGTTGCCGAAGGTGTTTGTGTTTGTGTTGATGTTTGGTTAATTGTTGGTGATATTGAAAAATACGGTTATGTGGTTATTTAGTTGAGATCATGTTGTAATTTTACCCATAGGTCATTTTTATGATAATTTTCTGATCATCAATTTAATTACTTAGAGTTCTGTTATTTTTCATCTGGTCATTTTTATGATTACTTGATGGTCATAAATATAATTACTCTCTTGTGATACCATTACCACAGGTTTTATATGTTCGACGCGTATGGCTACTGAAAATATTTGTGCAAAAATAAATACTTTCATTAACATTGCAGAGACTTGTAAAAACTTGAAAGAGTGGTTGTCACCCTAACAGTACCATGGAGTGATCTGGCAGCCATGCATTAAGAAATTTCTGAAGTTAAAGACGCTTGGCTGGGCTGGGCAGATCTTGCACAACATTGTAATGTGTTTAATGGATCACTCAGGAATTGTGATGCTTTGTGGTTTGAGGTTGGTGAAGACCTGAGCAGATTTTCTATCAACAAGTTCTGCCTAATAACCAGCATGAAATATGTAGGGCCTACCCATCTCGCACTGGCAGTTGATAACTGATTAGTGAGTGGATATTTTTCTACATTACGAGCCATGTCGAGAGAACATTTGGAGGTGCCGCTGTCGAATGTAAAATTTGACAACGACGACGATGCTATCAAGCTTGGCTTATTGTAGATGATATTTTGCATTCCTCTTACAAATGCAAATTCCATGAAGATAGACCTAAAATATTTTTCCCTAACTGATAACTTGGAGGAGGTCAATGCTATTTCGTGGGGCGTGCTCTCATGGGAAGCAACCCAAGCTGCAATATGTAATGCAGTTGAAAACAAGTTGTCTTTAAAGAGAAGACCATTAAAGAAGATTGATAAAGTACAATACAGTATCGCGGGCTTTCCTTATGCCTTACTCGTTTGGGCATATGAGAGCATCCCAACAATAGCTGGTAAATTCACAACCAAGCACGTTGAGGCCAATCCTTGTATGTTGTCATGGACTTCCGTAGATAATGTGAAGTTTGATACTGTGATGTCAGCTTTAACCACTGTTGGCGAGAAACAAGTAATTTATATACTGTATTATTATTATTGTTAGTGTCATTTACAAGTGTTAGTCATTTACAAAATGACCGGGTGGTAATTTATGTAATGACATACTTACCAATGTTGGTCATTTACATAATGACTGGGTGGTAATTTTTGTAATGACATATTAATACCAGTGTTGGTCATTTACATAATGACCGGGTGGTGATTTTATAATGACCATACTTTTGTTAATACAAGTGTTGGTCATTTACATAATGACCCGATGGTAATTTTTGTAATGATCATACTTTTGATTGTGTCAATACCAGTGTTGGTCATTTACATAATGATCGGGTGGTAATTTTTGTAATGACCATACTTTTATTAGTGTCAATACTAGTGTTGGTCATTTATATAATATCATGTGGTAATTTTTTATTAAATCAAATGTGTGCAGGCGAAGTATTTTGTGATGATGCCAATCGACAAAGAGTTGAAAGAGTCATATGTTACGGAACTATATTTGAAGAACCCTACGATTGTGCCTCAGGCACCTTGTAAGACACTTGTCACGCAACCGAGTACCAATACAAACTCTAAATGGTTGGAGTTTCAGAAAGAGATTCGAGGAGAGGTCGATTCAATGAACAAAAAATTAGACGAGCTGAAAAAGTGATAGAAGAAGTCCAGGAAGCTTCTGCTAGGGTTCTACAATTATTGTATAACCTCAATGACAATGTTGAGGGGAACCCAACCATTTCGTACCATGTAAGCTACAGGCACAAGAGAAATTTTCAGAAAGATGACTCAGATGCCATGAAAACTGATTCTAATGACCTCCGATTTGGCCCTCAAATTAATGGCTTCCTCGACTCTGACATCGGTGTCGTTGCGGATAAGGTGTGAAGGCAACCCTGGACTTCTTAAATGCTGATAAGTTGATTGTTTGTAGTTGCCGGTAATCTCTATGATGACCCCATGGTAACTAATATAATGACCACTAATGTTTTCCCATTTTGCAGTCACTACTACAAAATAGAGATTCGACGATGGTTAAAAACCGTCGTGGTAATACTTAAACGACGGTTTTCTAACCGTCGTGGAATCCACAGTCGTGGTATATATTTGGATTCCACGACGGTTTGAAAACCGTCATGGTAGGTAACAACGAAAAAAAAAAATTACGAATGGAGCTACCACGACGGTCGAGTAACCGTCGTGGTAGGTAAAAAAAATTTACGAATTCCCACTAAATCAACACTTTTTTCCGGAACACATTTAAATCAAAAAATCAACACTTTTTTTCAGAAATTTCCCAAATCTGTGCCTTACCCAACCAATTTAATTCAATTTAAAACACAACCACAATGAACAATCACCAAAAATGTAGGGGACGGATTTTGGCCATTTCGGATGGAATCTTCCCAACTCAACAATCTACAAAATCAACATTTTGGACGGAACATTTTATCAACAACCACAATCAACAAAATCAACATTTTGGACGAAAAATTCTCAAATCCGTGCATTACCCAAGCAATATACATTACAACTTTCCGGCTTGTCGAGCGTCGGTATGGGCGGAGTGTGGCGAGAGAGAGAGGGAAAGCCGCGTGAGTTCCTTGGTGGACCCGTCGGAGAATGGAGGAGGCCGCGTGAGTGGTGGAGGAGGCCATCGGAGAATGGAGCCAAGAGAAAAATTTGAGAGGTGAGATAGAGAGAGGAGGCGCGGTGAGATAGAGTGAGCTTTTGGAGATTTTAAGTAGGGAGGGAGTGGCGAGAGAGAAACAGAGGGAAGAAATTGGGTGGCTATGGGTATGGAGTTAGAGAGTGAAAAAGTGAAAAATGCTCGGAATGCAATGGGGTGGGAAAGAGGACATTTTTTTGGGTTTTAATACATGCTCCAACAAATTGAATTTAATTTAAAAAATTTCAAAATTCCCGCCTTAGTACCTACCACGACGGTTTTTGGGGAAAACCGTCGTGGTATGTCGTGGTATGTAACATACCACGACGGTTTTCCCCAAAAACCGTCGTGGTAGAGTCCAAAAATTTTATAAAAAAAATTTGAAAAAAGACCCTTCCATGACCGTTTTTTAAAAAACCGTCGTGAAAAAATGCGGCAAAAACACGGAGCGAAACAAAGTTTTCCGAAAACCGTCGTGGAAGAGCTTGCTTCCACAACGGTTTTTAATAACCGTCGTGGAAGCTTGCAAAAAAAAAAACAAAAAAAAATTTTTTTTTAGCTTCCACGACAGTTTTTAAAACCGTCGTGGAATCCCTTCGAGGATAGAAAGAATGAAGAAGCAGTCAAGGAACAAGAGGAGAACATAAATAATTAGGTTGTTCCTAATTTCTGTAACAAACAAACATAGTCATTTTGATTGTTACATACGAGTCATAATTTTTTTTACCTATTTGATATTTGTCATTTATAGATCCTTCAACAGAAGAGGTCTAGACTTTCAAGGCTTGGACAAAAGAGGTTTGGACCTCTGGTTGAGAGTAGCTCAGCAGCCTATGCTCCAACGAAGATGGTCATATTTTATGCCCTCCCACAAGGCCTCTCAGATGAACCTCCTAAAGAGAACCTAGAGCAATTCAGGGTGTGGATAAAGAAATGATTATTGAAGAAGCCTCCTTAAGGGTAATTTGGTTGTGACGAAAAAATGTCATATTGCTTTGAAAATGATATTTAATATTATTCTTACTAATTTTTTTTTTTTTTTAGGAAACGGTCTGCGCGATACATCGCAAAATATGAGACATTGGACAAACCCCATGACCTCAGATTTATGGCAGTTGAAAAAAAAAAAGTTGGTTTTATGAGTTGGTAACCTCTCTTGTGTGACTCTGAGATGAAGTAAGTAGTTTTTTTTTTTTTTTTTTTTTTTTTTTTACCATATGGTCAATTTTTGTTAACCTTATGTAAAGTAAGTAATTTTTTTGCTGACTCGTATTGTTTTGCCTTTTACTTCTGGTTTGTGTATGTAGCACATTGGCGTTGCATTCTACTATTTAAGGAAGAAAATCATGCATTTTCCCGAACTGCTACAACGAAAGGTCACAATAGTAAACACGTTTTTTAGTGCCAAGATTGGTGCATTATAGCTCGTCTACAAGAAAACACTAGATAAATTTGATTGGAGATCGTATGATTCTTTAATGAAGATCATACTTGACGTGTCTATCCGTTGCGGTTTGTTATGGTTTGAGGTGAATACTTTGCTAATACCAATGTACTTGTTGTTTGAAAAACAGTTCCGATATCAGAGTTACGGTGCAGCGGAAGTTTTAAAAATTTTATGCCGATTCAGAAAACAAGCTCATGATGTATATAATAATAAATTAAATACATGATCAAGCGTACCTTGTTTCTCGGATTCCAGAATTGCTAGAGCGTCGACCAACGTGTCTTCTCTACTATTCTCGAGTCCCCATGTCTCAGAGTGTATGTGGGCACACGTGCTATGAATCCAAGCGACCGGTAATTCTTCCGAAGTCTAGATCCCACTTTCTTAATCCCGATGTACCTCGTTGAGAATTCGATCCGGGTTCATTCTTCAAAACTACAAAACAGGAACCAGTTAACCTTCTATAAAAAATATCACTCAACTTAACATTTCTCACAGTTTTGATTCAATGAAAATTTCTCTCTTTTTCTCACACAGTTTTGATTCTTCAAAACTAGTTTTTGGTGTTTTTCTCTCTCCCAAAAACCATCCACCTATTTTAGTGTATGATAATAGTTGGCTTTTTTCAAGAACCTCTAGCCTTTATATAATACTCCAATTCTTTTTAAAAAATATCTCCTACTAGAATAATTATTTTTCTAGATAATCTTTTGAACCAAATGATCATTCAAATTTCGGGCTAGGTTCTTTAAACCTTATGGACGGTTTTTTGCTAGGAGAAGGCTCAAAAAATTCGTGCTCCACCTAATGTGGAGATTGATTGGTGGTTCAAATTTAAATAAAAAATCTAGACTAGTCAAAAAGTCCTAATCCTATCTAGATTCAAACTCTTTTTAAACCATTTGAATTTAAATAAGATTTTCTTATTTTAATTTAAATAAATATTTTGTACAAACATTATTAATATTTAATTAATTTAAATAAATGGAATATTTTAGATTTCCTTTTCACCAAAAAAAACATTCACCATTCTTTAAGAAAATAAAATCTATCAAATAAGCTACATTATTTAAATCAATTAATAATTTAATGTTTGTAATATATTTAAACAATTTTGAAACAAAATCTTCTTCCCTACATCCATTAAAAAACAATGCACTATTACTTAGGAGAGAAAATTTTTGTTTTTAAAAATTAAATAATTCAAACACAATCTTATTTCCAAAATTCAATTAACCAAAATAATTAACAAATAAATGTTTTATTTACAACCAATTATATGTTGACAAATCACATTATTTGTCTACATTAATTTTACATGTTCAATCCTTTTCCGGGACTGCATGTAAGAGAGTATCATGTCTCAATAGATAATTTTAAATTCCCATTTTATTTACCGATCTCATTAGGAGCAAATCCCAAGACGCTTCATGGAACTATATAAGCTAGTAGAGAGAACCGATGGAAATATGTAAAGAGGCTCCTATAATTGTGAAAAATTAATCCCGGATTAATTATTCATCAATTATCAACTTCAGAACTATTACACTAAAAGTCTGAAGCTGAACTCCCATTTACATACCGTATTACGAAAGCTCTCTAACGCAGTGCTTCTTCCATGATTTATTCATCGCTTGCTTAATCCCCATATGTTATCCATGATTGAATTAAGGACTTTTTCCGTTTTACCTTTTCAATCATTTTAACTTAAAGTTCCATTATTCTCCATTGAAAGAACCATCAATTGTAAAGCCATATAATCGGTAAACCATCAGAGAACACAAAGTAAACCGATAGCCAAGATCTTGCTATATTATCTTTCAATTCCCGAATAATGTCTTTAAATAGATAACATGTATTATCATTAAGATAGCTATGGATTCCGTATCTATGAATCTTGATTTCTCCATCAATAAGTCATACACCCAAAACACAAGTATATTGACCATCAATTATTAGTGTCTCACCTATAGTGGATCAAAGTACATAAGTCATGGATGCGAACTCAAGTATTCATTTCAGGATTAAGATTAATGCAGGATGATTATCAAAGCGTCATTGATTCTTATAAACTGAATTATTAAACCGAATTAATTAACATCTTAAGTCCAGTCCAATGTCATACCTCAATACTAGTATACATTAAAGTTTCTACTTGGAACCTATCCGATGGTTAAGACAAACCATCCCTCCAAGGAAGTAGACAACCTTTACAATCTTATCATGAATAAGATCCGATATACATATGTATACCCCGTATACATATGGTAATCCGATATATTACCAACAGCCTAGGAGTATTTTATGTTTACTCAAAATAATCATACAATCAACAAATGAAAATAAATAAAACACAACTTATTAAACATGAATAGCCTCTTTTTATTAATATCAAAATGTCATATTTATAAAAAATCCCTATAATTGATTTTCTATCCTTATGGCACATATAGATCCCAACACTTGCAAGATTTGAAACATTAGGTATTAGCAAAGCTCGACCTTCTGAATTGGACCATTGAAGTGTACAACTCTCTTAATCATGAAGGCTTTCACAATTACAAGGTTCGAGAAGCATTAGAATATATGTCCAAGTTTATTCCAATACTGGCTGAGAGGATCAGTTTATTCGAATTCAAACCAAGGAACACTCTTAATTATGAAGGCTTTCACAATTACAAGGTCCAAGAAGCATTAGAATGTATGTCCAAGTTTATTCCAATGCTGGCTGAGAGGATCGGTTTATTCGAATTCAAACCATGAAACCATTCAGGAACTTACCCAATACCTGTTACCATCATGCAATATATTCCTTGACAAGAAAATGGGTGAGTTAATGGTTTGTGATTTGTTGTCATTTGTGAACTGTAAAATAGGGGTGATTGTGGTATATTTACTATTAAGAATGCTGAATGCTTGATAGAAGGGAGGAACATCCATTATTGGGTTATTCAGGGGCGCATGAATATTTTTTGGGAGTGGCTAACATGCTATATGTAGTCTCATGCAAGGAGGAAGGTTGAAGACAATTACAAGAGTGATAAGGACGTGAATGTTATAGACTTATATATAACTTTTTTTTTTTTAATCATTTTATATTTCCATGATGAAAATAGCCCCATTATGTTCTTCATTAAAGACCATTTTTAAAGTTTTAGAACTCCTTTTGTTGCAACATGTTATCTTTGCTCTTCAATATATTTTTGTCAAACCATTAGCACTAAGGTCACAATAAAATTGACATGTTAGTCATTATGAAAATGACTATTTGTGTTAAACTATCAAATGTTAGGCAAATCTATGTTTTTTTTCCCCCCATTATAGACAACGTATGCCAACTCCCATTTGTATTTTAAAACCCCTTTTGTTACATCAATTTCAATATATTTTTGTCAAATCATTAGCACTGAGGTCACAATAAAATCGACCTGTTGGTCATTATGAAAATAACTATTTATGTTCAACTGTCAATTGCTAGGCAAATCTATATAATTTTTTTTTCATTATAGACAACGCATGACAACTCACATTTGTGTTTTAGGACCCCTATTGGTTGTCATAAATGCATACCTCCATCCATTAAAGTATGGTCGCAATTATTTTTTAAGATCTGCTTGCAAAAGGTATCGGTGCATGTTGGGGTTACGATTCCGGATGGATTCCATATGACGCTGGTGCTCGCTGACAAGATACGCCCTCGATGCACCGTCAAAATAGGTCTTCATAGGGCCCTTGAAATCTTTGTACCTCGTATTCAAGTTTGCAGCAAAGTGTTGAACGCATATATCGAAATCAGCATCTGGATAGACAATGTTGGCTGCATATTCGATACTTTTATGCCTATCAGCCACAATAGCAAGAGACTCTCGCGTGCCTATTGAATCCCCACTACTACAATAGTTGGATTACACGACAATTTTGGTTCAACCGTCGTGTAAATTACACGACGGTTGAACCAAAACCGTCGTGTAATTTGAGGATTACATGACGGTTTAAATAACCATCGTGCAACCAAATGATTACACGACGGTTCTTTTAAGAACCATCGTGTAATCCCAGTGGATTACATGACGGTCCCTCGGAACCGTCGTGTAATCCCTCTCTCGAGGGGGACATTACACGACGGTCCCCCGAGGGACCGTCGTGTAATCCGCCCCTCGAAGGGGGATTAAACGACGGTCCCGAGGGACCGTCGTGTAATCCCCGCTATTACACGACGGTTTAGTCGTGTACAAAATGAACCGTCGTGTAATCTTCTAAAAATTTTAAAAATTTTTAAATTTAATTTTTCAAAATCCGCGCGTCAAAACCCATAACTTAAATACAATTTCCTCCTCATTTCTCTTCATATCCGCCCGAATTTCTTAAGTTCTCTCTTCACACTCTCTACATTTCTAAAGTACCCACATCCTTCACCAAACCACCGCCACCACTCTTTTAGAATCCGATCAAGCCGCCGTTGCCGAAGCTGCCACCCTTTTTGTGTGGCCGTGCATATTCTTTTTCAAAGAAAAGCAAGGTGACTTCGTATATAAACTAAAACACATTTGCTCTCATGTATTGTTGTTTGCCATTAAAGATCCATTTTTGAACATGAATGTTTTTGTTTTTAATGTTGCTCTTTGTAGATGAATGGTTTGTGATTGGTTTTGGCACTTTACACACATTTTTCAACATGAATTTTTTGCGCCCACAACATGCTCGATGAAATGCCTAAATGAGTTTTTCTTTTAGACAATCGTATAGAGTTTGATAAATATTCATAGTATAACTATAGCAATTTTACATCAAGTTCCCTATCATGAAAATACATGAAGAATGCCTAAAAACACCCTACAGCCATAGAGCCCGCGACGGGCGCCTAGGATCCGTGGGGGGCGTGCGGCGCCCGTGGGTGGCACGCACCCGTGGGAGGACCTCGTCCTTTATTTTGATCCTCTTCGAGAGAAGAAACGAGACGATTTTACTGAGCTAATAAACATGTAAGTCAATTTTAATATGTTAATTTTTTATTTAATCTTAATTATATGCATCTTAATTAGTTTGAACTTTATCAATTTGCTAGGGCCCTAATGGATTGGAAGATTATGAATGGAGAAGGGATTAGAAGGAGACGAGACTATAAAACAAAAATCTTGAACCGTCCTTGTCCTCTCCAAGAGGGAAGTGGTGAATGTGGTTATTTTATTTTAGGTTTTATGAGGGACATAGTGTTGAATGGAATTGACGTACTTGAAAGTAAAGAATTTTTTACTTCTCAGGATTTGGATTTGATTATGGGAGAATGGTCTAGCCATGTAATGCAATTCATTAATTAAACTTGTAATGTAATAATTGGTATGTATTTTAACTTTGATCAATGTAGTTAATATCTTGGATCGTGTATTGGATAACATACAGGTTAGGCCACGCGTGGGAAATCACCAAAAAATCCCAATTATTATTATTTTTTTTACAAATAAATGCACGACGGTTCTCGCTAAGAATCGTCGTGTAATGAAGGTACATTACACGACGGTTCTAGGGAGAACCGTCGTATAATGTAGTACATTGCACGACGGTTTGGGAGAACCGTCGTGTAATGTAGTCAATTTGTCACTCTCTGCAACTGTATTCGATGTTTTGACGACGGTTTTAATCGTCGTATAACATTGAGATACCACGACGGTGTAATGTAGTCAATTTGTCACTCTCTGCAACTGTATTCGATGTTTCGACGACGGTTTTAACCGTCGTGTAACATTGAGATACCACGACGGATACCACGACGGTTATATAACCGTCGTGGTATCTTTCACGACGCTGGATTACACGACGGTTGTGTAACGGTAAAAAACCGTCGTGTAATCCACAATTTTTACTAGTGCGGCCCTTAACTTTTTGAAAAACCATTTTCACGATTCATTGCTCTCTGATGGAACGATACCAAAAGCGAGTGGAAATATGGAGCCATCTGCGTCGTGGCCACAAGTAGCTAGCAGCAATCCTCCAAATCTAGCCTTTAATGTCGATCCATCAACCACAATTACTAGACGACAATGAGGCCAATCCTGCTTCGATGCAATGAGGCCAACGACGACAATGAGGCCAAAAATATATATATATATATATATATAATTTAAGGGCAAAATTAGTGCGTTATGACTAAAGTTGTTGCATCTTAAAAGTAAGAGGAGAAGACGGTCCTCTAAAGCAAGAACTCGTTCGCCAGCCGTACTGCCAAGTGTTAGTCTTATCAATCCAATTCCAAATATGCCCTTACCACATCCTCAATTGGTGCACGACATATCGGACATTTCCCACTACTCCACTGAAGCTCACGTGCACACTTTAGGCACGTACACATTGTTGGGATCTAAATGTGCCATAAGGATAGAAAATCAATATTAGGGATTTTCTGTAAATATGACATTTTGATATTAATAAGAGGAGGTTATTCATGTTTAATAAGATGTGTCCTATTTACTTTCATTTGTTGATTGTATGGTTATTTTGAGCAAACATAAAATACTCCTTGACTGTTGGTAATATATCAGATTACCATATGTATACGGGGTATACATAGAAGACGTGGTAATTTGATAACAGTCTAAATAAATAGTCCGCAATCGATGGAATAAGATTTGGGGATCTTATTCATGATAAGATTGTACAAGTTGTCTACTTCCTTGGAGGGATGGTTTGTCTTGACCATCGGATAGGTTCCGAGTAGAAACTTTAATGTATACCAGTATTGAGGTATGACATTGGACTGGACCTAAAGTGTTAATTGATTCGGTTTAATAATTCTGTTTATAAGAATCTATGACACTTTGATTATCATCCTGCATTAATCTTAATCCTGAAATGATTACTTGAATTCGCATTCATGACTTTTGTACTTTAATGCACTATAGGTGAGACACTGTTAATTCATGGTCAATATACTTGTGTTTTGGGTGCATGACTTATGGATGGAGAAATCAAGATTCATAGATACGGAATCCATAGCTATCTTAACGATAGTAAATGTTATCTACTTAAAGGCATTATTCGGGGATTGAAAGATAGTATAACAAGATCTTGGCCATCGGTTTACTTTGTGTTCTCTGGTGGTTTACCAATTGTATGGTTTTATAATTGGTGATTCTTTCAATAGAGAATAATGGAACTTTAAGTTAAAATAATTGAAAAGGTAAAACGGAAATTTGTAGACAAATGATTTGTCAACATGTGATTGGTTAAATTGAATTTTGGAAATAAGATTGTGTTTGGATTATTTAATTTTGGAAAAATAAATTTTTCTCTCCTAATCTCAATAAGGTGCACGGTTTTTAGATAGGTGGAGGGAAGAAAATTTTTGTTTCAAAATTATTCAAATAAATTCCTAACATTAAATTATTAATTGATTTAAATAATGGAGATTATTTCATGTATTTTTCTTTCCTAATTAAAAGTGGTTCACGTTTTTTTGAGGAAAGGAAATTTGAAATATTTCATTGATTTAAATTAATTAATATGGTTAATGTTAATGGAAAATATTAATTCAAATAAGTGAATCTTATTTAAATTCAAAAAGGTTTAAAAGGAATTTGAATCTAGATAGGACTAGGATCTTTTGACTAGTCTAGATTCTTGATTTAAAATTTGAATCACCAATCTAGCTTAACAAACTCAATGTGGCCGAATTTTTTGAGGAAGATTTCCTCGTTGAAAAATGTTTTTTTAGGTTCAATGAATCCAACTCTAAAGTTGTATGATATTTTGATTCAAAATTTATCCAGAAAAATAATAATTATATTTTTTTTTTTAGATGAATTTTGAAAAAGGATTGGACTTCTATATAAAGGCTAGGGATTCATGAAAAAAAAATTTGGTAATTTTTCAAGAGCAAAAAACGTTTTTGGAGAAAAGGAAAAAATTTAGTTTTTCCGGAACATCAAAATTCGGCTATCTTGTGAGAAAGAAAAAGAGAGAAAATTCTATTGAACCAAAACTGAGAGGAAGGTTAAACCGAGTGATTATTTTCATAAGAAGGTTAACCGGTTCCTGTTTTGCAGTTTTGAAGGAAGAAGGTTGATCATATTCTCAACGAGGTACATCGGAATTGAGAAGGAGGGATCTAGACTTCGAAAAGCATTACCGGTCGCTTGGATTCATAGAACGTGTGCCCACACACACTCTGAGACGTGGAACTCGAGAATAATAGAGAAGACACATTGGTCAAACGCTCTAGTAATTTCGGAATCCAAGAATAAAGGTACGCTTGATCATAAATTTAATTTATTGTTATATGCATCATGAGATTCTTTTCCGGAAACGGCATAAAATTTTTAAAACTTCCGCTGCGCCGTAACTCTGATTACCGATCCGATTTTTCCAATAACTGGTATCAGAGCCAACTCATGATCATGTATATAACATAAATTACTTGATCAAATAAATTTCTCTCTATGCATTAATGAAATATTTTAGAGAGTTGGCACTCTAGGTTTTATTTTGAGTATGTTAAATATATTATGAATGGATGTATGGATGAATGAATGCTTAATATTATTTTTATAATATTTGATGCTTGTTCAATTTTGCCGGTCATGATTCCATAGAGGTTAGAATTTGTATCTAGGTTTTTCAAGTGTAATAGATGCGGTCTATTATCACCGCTAGGTCGTTCTTTCAATTCCTAGAATTTTTATAAGCCGGAAACGGCGTAGGAATTTTTTTGTAAAATTCGGGCTACAATGGATTCAAGGAGATTGAAGATGAACGAAGGTATGGAAATTTTCAAAGGATGTGATTTTTTATTTTTTAGAATTTTTTAATTAAAAAAATGTTTTTGTTTTTACTAAAAATAAAAAAAAATCACAAAATCTTTTTGAAAATTTAATTTTCCAATGATATGTGATCTTGATAATTTGGAAATCAAAATTAAAAAATTTAAATTTAAATTTAAATTTAATGGATATTATTATGAATTTTAAAATTTTGAAATTTAAATTTGAAATTTTGAAATTTCAAATTTTTGAATTTTAAAATTTAAATAACCGGATTTTTTATTTAAATTTTGAGATTTTATAATTTTGATTAAAATTAAAAATCACATATAATCTTTTTTGAAATTTAAATTTTAAATTTAAATTTAAAAGGATGTGACATCGGAGAAGGAAGACACATTGAAGAAGGATACAAGGCATGGATCTACAAATGAAGGCCGATATATGTTTCGGTTAATTTTTGTAAATTTTACAATTTTCTTTTCTCTAGGATGGAATCATGATCCACGGCTGTTTACATATTTTGCAAACCATAGATGATGAATTGCTATATGAATATGTTATACTATTTCATGATGTATTGATAACATGCCATATAGACTAGGGAGTGCCACTCAATAAATATTGTTTATGCATGAAAAACAAAAACCCTAATTTAAAAGATTGAGTGGGAGAAGGTTTTACACACTAAGACCTACGGCCTCCATCGTTGGTCCAATAGTTACGCATGGTAGTGCCTACTACTCGGTTTTGACCCGGGAATTCCCTTCGGATAGGTATCTTACCTAGAGCGCACACTGATTTGGATTTCCGAAAGGATAACGGTTTTGGGCATATTTTATGTTTAGATCACCCCTCGATGGCGGATGTAAAATATGGATTCAAAATTGGAAACGATGGTTACACACTCATGCTACTTTATTTATTAACCCTCCCTCGAGGCTCTGTTATATAAAGTAGTGGCCAAATAAACGATAGTTAATATATATTTAATGGAATTTGTTTCATGGACAAATATGTATTAATCGGAAGGGATCCGTGTTCTTGGCTAGTTATTCTATGACTACCCCTCGGTAGCTTAGAAAGCGGAAGCTAGGAATTATCGTTGTAAGGTATGTGTTTTAAGGGTTTTACACATAAACATTTAGATTGCATATAGATCTTTTTGTTTAATTACAAAACCATATTTTATAAACTAATAGGATGTTTGCTCGTACTTATTACATGTTTTCTTATTATAGATCAAAATGGCGAGCCCTTTATCTGTGATACTTACGCAAAACAAATTAACCGGTGAAAATTTTAATGACTGGAAAAGGAACTTGCTTATCGTCCTAAACTTTGAGAAACACAGTTTCGTCCTAACCCAACCTAGACCACCCACGCCTGCGATCGATGCTCCTGATAGGGATTTTGTAGCGCTTGAGCGCTGGGAGAATTCCAACCTAAGTGCTATGTGCTATATTCGGGCGAGCATGTCTAACGTGCTCTAGAAACAGCATGAAGAGCATCAAACTGCTAGGCAGATCATGGATAACCTGGAGGAAATGTTTGGTGAACAAACTATCCAGGCTAAGACCGATGCTATCAAAGGTCTCATGAACTGTAGGCAGAAGGTTGGAACTCCCATCAAGGAGCACATGATGAAAGTCATGGCTTATTTGTCTGAAGCTCAGACAAATGGGGCTGAGATCGATTCTGCAACTCAATTGGTCATGGTTTTCCAAACCTTGTCCAAGGATTTCGATTTGTTTCAGGCATCTTACAACATTACCAGGAAGGAGATGTCTTTAACGGAATTAATGAAAGAGTTGCAAGCCTTTGAGAACATTTTTAAGGGTTCTGGATCTAAGGTTGAGGCGAATGTGGCTGAACCTAGTTCGCCTGCTCCTAATCCCAAAAGGAAGAAGGAAAAGGGGAAGAACAAGGGGAAGAAACCTGCTGTGGATGCACCTGCTACTAAGAAGTCTACTAAGACTAAGAAGCGGAAGGTGGATCCCAAAAAGGTTAAGTGTTTTCACTGTGGGAAGAAAAGACATTTCAAGAAGGATTGTCAAGAATACCTGTCCATGCTAAAGCAAAAAGGTAATTTCGATGTTCTGTATCTTGAGGGTTGTTTAGTGGAAGAATCTAAGGACAATTGGGTTATAGATTCTGGAGCTACTAACCATGTTTGTATATCTCTACAGGGGTTCAAGGTAACGAGAAGTCTGCATGAGGAGAACTTCACGTTAAGAACCGGTGATGGGACGTTGGTGCGAGCTGAAGCAGTGGGAGAAGTGCATCTTTATTTTGATGAATTTAGGTTTATTGTTTTGAGACATTGTTTTTATGTTCCTAGTTTCAAGAGGAACCTAATTTCGGTAGCTTGTTTGATTAAAGATTCTTATTCAGTTTCTTTTAATAATAAAGTTGTTATTAGGAAAAACAATTCTCTTATCTGTAATGGATGGATGCATGAAAATCTTTATTTTATCAAACCTAAGATGCACTCACTGCTTGATACAGAATTGGAAAAGAACTCTAAAAGACATAAGTCTTCTCACTCTAACAAATCATATCTTTGGCATTTACGACTTAGTCACATAAGCCTTAACAGAATTCAAAGGATGGTAAAGGAGGAATGCCTTGACTTGTATGAGGTTGAACCTTGGCCACAATGTGAATCCTGTTTGGAGGGCAAGATGACTAAACGGCATTTTGCTGCCAAGGACAGTCGTGTTGAGAAACTTTTAGAACTAGTGCATACGGATGTTTGTGGTCCCATGAACATAGAAGCACGTGGTGGGTATGAGTATTATATCACTTTTATTGATGATTACTCGAGGTATGGATATGTTTATTTGATGATCCGCAAAAGCGAAGCCTTTGACAAGTTCAAAGAATTTCGGGCTGAAGCGGAGAAACAATTAGGCAAGTCCATTAAGACACTTCGATCGGATCGAGGTGGGGAATACCTATCGGATGAGTTCTTAGGATATTTGATAGAGAATGGGATACAATTCCAATTAACTGCACCTGGTACTCCTCAACAGAATGGTGTAGCTGAGAGAAGGAATAGGACCCTATTGGATATGGTCCGGTCTATGATGAGTTACTCCACATTATCTTTGTCATTTTGGGGGCACGCCATACAAACTGCATGCTATCTTTTGAATAACGTTCCCTCCAAATCGGTTCCTAAAACTCCTTACGAGTTATGGACGAGTAGGAAACCTAATTTGAATCATATTCGAATTTGGGGTTGTCCAGCACACGTCCTGGATAAGGAAGCGAAGAAGTTGGAGTCGCGATCAGAAGTGTGCTTGTTTGTTGGCTATCCAAAAGGGACAAAAGGTGGTCTGTTCTATAATCCGAAGCAAAATAAAGTCTTCGTTTCAACACATGCAACATTCCTGGAGGAAAGTTACATAGAAGACTTTAAACCTCGTAGCAAAGTAGTGCTTGAGGAGATGACTTCGGGTTTGGATGTTCCTAAAGTCACAGAAAACCCTGTGGAAAAACCGCTAAAGAATCAACAACCAGGGGAGCTTCGTCGTATTGGGAGGATTATCAGGGAACCTGATTGGTACATGTTCAATGGTGAAGTTTTTGAAGCAGAATCCATAGAACATGATGATCCGGCTACGTACAAAGAAGCTATGGAGGATGTTGATTCTAGTCTTTGGCAAATAGCTATGAACACCGAGATGGAATCTATGGATTCCAACGGGGTCTGGATACTTGTAGACTTACCCCAAGGCATAAAACTGATTGGGTGTAAGTGGGTATACAAGAGGAAGAGAGGTGTGGATGGGAAAGTGGAAACTTTCAAGGCAAAACTTGTAGCGAAGGGCTATACGCAAAAAGAAGGAATCGACTATGAAGAAACCTTCTCGCCAGTAGCAATGCTCAAGTCAATCCGCATTCTTTTATCCATTGCGGCTGCTCTCGATTATGAGATCTGGCAAATGGATGTCAAGACAGCTTTCTTGAATGGCTCTCTTGAAGAAGATATCTATATGATACAACCAGACGGGTTCAAGGCAAAAGACCAAGAAGATAAAGTATGCAAGTTGCTTAAATCTATTTATGGATTAAAGCAAGCATCTCGTTCTTGGAATATTAGGTTTGATCAAGCGATCAAAACCTATGGATTCGAACAAAACATTGATGAACCATGTGTTTATAAATGTATCAAGAATGAGAAAGTGGTTTTCCTTATACTTTATGTGGATGATATATTGTTTATTGGAAACGATGTGGCAACATTATCATCTGTCAAAGTTTGGTTAGCCAAACAGTTTGACATGAAGGACTTAGGAGAGGCTAGTTATGTTCTTGGTATTCAACTCTTTAGAGATAGAAAGAACAAAACGATAGCACTCTCTCAAGCTTCATACATTGACAAAGTACTTGAGAGGTTTTCTATGAAAGATTCCAAGAAAGGTGCCCAACCTTTCAGGATTGGAATCAAACTTTCTAGAGATGACTGTCCCAAGACATCGGAAGAAAGGGAGCGTATGAAAAACGTACCTTATGCATCAGCAGTAGGTAGTCTTATGTACGCTATGTTATGCACTAGGCCTGACATTTGTTTTGCGGTTGGTATGGTAAGTCGATATCAGTCGAATCTGGGACCGAACCATTGGGGTGCAGTCAACTCAAGTATCTACGGAGAACGAGGGACTATATGCTTGTGTATTCCGGTCAGGACCTTGTTCCTAGAGGATATACAGATTCTGATTTTCAATCAGATCAGGATTCAAGGAAATCGACTTCAGGATCTGTTTTTACCCTTGGAGGTGGTGCCGTTGTGTGGAGGAGTATTAAGCAATCTTGCATTGCTGACTCGACCATGGAAGCCGAGAATGTGGCAGCCAGTGAGGCATCAAAGGAAGCGGTATGGCTCCGCAGGTTCCTTGGTGACCTTGAGGTCATTCCTGGTATGGATAAAGCTATAGTGCTCTACTGTGACAACAGTGCAGCAGTAGCTAATACCAAGGATCCTAGGCATCATAAGAGGAGTAAGCACATTGACAAAAAATATCACATCATCAGAGGCTTTGTTGAGAGTGGAAATGTGACGGTTTGCAAAATCGCATCAGAGGACAATCTTGCTGGCCCGTTCACGAAGACTTTGGTGGCCAGAAGATTCGAAGAACACGTTGAAGGCATGGGGATGCGTAATATGTCACATTTACTCGCTTAGGGCAAGTGGGAGATTGTTGGGATCTAAATGTGCCCTAAGGATAGAAAATCAATATTAGGGATTTTCTGTAAATATGACATTTTGATATTAATAAGAGGAGGTTATTCATGTTTAATAAGATGTGTCCTATTTACTTTCATTTGTTGATTGTATGGTTATTTTGAGCAAAAATAAAATACTCCTTAACTGTTGATAATATATCAGATTACCATATGTATACGGGGTATACATAGAAGACGTGGTAATTTGATAACAGTCTAAATAAATAGTCTGCAATCGATGGAATAAGATTTGGGGATCTTATTCATGATAAGATTGTACAAGTTGTCTACTTCCTTGGAGGGATGGTTTGTCTTGACCATCGGATAGGTTCCGAGTAGAAACTTTAATGTATACCAGTATTGAGGTATGACATTGGACTGGACCTAAAGTGTTAATTGATTCGGTTTAATAATTCGGTTTATAAGAATCAATGACACTTTGATTATCATCCTGCATTAATCTTAATCCTGAAATGATTACTTGAATTCGCATCCATGACTTTTGTACTTTAATGCACTACAGGTGAGACACTGTTAATTCATGGTCAATATACTTGTGTTTTGGGTGCATGACTTATGGATGGAGAAATCAAGATTCATAGATACGGAATCCATAGCTATCTTAACGATAGTAAATGTTATCTACTTAAAGGCATTATTCGGGGATTGAAAGATAGTATAATAAGATCTTGGCCATCGGTTTACTTTGTGTTCTCTGGTGGTTTACCAATTGTATGGTTTTATAATTGGTGATTCTTTCAATAGAGAATAATGGAACTTTAAGTTAAAATGATTGAAAAGGTAAAACGGAAAAAAATCCTTAATTCAATCATGGATGACATATGGGGATTAAGCAAGCGATGAATAAATCATGGAAGAAGCACTACGTGAGAGAGCTTTCGTAATACGGTATGTAAACAGGAGTTCAGCTTCAAACTTTTAGTGGAATAGTTTTGAAGTTGATAATTGATGAATAATTAATCTGGGATTAATTTTTCATAATTATAGGAGTCTCTTTACATATTTCCATCGGGTCCCTCTATTAGCTCGCAAAGTTCCATAAAGCGTCTCGGGATTTGTTCCTTATGAGATCGGTAAATTTAAATAGAATTTAGTAATGTCTATTAAGACATGTTACTCTCTAACATGCAATCCAGAAAGGATTGGACATATAAAATTTGTAGACAAATGATTTGTCAACATGTGATTGGTTAATTTGAATTTTGGAAATAAGATTGTGTTTGGATTATTTAATTTTGGAAAAACAAATTTTTCTCTCCTATTCTCAATAAGGTGCACGGTTTTTAGATAGGTGGAGGGAAGAAAAATTTTGTTTCAAAATTATTCAAATAAATTCCTAACATTAAATTATTAATTGATTTAAATAATGGAGATTATTTCATGTATTTTTCTTTCCTAATTAAAAGTGGTTCACGTTTTTTTGAGGAAAGGAAATTTGAAATATTTCATTGATTTAAATTAATTAATATGGTTAATGTTTATGGAAAATATTAATTCAAATAAGTGAATCTTATTTAAATTCAAAAAGGTTTAAAAGGAATTTGAATCTAGATAGGACTAGGATCTTTTGACTAGTCTAGATTCTTGATTTAAAATTTGAATCACCAATCTAGCTTAACAAACTCAATGTGGCCGAATTTTTTGAGGAAGATTTCCTCTTTGAAAAACGTTTTTTTAGGTTCAATGAATCCAGCCCTAAAGTTGTATGATCTTTTGATTCAAAATTTATCCAGAAAAATAATAATAATTATTTTTTTTTAGATGAATTTTGAAAAAGGATTGGACTTCTATATAAAGGCTAGGGATTCATGAAAAAAAAATTTGGTAATTTTTCAAGAGCAAAAAACGTTTTTGGAGAAAAGGAAAAAATTTAGTTTTTCCGGAACATCAAAATTCGGCTATCTTGTGAGAAAGAAAAAGAGAGAAAATTCTATTGAACCAAAACTGAGAGGAAGGTTAAACCGAGTGATTATTTTCATAAGAAGGTTAACCGGTTCCTGTTTTGCAGTTTTGAAGGAAGAAGGTTGATCATATTCTCAACGAGGTACATCGGAATTGAGAAGGAGGGATCTAGACTTCGAAAAGCATTACCGGTCGCTTGGATTCATAGAACGTGTGCCCACACACACTCTGAGACGTGGAACTCGAGAATAATAGAGAAGACACGTTGGTCAAACGCTCTAGTAATTCCGGAATCTAAGAATAAAGGTACGCTTGATCATAAATTTAATTTATTGTTATATGCATCATGAGATTCTTTTCCGGAAACGGCATAAAATTTTTAAAACTTCCGCTGCGCCGTAACTCTGATTACCGATCCGATTTTTCCAACACACATGTGACCGCATCTGTAAGAACACCACCAAGTTCATCAAATCACATTATTATTATTATTTGTGATGAATGTCCGTTTTCGACACTTTTTCTTACTCCAAGGGATGATGTATGTTTGTGAATATTAAATCTCATCAAAATCACTTCAAAGTAATAAAATCGTGACAGCTTGGAGCCTAAAAATTTTTCCATCTCTATATGCACATGCCCTACGTAATGTGACAGCTTCACCAACACTAGTTTGGAAATGAAAAGCTCAAAAATATTATGAGGTGAAGTCTTAGCTTCAAAAGCAAGAAAGTACCTGTACAAAAGGGAGTCGACCTTCATTTCGTAGCAGATGCAACAGTTTCCTTTCTTCGGTACTGCCCTTCCAGATGATTTATTTTCCCTGCCTTCCACTGAAATTATAGTTTCATACATTGTCTCAGTTTTTGAGTTTACAAAATTTGCACAAACATTCATTCTTTTGAATCAGCATCATTGCATTACAAAGTAAAGCAACCATTGAAAAACAAAATGCATTGGATGCAGAAATAGTCTGCAAATATTTCCATACTTAATTTCATCGCAAGGTGTACAATTTCGAATCCCCCTCATACCATCACCCGAGTACCATCGCAAGGTGTTTGATACGGATCTTAAGATCATATTGTTCTTTTTCATATATTCATTAAAATATATCTTAGTGTCCTCATTTTTTTTTTTTTTTTAAAGAGACAAAAACTTCTAATGGTAACTCTTTGACAATGAAAGAACAAATTTTCAAAGATCCTTCACAAGTGCTATATTGAATAAATTTCCGATTTGATCTAAAGTTTGAAGGAATGAGTAAAAAACCTGAATGAACTTCCTGCTTCATGGAATTTTGCATTAATATCATCTGCATGTCCATGCAGCTCTTTACTGATTTTCGTAGCTCGGACATCTCTTGATGAAGCTGCTCCATTTGCCCTCTTAGCTTCGCATATGAGTTCCATTTCCTGTTAAAATTTCCAACTTAGGCATTTCATTGAACTCAAGAATCTCAAGTAATGTGACAATTTGTAGCAAATGGTTAAAACATACAATTGAAGGATGATTTGTGGAGGACGTGCATCGCCAAGCGTTTGGATAGTAAGAATGTGACCAGAAATCTTGACATGGAGATGTCGACGGAGCTCGGTCAGATTCATCACCAACTTCATTATCTTGAAAACTCCATGATCTTAGTAGAGACTGTGAAGGCACTTGCAGTGGTGATAATGTTGGTTGATCAAAATAATCACTGGCTTCATGATATTGACCACTAATAAAGGTCTCATCTTCTTCTACTTTTACTTCTCCTCGTTCTTGTTCTTCTCTTCCTATCTCCTCTTCCTCCATTTTGTGTTCTTGTTGTTGTTTTCGTTGTCGATGGTTTTGAATGAAAGACATCAATTTACTGTGTCCCTCATCATCTTCTGCCCCTTGGCTGCCACCAGCAGGCTGTGCTTGCCTAATTTCTAAGCGAGTCTCCATTAATCTGTCCATTCTCTCTCGGAAGTCACTAGCAAGAAAGCTTGATACTGTCCCTCTGCAGGATGAATTTGGAATTCGAATTAGCAAAAATTTAGGCCTGAATTTGTGGTCCAAATCATACAAAATCAAAGAAAGCATATAGTTTCAAACTATATGAAATTGTGAGGTCGTGCATCTGTACATTTATTCTCATTCACTAACATTTGGTGTTTTTTTATTTTTAACTTTAATGTGATTCATGATGCTACTACCAAATAATTTATTTTGAAAAGAGTAAAACGAAAATTTGAACATGAAACTTCTCCACAAGATATCATGGAAATATAATCATTATAATAATTAGATATTCTGAAGTGTGCAAGCACAGTAAGAAATCAGTACAGTTGTACATGTACCTTTCAAGAAGTCGACGAATTTCAGCATTTTCTGAATTGGAGTTGAGCATTTCATGGTACCATTCTTGCCTGCGGTCTTCCCAATAGCTCCGAGGGCAAGAAATGTCACTGATCCAATCATAACTAGTTTCAGCATACTCTTGGTAATTGTCTTCAAGTAAGTCTGCAACATCATTTCCATCCCAGCCACCACAAAATGTGGTTGCATCTGCAGTTTCTTGTGAAGCAAGGTTTCTATCCTCTTGACTCAGTTTCTTGTGCGTCAGGATTTCTATAATCCGAGCTTGTTTCTTGCCATGTTATGCTTGAGCTTGGACCGGGTTCCACATGAGTATCTTCAATGTTGTGCGCCTGAGGATCCTGTACTGAGGTTATTTTATCCTGTATTGGGGTTCAGAGACCGGGTTCTTCATGAATATCTTCGGTGTTATGCTCCGGAGGATCTTGTATCAGGGTTATTGTATCCTGCACTGGGGTTAAGGGATTGGATTTCCCGTGAACATCTTTGGAGTTGTGCACCGGAGGATCCTGGACCACCGTTCTAGTTTCCGGAACTGGGGTTAGGGGAACGGGTTCATTGTGAATTTCTTCAATGTTATGCGACGGAGGATCATGTACAAGGGTGTTCATTCCTGTTGCTCTATGAAATTACCTTCTTAATTTTGAATTTTTACATCTGGCTTATTCGGGATTGAAGATTTTTCGAAATTACCAGTGTCGTTAATTGTTTCCCTTCGAGGGCTTCTAGGATCAGTAGTTGCATCACTCTGAGATGTCGTACCATGCTCTGCTCCAATGGTGAATCGCTCCCTGGATTAAGTAGAGTTTTCTTGTTAATAAAAATCGTTAAATTAATAGAGTTACCAGATAATTACATTTACATCTAATGTGGCAAAAAAAAAAAAAAAAGAATAGATTTGTATTTTTATAAAAGGGTGGTTATATTGACACACGCTACTTGACGGACATACTAGCACCTACTAACTATTGTTTTGAAACTAAAATAAGCATTTGTAATCAGGCAATTAGTGGAATGTTTAAAAAAATAAAGCTTTGTTTACTTAAAGACTATGTCACCTTAATATATATGCAGAAGAACAAAATCTAAACTTTGAAAGACATAGAACATATAAAATGTTGTTGATCTTTATATGCAGTACTCCGACCAAGAAAATGCTCAAGGAAGTTTCAAGGTTTCAAATTAAGTAATAATTTATTCAATGACCTTTTCCACATTAATTAATTTGTCTGTCATGGATTAAAAACTAGAAAGGTAGCTCAACGAAGATATTTGGTTAAGAATGAAGATGTGTTAATACATCAGTATTTATGATATTAAATACTCTCCATACTCTTTGATATTCTGATCAAGATTATATATATTTTATGGCATTTTTTATTAAAAAAATAAATAATAAATAAAGTTACGGGATATCCAAAAGTCATATATACATATTATATACATATATATATATATATATTTTTTTTTTTTCTGAAGCATTCTAACTCAACCATTAACTGACTGTGAATTACAACTAAGTGGCCACCATCTTATCAACAACTACAGAAATATATTAAAAAGGAAAAAATGGAACATGTTAATGAGAAAAATATTAGATTTGAAAGTCACACCCATATGGGACCTAGTTTAACATGTCCACCATACCAATAAATGTAAAAAATACGTACTTTTTTTTTTTTTTTTTTTTCCATTTAATCACGGAAGTTTTCACAGAACAGTTCATTCATTTTGCAACTACAGTCTCCTCAATGAGAAAGGATTTTAGGATTTTTTTTATTTTTTTTATTTTTCTTTTTTATTGACCTGAGATGCATAATGGTAGACCCTTGTGGCAGCCTCTCCACTTGATGAGACGCTGCTGCAAACCGCGGCCTCTGCGGATCTTGAATGGGCGTGCCTCGTTGCAGCAATCTTAGCCTAAGCATGGACTGCAAAAGAAAACCAAAAGATCATCAAACTTTTGGAACCAAAAAAGCCAATAAGAGGAATTCTGCATTGTGTTTCTAAGTAAATGAGGTGTATTTTATGATTACTTTCAGACTTAGTTTAGTGGTAATTTTATTACAACTTCGAAAGAAGGAAAATGTGCATCACCTGGATTCTCCCTTTCTGAGCGAACCTCAAAACTGCTTTTCGCTCGATCAACACGTTGAACTCTCCGTGTCGTTCCTTCTCCATTTGCATAAGCAAATCGGCGAAAGCCTGCCGACCTCTGATGCGTGGAGAGAAAATCCTCTGCTCCATTTGATCAGACCTAGGGGACAAACGGTCACAGGGAGAAGTAGACTGCTCGTGACCGTTGCCGTTGTCGCTGATAGTTGAACAGGACAATGTGTTCTGACCCTAATTTGCAGCCGTCAATCTCTTGATGATATCGGCCACTCTAACCCTCTCGCTTTCGCCTGCATCTGAATTCCGGCTCTGGCAGGGAGAAGGCTGCTCACTCGGAGCGGTTCTATCGGAATGCCAATCTGCCGACGAATCAAATCTCTCTTCGAAAACAGAGTGCCCTGTTTCTGACTCTGAGCTTCTGGGGAAGAAGAAGAAGAAGCATTATTCTCATTGCAGCTCAATGCCGAATTGGGAGATATCGCTGAATTAGAATTGTTTAAACTGTTGGACCGGTTTAGCCTCTTCTCCCATATATGAGCAAGAGAAGCCGCCCCGAGATTCGGGGTTTCAGGGGCAAGAATATCCGACCGAGGCAGAAGCAGAGTCTCTTGGGGCTTGCTCTCTGCTTTCGGTGTTTCCATTTCTTTATCTTTTCTCGAAGGAAAACTGCCACTTTCTTTGATATTAGAATTGCTACATTTGGTGCCAAAGTCGCCGGTGAATCGCTTGTTGGTCGGAAGCCAACAGGAATTCTCGTTCTCATTCGAGGAGGCGGAGAAGTCTTGAGGGACAGTAATGCAGCGGTGGAGATTTTGATCTTTCACCAAGAATTTTCTCCATTTGCTCTCTCTACAACCGTCTCTCCGATTACGATCCCGTAAAACGCAGCCGAAAGGCGAAGACGACAATGAGGCCAATATATATATATATATATATATATATATATAAATATTTACCTAACATTTGATTTGCCTATAATGAAAAAGAAAAAAAAAAAAAAAAAAAAAAAACATAGATTTGTCTAACATTTGACAGTTTAACATAAATGGTCATTTTCATAATGACCAACATGTCAATTTTATCGTGACCTAGTGCTAATGGTTTGACAAAAATATATTGAAGAGCAAAGATAACATGTTAACCATTACATGTTGCAATAAACGGAGTTCTAAAACTTTAAAAATGGTCTTTAATGAAGAACATAATGAGGCTATTTACATCATGGAAATATAAAATGATTCAAAAAAAAAGTTATATATAAGTCTATCACATCCACGTCCTCATCACTCTTGTAATTGTCTTCAACATTCCTCCTTGCATGAGACCACATATAACATGTTAGCCACTAGACGACAATGAGGCCAACCCTGCTTCGATGCAGCTAAGCACATGTAGAAGTATTTTAAACTCTTTTCTGAGTCGGTCCCAATGTGAATGTCAGATCTATGATTTTTTCTCTAAACCATTTCACCCCAGGCGAGCAGAACTGTAAAGGGCCAAGAGATGTCAATATTTAAAAATAATTACAATGTGGTCAATATATTAGTTACCATGCCAGTTATTAAAATAATTACCATGGTCAATATAGAATTTACCTTTGACTTTGCATCATCGTCCCGCAGGCTAGTCAGTGCAGCTTCATTCCCTCGCCATACTCTTAGATAATTGAAAGACACTCCAAATTCATCCTACATGTCCCGCATTATTTTTTGAGGTCTATATGAGGTATTATTCGAATCCAAGTATTTTACCTTCACACACACCCCGATCATCCAACTCTTGCCTTGACGATGATGCCCTTGAACGATTTAAATAGAGCAAGTATGGACATTACCGTACCTCTTCACAACAAACAATTCACTACCATTCATCATAGTTGCAACTGCTATGGACATTTCTCATTATCTATACATACCACGTGCAATAGAGCAGTGGTCGACATTTTCACCTTGAATTGATAGTGTTTACTCATAGCATCGTGATGAAGATGGTATTGTAGTAATTTTTTGTTATCAAAAATATTATTTACACGCATTGTGATAGGTGTAAAATCAACAAATACTACTGCACCAGAAAAGTTGTCACTACCAGGTACATGAACAGATTGAGTTCTAGTTCTATTGACAACAGACTGGGCTCTAATGCTTCCTGTGATACTCCTCTCATTTGAATCATGAGCAGCTTCCTCAATATTGAATTTCCCGGCATTACAATCATCATGGTTCATGACTAAGTTATTGTTCAAGAGTTCATCTTGCTCTTCAAGTCCATCTTCCATGTTCAAATCCAAACCTACTATAGGATTAACTTGCTCGTTTTTCTCCTTGAAGAATTATGGCCATGTACTGTACTTGGACCGGCCAGTTTTGAAAACTCATAAAAACATAGGCATTTGGAGCCCTTTTTTCAAAAAATGACTATGCTGACCCCTAGGATTTTCTGTTTTATACAACTTTGCAGTTATAAACTTTTTTCAAATTCAAACTCTAAGGGGCTCAAAATTTAGTTTCTAGAAAACTGTCCAAATATTTTCGAAAACCGGCAATTTGTATTTTGTCGGTTCTTTCTTAAAAATTCGCACACACTACCTCAAACGGTTGAAACTGTGAGCCTCCATCAACATGCAGCGCGTAGGATTCGTTTTTAAAATTCAACCATCACTTATCTTATGCACTTGAAAAACACAACATTGATAACTTGCCATTTTAACCAACTTGTGTCTTTATGTTGATTTTTTAACCAACATACATATAATCATTCACATAGCCATCATACATAAAATATACATATTTAAACATGTGAAAGCATAATCACAAGCACAGGTAAGCATACATAACCTTAAAACTCATCATAGAGTTTAAATTCAAACTCATGCTTAGATCTAGCAAACCATGTTAACCTAAGCATAAATTAAGCATAACTCAAGCATAAACAAATCATTAAAGACCATAATATAAGAAAATAAAAGAACATGAACTTATGCTCTTACAACCCATAGCTAGAAATACACATAAATTCCTCAAACCAAAACTAATTAAAATCTTAGGGGGTGTTTGGTGAATGAGTTGAGTTGAAATTTTTAAGTTTGAATAGTAATTTTTATTGACTTTTTCAGAAAAAGATAAAAAAAATTTTTAGAAAAAGACAAAAAAAAAAGTACAGTTTAACTTGAGTTAAACCGGTGTGTCAAACGGGGCCTTAGTTAAAGGATCAAGAATATACCTCTAAAGCTTTAAAAGAGTTAATTCTAGTCCTTAAATAAGCAAAAATTCTTGCTCTACCTCTCCACCATGACAACCGGCCCCCTCCCCCCCCCTCCCCACCGCTCTCTCTCTTTCTCTTTTTCTTTCTAAGGGCTAGAGACGAAAAGATGAGAAAAAAACTAAAAGTTGAGAGACTAACTAAATAATCCAACTCTTCACCACCCACCTCTATTTAAAGGTGGAAATTCTAAAATTATCCAAAATTATTTTTTTTTCCTTCACCTTTCTTGAATTACATATTTGGCCTTAAAGACAAAATTTTTACCTTCCAAGTCCTCAAAGTAGC
The DNA here is from genome assembly GCA_009761775.1 of Ficus carica. Classification (NCBI taxonomy): domain Eukaryota; kingdom Viridiplantae; phylum Streptophyta; class Magnoliopsida; order Rosales; family Moraceae; genus Ficus; species Ficus carica. The sequence continues at coordinate 3,300,856 of CM019739.1, forward strand.
TGGCCATGTGGAGAGCTTAGACTATATATATATATATATATATATATATATTCATACTTATCTTTTCTATTTCTTTTCATAAAATCTCAAATTTTACATAATTATCTATAATTACTTGGCCTCTAAGTAGGGTCATGTTTGGCACTCCCTCCTAATATGCAATCCATTTCCTTAATAATCCAAATAGTATAAATATTGTTTTAACTATCAACAATACATCTATACTGAACTGCAGTCAAGAATTTAATGCACTTAACTGGACCGCGTATAAGTTTTTCTTATGGTCATGTCTGGCACCGCGTATACATCAAGTAGGGTCATGTTTGGCACTCCCTCCTAATATGCAATCTATTTCCTTAATAATCCAGATAGTACAAATATTGTTTTAATAATCAATAGTACATCAATACTGAATTGCAGTCCAGAATTTATATGCACTTAACTGGACCGCGTATAGGTTTTCTTAGGACCGCGTATAATTTTACATAATTATCTATAATAACTTGGCCTCCAAGTAGGGTCATGTTTGACACTCCCTCCTAATATGCAATCAATTTCCTTAATAATCCAGATAGTACAAATATTGTTTTAACTATCAACAGTACATCAATACTGAACTGCAGTCCATAATTTATATGCACTTAACTGGACCGCGTATAGGTTTTTCTTAGGACTTGAAGCTAGTTTGTCCTTATTACTCCAAATATTATTTCGGATCATTCTAGAGCATTCTTAATCCTTATTCTTAATTATGCATTCGTAATGACGGTCGGTCACAGTATAATTTTAATATTGCTTATTATACTGCAGTACCGTCTTAATCATGTTATACTTTTTTTTTTTTTTTTCTGGTCATACATTGGCCAGGATAAACCATAAATCATGACCTACCTTTTTCATCATAAGGTCTCATACTTAAACTTAAACTGTCTTTGAGTCTTATAACAATATAAGAACTCGAACATATTCTGGTAGTCAGATCATGAGTTTCCTATTGATATACATAATTTCCATAAAACATCACAATAATACTTTGTACGAACTTAAATTTCTTTATATATATATATATATATATATATTAAAAGAAATCACGAGTTCGAAAAATTTGATTATTACAGATTTAGGGTTGGCTGAGGGTATTTCTAATTTTTTACAGTCACCTCAATTGATATTGATGACGTGACAGTACTAATATTAAAAGAAAATAAAAATGATGCTAATTTTAATAATATTTTTCTCACATGTACTATTTTTTGAAATTAATCCTTTTCTAAAACATTTGGCTTAATATTTTTTTTTTGAGCTTTAATGGGTTTCCCGAGCGGAGAAGCATAGGACGCTAGAGCTAGAGCCAGAACCAGAGTTAGAGAACACGTTGAATTGCGACACTAGAGCTGGAGCCTGAAAAGACTGCCTAATCGCAGCGCCGAAGTCGGAGAAGCAGGGTGTGGCCTTTGGGAGAGAGATGGAGCTTCTTTGATTTGTGGGGTTTGGAAGAGAGTTTGGGAGAGAGAGGGAGAGGGAGGGAAGAGGAGAGAGTGAACTGGGAACCGGAAAAGGCCCACTGTCTACCGCTTCTCCGATGTATTGGGACCTGTGATTCTCACCCCGCGATCCGGCCATTCTCACCGTCGCGAGAGATCTTGGCTTCTGGTCTCTCGCCGTCACGATTGGCCATCCTAAGAGAGAGGTCGGCTACAGCGACGGCAACAGCCAGTGACCAGAAGACATCGACGAGAGAGAGCAGACGCATCAACAATGACAATGACATGACACCGCAACGGTGATGGGATGGCGATATGTGTTCTTGACATCCATGGTGATGAAAGCTTCAAGGGCATTTCTGGATTTTTATTTTTGAATGATATGCTATGGTGATGTGTAGTGAGCTTTTGTGCAACTCTTACATCCTATCGTTGGATGTAATATCAAATGGTCTATAAAAAGGAGTCTATCATAGGGACTCTCAAAAGAGTTTTACCACACATCTTCTTAAATTATTTATTCATTTCTTGTTATTATGTCATATTTGTACATATACTCCATGAACTTTCCAATTTATTGTCCAAAATTAGAAGTTTAAGGGATTGATTGTCAGGAAAAAATTTTAGAAACTAAATTGTAAAATTTAAAAAGTTTAGGGGACATTCAGGTAAATAAGTCTATTATTATTATTATGTGAAATTATTTTTCCCTTTAGATTTAAGAATAGCAATTGGGCGGGGCGGAGGTGGGCATGCTTCCACTACCCTCATACCTACCACTATTTTTATCCTTCTTACCCACATAATTTAATGTGGGTGCAGGTAATCCCCATAGGGGTGCTATATTTATATCATACCCATTAAGAATTATTTATAAAAAAAAAACTCAAAACAAATTTTATTAAAATTTTCACAAAATTTAACGACATAATCACAAATGTAACTGAAAATGAAAATGAAATCTTAAAAACAAATCTAATATCCAGATAACTATAAACAAATTCATATACAATTTATGTATATAAGCATATAAATATATATATATATATATATATGTTTAAGTATGAATATAAATAGAACGAGTGTGGGTATGAGGGAGGTTTCCCGACCTCTGCCACACAGAAACGCGGAGGTTTAATCTTAACCCCCTAAACACTCATATATCCATATATTATCCTGTATACCCGCTTCTAATGAGTGGATACCCGCGGGTACCCACACCCACCCTGTTAGATTTGTGTTTTTGGGTGTTATTACAGTCTCTTCCTCTTCTGCTCTTCAAGTTCTCTCTCTCCCACCATTCTGTGTTCTATAAATATATATAAATATTTTATATATATGTGTGTGTGTGTGTGGGGAAAGATATGTGGTTTCTGGTTGTGTTGAGTGAATCTGTTAAAGAAACAAAGAAAGCCTTCTGCGCTCTCTCTCTCTCTCTGTGTTCGTTTTCAGAGATTCTGGCCTTTGAACGGAACGCACATACACGATTCTTCACTCTTCATCCTCTCTCTCTCTCTCTCTCTCTACAATCCAATGAATGCTGTTGCTGAGCGAGCAACTCGCTGACTCACTGACTCACTGATCCAAATCCAATTTCGACATCGCCATTTCGTTGCCAAGAACAGAACGCGAATGATGAGGTCTTGTCTTCACCTTCAAATTCCTTTTTCTCCTTTTTTTTTTTTTTTTTTTTTTTGGGTTTTTCTTGAATATTTTGCTCGGTTTGATTTGGTGTAATGGATGTCCTGATTCGAGATCGGCTTTTCTTGTGTATATGCTTTTTGAAATCTCTTCTCAAAACCTGTTTTTGTCTGCCGTAGATTTCCTGTGGACGAAAAACTACTTCTTGGCTTGGGTTTCTCTCATCAGATTCACTTGTAGCAATCGTTTTTTGGGTTTCTCTCATCAGATTCACTTGTAGCAATCGTTTTCTGGGTTTTCTGAAGAAATTCACTTTAAGATTCTCAGACTAGTCATTCAGTAGCGTCTGTCTAGGATTCTTGATTCTTATATTCGGAATTTCATATTGTTTTTCTTCTAATCAATACAAAATCAGACACTATCTCATCTCAAACACTGACTATTGATTTGATCTAATTTCCTTTTTGGGGATCTCTTTTCAGCTCATCTTTTGCTACTTATACTTGTTTTTCTCTCCAACTCTGTTCTTGATATTAAAATTCAAAACTTTTATCTCCTTCAAGCTAGTTTTAATTTCTAGTTTTGGGTTGTCAGAGATTTTGTTTAATCGTGAATTTCTCAAGAGATTAATGTTTTGTTTCTTGTTTAGTTTCTGAAGGAAATTCTTGTTAGTGTTGTAACTTAACAGATATCAGAGAGTAAGCCCAGATTGTCTGCCCTTAAACAATGGGAAGAAGCCTAACATGGAGAATGGGAGAAGCTTCCCAACATCAACAAACACCGCGACATCTTCTTCTTCTTCTTTGGAACCAAAAGCCTTCAGATTCAGATCCCCATCCAGAACCCCCACTCCAGATCACCACCACCTTCCTAGTTCTACTTTAGACAATAACAACAACAATAACAATACTAATAATAGTAATTTACATCACCAGCATGAGACCACCCAGCAGAGACCGGAGAGCAGCCCCAGCCCCAGTCCCAGCCCAAGTCCCAGCCATGGTGGCGATATACTCTTGCAATGGGGTCGTAAGAAGAGGCCGAGGGCCTCGAGGACTGAGATCCGAGCCCTCACTGATGACTCTTCATCATCATCATCGGCAGCAGCAGCAGCTGCAGCTCAAGCCAAACATCTACAACAAGTTCTCAAACCTCAAAGGAGAGTGGTAACTCCCTCAGAGAAGGAGCTTCCCACCACGTCCATGCCCCCGCCGCCTCCTCCTCCACCACCGCTTTCTTCTTCTTCCAATGCTAGAGTGAGAAAAGATACCTCCGGATCGCTTCCTAGGTAATTATCTTCCTCAATTCTATTAAACAGTAAGATATATATATATATATATATATTTCAGTCTGATATGATTCTATTGTTATTTGACTGTTTAAAACTGTGTGCTCTGAAGCAATGTGTAACCATAGAATCCTCCTATTTTACTCATAATATTGTTTGATTTGCATTCGTCTAAGTTCCGCAGGGTTATGTTGTAATTGCTGTATTCTTCCTATTTTTTATGTGATGATCTCTGTTTTCTATTACGACTACAGGCCAAGAATTTTAGGTGATTTGCTGAGAAAGGTTCAAACTCTAGTGTTGGTTTTACTTGGTCTATTATATGATCACCTCCTATACAATGTAGGTTGCAAATCTGCGAAGACTACTATTTGGATTTTAGATTACTTTTCTACCTCTCAAGATGTTAGAAAATTTCGTTTATGATCTCATTTTTGGGTAACCCAACAGCCAACAGGTCCAGTTCCAGTCGTCATTTTCTTCCCCTTGGGTGGTTGTTCTTTGCTTTTGTCTTGTCAAAACGTTAAAGGGGTTTGGTTGTTGTTGCCCATAACTCCCTGCTTTTTTTATTTACAGCCTCAATCTCTTCCAACCCGTCTTGATCCTTTGTCCCCATCTTTAAAAGAATTATTTTGTTCATTGTATTTTTCTTTTTATGGTAGTTGTAGTTATACCATCTGTTTCTGTTTATATTTTACTTTAAAATATCGTTATTATTGTATTTTATTTTTTATTTATTTCACGGGCATAGTAATTACGAGGAGAAGAGTACTTACGTAGGAAAGTTAATATGCTTCTCCTGTTTTAGGTGGGGTGTTAAATTCTCTGTTTTTTCTTTGTCTACGTCTACCCTTTGATTTCTTGGTATTATATTGCAAATGTTGAATTGTTTAAGCTATTCTTTCTGAGTGCCCCTACCTTTTTGAAACCAATTCAAAAGCAAATTTCAAAGACAGACTGCTCAGCCAACTCTTACCATCATTTCTTGGCCTGCCATGACTAGGAATTTAGAAGATCGATCTGGTGTTGTAAACGGATCACCATCGAGAAATTATGGAGGCAACAACCGTGCTGCTTCTAGATCTAATGTGGGTAAACGATCTCCTCCACCTGAGAAGAACGAGAGGAAGAATGCTTTCTCGGGAAGGTCAGCAAATGATAAGCTAAATGGTTCCTCGATGCAAGCCGATCGCTCAAATCATGTCGATTTTGCTTCGTTGCATACCGAACAAGAAGATGGAGGCACCCATACTAGTGCTGCTCCAAAAGAAGAGAAGGTGAAAGTGGAGGCGATGGAATGGCCGAGAATTTATATTGGTCTATCAAGAAAGGAGAAGGAAGATGACTTCCTTGCGATGAAAGGGACGAAGCTGCCCCAAAGGCCTAAGAAAAGGGCCAAGAATATTGAAAGAGCGCTCCAGGTATAATATCTACTTATTAATTATTATTGCTTATCGTTTTATCAAAAATATTTTCTTTTATACATTTATTTTGGGAATAATAAATGAACATTGTTGGTGGTGGTTGTGCTTTGGGCAGTATTGTTTCCCTGGGATGTGGCTGTCTGACTTGACAAGGAATCGCTATGAAGTCAGGGAGAAGAAATGTGTGAAGAAGGTAACGCCTCTACTCTATTTATCCCATATATATATATATATATATATATCATATAGATGTATATATTTATATAAAGAAACATTTTCTATTAATAAATTAATTTCTGGGGGATAAAACAATAATATGCTTCCATTGATAATGCATCAATGAATAAATGAATGAATAGAGGAAATTTAAAATAATAAAAATAATAATATTAATGTTAATAATAGAATCGGGATTTTTTTCTAGGCATAATCGTATTGGTCTTAGATTCTCTCCGCCAGAAATTAGATGCCACTAGATTATAGTAAGTATACTGTATATTAATCACGTTTTATTTTATGAGGGCTCCTGGCTGGCCCGAATCGTGAATTTACGATTCCAAGTGTCCCCATTAGCTTGGTTTGGACGTGGGGTCCACCAAAAGTAGCTGCAGAAAATTTAAGATGTGGGGTCCACCACTCAAAAACCAAGTAAGCTGCCATGTAGGATCGTGAACTACCTACTCGGGCCAGAAAGCATTTTTTTATTATTTTTATTCTAATATACAATCACTAGAACACTTGGCAGCCGTGGATTTTAGCTTTTTATTCTGTTTGTTGTGCTTGCTTACATTCCACCCCCAGCTAATGCACTTCACTGATGTCAAAGTTACTTTATTTCCATCCCCACGATATAGGAGTTTTCTATCAAAGGGTGTTCTTTACTGCCACTAGTACATTTTTCTAAACAAAAAAACAAACAAACAAACAAATAAATAAATAAATAAATACAGATATGACGGTCCAAAGTAGACATCTAATACCATATTATTAATGTTTTTTTTTTTTCTCCCTAATATCTAGCAAAAGGGTAACGAAGAGAAGAGTGGAAAGACTCAAAAAGTGGTTGAGAACAACAACAACGGTTATTGGTGGGGGTGGGGGGTGGTTAAAACTTAAAACACAGCACAGCAAATCCCACCGGGCATATATTTGTTATTGGTATCCTGTCATAAATACCTAGTAGTAGTATTAGTATTAGTATCTTTAAGTGCAAGGAGTAGAAATCATTGAAGACGTCTTTGGTTTTTTTTTTTTTTTTTTTTTAATTTGAAATTATGCATATTATAATGCTGTGTAATTTCGGGTGTCTGATGGTATAATATTGATTGGGGTTTGGCAAATGCAGCAGCAAAAGCGAAGGGGGCTTAAAGGAATGGAAAGCGTGGACACCGATTCCGAGTAGAGCAATCAGCATGACATTGTATATGTATATTGTTGTATTTTTGTAGTCCCGTGGAATTGGAATTGAGGACAGAAAACAAATGAAAAGAAAAGAACGAAAAAAATATATTTTGTTGTTGGGGGGGGGGGGGGGGGTGTGGTTGTGTGGTGATTCTCAGCTGGTTTGAATTGCAAAAATACAAAAGTGAGTGTGTTTGTGTGTGTGGGAAATCCAGATCCACCCACGAGTCGACCTTTCGCAATCCTCCAGCTGCTTCTTCTTTGGACCCTCTCTCTCTCTCTCTCCTTGTTTGGGATTATTTTAGTTGAATCCTAAAGAGGGACTCAGGCAAGCAAGGCAAAGCCAAAAACATTCACCACCGCCCCCCAACCCCCTCCCCATCACCACCCCACCCCCCACCCAATCAAAGGGAACGCCACGCCCCATGCCATTTGGTTTGTGGCCAACCCACCACTTCGAGTTTCTAAACTCAGATTTTTGGTTTTGGGGGGGGGGGGGGTTAACCTTTCTCAAGAATTCTTCTGCTTTCTGAATTTTTGTGAATTTTATTGGGGGGGGGGGGGGGGGGGGGGGGGGGGCTCTGCTCACTATCATTCAGCCACACCTCGTTATATTTTTCCACACCCCCCCCCTCCCCCCCCCTCCTCATATTTAGTTTTGTTTCGGGGTCATTGCTCGGAATAGAGAAGAAGCCCCTACTTTTATTTCCTTATTATTATTATTATTATTATCATTATTTTGAAATCGTTTTTTCCTCCCTTTCTAAAAGGTGTCCAAAATGGTGATGATAGTGTGATGATGTCGTGTAAAGCTGGTTATGATGTTTGGCTCTCAATTCCCATCATATGAAATGAAGGAAAAGCCCTTTTTCCTCCCTCCATTATTTTTTAGCAGATCGGCATAAACCACTATTAATCTTCTTGCCGTGTTTATGATCTCGGTTATTATTATATAAAGTGAAATGAAACTATTATGTAAAAATGTAATTCTTACACATTAATTAACCTTTGGCATGTTTATAGGCATAATTGAATTCGATTGTGAAATGGAAAAGCACCCACTTTGTTCCCTGGGGGTGGGCGCTCAACGGAGCCGATTAATGAGGTGCATTTGCTCCTTTGTTGTTACCGTTTCCTACTAGTTGGGTGATTGGGTCTGGTCATCGGCTCCAAATTTGCTAATCTCCTAGGGTGTGTTTTTTGGCTCCGAGGGTTGAATCCCTCTTCCCGGCTCAGTGTGCTCCCATTAGGCCTTTCTTTGCCTTGGTTTTCGGAGGCTGTTCCTCTTGCTCTCTGTGTGCTACTGGTGGAGGCTTCAATGTTTGGTGTTTCGGCTGCTTTTGAGTCCATTCTCCTCGTTTCTACGAGTTGGACGACGATTGCCTGTGGTTTCTTTGACCATGTAGTCACAGCATTGTGTGATAAAAGCGTCATTTTATGAGTGTTTTTTTTTTCTTTTAATTATTATTTATTTTCCTGTTACCTCCTTGGGTCTTGGCTCGTTATTATTATTATTTTTTTTTCCTTCTAAATTTCCTATTTTCTATTTACCCAATTTACGAACACGATGACACCATCATAGCTATGAATGGGAGTGAAAAGAATATCAGCAAAGGTTTTCCAAGCGAATAGAAAACAAAAACTTTCAAACCTGTAAAACGTATACAATGTATACACGTATGGAAATGGGACTCTAAAATTTGACCTAAAACAATAAAAAACACACTTCGAGTTCAAACAGACCGCCATAAACACTAATTGAACGTGTTCACAACCACTCTTCTTCTAGGGAAAAAAAAAAAAAAAAAAGAATAAATTACAAAAGCAGCTCCATTAATCTTCTCTGCACATCCGCTTTACTTTCCAGTTTCCACCGATTGCTACTTCCGCTTACTCCGTCCTTCCTTTAGACTCTAACAATCCAGAATATTACCCAAGTTCAACGATAGTGTACGCATTCTTATTTTATAAAAAGATTAGCCCACAAACAATTTTGCCTGCTTTATTTAAAGCATCAAATAATAGCATTTCATTACAAACCAGTCGCTTGAAGGATGTGCTATGCCCCGTTTTCTTCGATTTCTCTGTCTCTGGCTTGGCACGATCCAGTGCCTATGGAAAACGACAATTTGACAAATTTCAGCAACTCAATTTTACAAATACACACACACACATAGAAGTAGACTAAATTAGTATTTAGGTTAATAATCTGGAACTCTCAAAGCTGTGCAACAGAAAATACGACAAAGACGATGCAGAGAAAATAAAGATATACAGCAAAGACGATTCATTAGTGGTCCTCTTGCTTTTCACTTTCGTCAAACAACAACCTTTTGTTCAACTACCTTCTGTTCGACAACTTACCGAGAAAAAGAAGTCTAACACAGCACTGTCAGACTACTTTATTTTTGCTGATAAAAAGCAAGAAAGCACTGACTGACAATCTTAAAGCCAAATATATATTTAGTCATACTGGCCTTATTTCTTATTCAAGCCAATATACTAGGAAGATGCACCGTCTGTCTTTTTTTTTTTTTTTTTTTTCAGAAGAAACATTACCCCATAGAATTACGACAAACAATGAAACAAGGAGAGGTCCACCACCTAAACGACTGAAAATGACAATAAAAGAATACTAGAAACTCAAAAACAGTAGCAAAGGACGACAATAAAACTCTCTGCCTGTTACACAAATATGTAAGTTGCGATCAATTAAATTTATTGGAAAATGTTTATTGTTTTCCATTCTGAACCACTTGTTAAATGAAAATTATAAAAAGAAAAATCAGAGTCATAAACATACAAGTTGCCATCAATTGATAATAAAGGAGTACTAAATGTTTTATACTCTAACAACTTGCTAAAGGAAAATTATAACAATAATAGAAACGTAAAGCCAGACAGATCCAATCTTCAGAAAGCACATGATATGGACACACAATTTTCAAACTAAAAATTAATCATAATAATAATAACCACTACAAAGACTTTGCTAATTTCTTCTTTTCTCATATGTTGAGGGGATGGGACTTGATCAAACTCAAGAATTTTAACTACCATTTATATGATATCAAAAGTCAGCTCAACTCTTTAAACAATGAACCAGGGGTTTGGAAGTTAACATCTTATTCAATTTTACACAATAACTTCAATTTTTTTCACCGACAAGTGTTGGGAACCCATTAGGTAGAAGAGAACCTACCCTTACAAAACCAGCTTGCAAGGGGAGGGGACCCAAGGGCTTATAAACCCACTTTTCATCCTTCTATGTTTCCATGTGGGACATTTGGTATCTAACAAAAAGCCAAATGCAGTACAAAAGTTCCAGTTTGGCCTTGGAGATATTTCGCCACTTTATGCTGGATTACTTTTTCAGTTCATAGAAACAGACAGTCCTCCACATCCAAAACCCCAACTTTTGCATTTCTATATCCCTCTAGGGCTCGAGGTTTTTGATATGCAAATAAAGCAGTGGCAGTCTATTTGGAGTGCTATACCGAAATTTCTTATAGTTGGCTAAATTTATCACAAGATCGAATGCTTCTAAAGCCAATCACCACCATTTTCTTCAGTCTTCGAAATAAATAGTAGACAATACTAAAGGTAAAGGAATAATACACAGAACAAAGGCAACAATCGCATCCTATCCCATCACAATTCATAGGGCCACTCGAGGATTATATCAAATCAGGAATAATGCCCCAATGAACAATCTACCAACTGCAATCAAATATCCCAATAACAGTAGTGGAGCGACACAAATTTATCAAAGGGAACAGATACTCTGCTTCCTAGCAAAATCTTTTGCTAAAATCCAAGATTGACAAATCCAAATAGATAAAACACAAAAACAAAGAAGCTTAAGACAAAATAGTATATCCAAGATTGACAAGACAAAATAGTATCTATAATCATGATAATAATAATAATAAGCAGATAAAGCATTCCACTCGACGGTTAAAAAAAAAGCTGTATCAAAGATTAAAAAAAGCTGTTAAAAAAAAAAAAAAAAAAAAAGCTGTTAAAAAGCTGTTACCTGAATCAAAGATTCCACTCGACGTCGCATCCTTGTATGCATGAAACCCTCTGAGCACTGATAAAGCATGTGCATGGACGAGACATTAAACAATTGTGAGGGGGAAATGCAAAACAATTATTCTAAATTCTCGGCAATATAAAATCCTAGATTTCAACCATCGAGTCTTCTACCGCACCAGTTCCAATTGAAGCCAAATCCTCTCTGGACTAAAATCAGAGCATAGGAACTATGTTTCATCTAAAAGAAAAGTGGATTAAGAAAAACTTAAAGAGCACCATCCCGATGCAATCTCCCGACTTTGATTTCTAGGGAAAAGAATTGAGTCCTGCCACTCCTTGTTTCAACAGAAAATACTTTCTGTCAATTCCTACATCTTTATTACGATAGTGTGTCAAGGGGAAATTAATATTTCTTTTGACCTGAACCTTTTTGCATGTAGTCATGTATACAAAATGTTCAGGAAAAATTAGTTGTTTTTCTTTTCTCATCCATCTAGTTCATGCTTCTTAAGAAATATTGCTTGCAAAATGACAAAACTCGGTCAAAAATGTCGAGCCACTATTGCCACACACCTTAATTTTCAGAACAAAGTTACTATGTGCAACTACTACAAGGCTCCTAAACAATAACAGTATAAGGTAAGTAAAAAATTTCGGTCTAACCATCATTAATCAATTACAGTCTAACCAGATTAGATTTGTTTTCGTTGCCCTGAATTTAGAGAGAGAATGTTCACATGTACTCAAAATTTTTCAAATCTTAATTGTGACAAATAAATTGGGCCAAAAGATGCAATGGTCAAACCAATTCTGCTGAAGAAATGTCGCACCTTCACATGATAACTAACGTATGCATGAAATGTTGACAAACTCCAAACGGTACGTTCCAGTTTTCTGGCTTCAACATGACGAGGAAAAATAACTGCATTCATAAAAGACATTACATGTGTTAACGGTGTGAAAGAATATCTATAAGATAATTGCCAACTTTTTCAGACGTACCAATAGTTACAAAACCTGCATTTGCAGATAATGCTTCAGCAGGAGCTCCCTTTAATTCTAGAGGAGGAGTAGGTGACCACAAGCAAAGGGGGGCATTATTGAGCCCTGCCGTCCGTCTTGCTTCCACAAATTCCTAAATGACAACCAAAAGTTTAACACATAATGGGGAAAAGGCACTAAAACACAAATCGAAAGAAAAAATAGTAATTAATATTTGCACCATAGAGGCTATCAAGATACGGAAGAGTCTTTAGGCATCAAATTAAACAAAAAAGTAACTATTTAATTCCTATTTCCCAGGAAGATATTCATGCTTGGTACTAATGCAGCTTGTACTAATCAGTAACCAATATGGCGGTAAATGTAATAATATGACTATTTTTTCCCAAGGAAAATTCAACTCGTATAAAAAACATACCTGCAGGAAGGAAGTGGCAAGAACAATGTCAATTGAGTCCTTAAATCTCATAGGAAACACCACTGTCACTTTTTCTGCCTGCTAGAAATAGTTATTATACTATGTGAGCCAAAATACAAGTATCATCCTCTAAAGCAGCTAACAATAGAACAATAATAAAGCACAAAGTACGGTGTTACAGGAAAAAAAGACAGTGCACAGGATCAAACATTGCCACTACAAAAACTAAGATGATTTAGCTCCAAAAGAAATGAATCCAAAATACAAAATAGGCCAGTTAAAGTGCCATTGACCTAAACATCATCATGGGATGAAAAACAACAAACAGCAAAGAAATCCATGATGCTAAAAAGAAGTTTTTCAAATATGTGGTTGGTGTTTGTAATTTTTAAACATAAAAATAGAATTCGAGAAGATTATTATAACTACTATGTAACCTGAGGAATGAGGAAAAAAGACTCCTTTGGTCGATGCACAAGTGCAACAAGCCGATCAATATTGGTTGCAACAGTCCTTGAGCCAAGTGTTTTCAGAATTGCTCTCAATGGAGCACCAAGTACCACTTCCCTCACAGATGCAATTTTTACCAAAATAGCATGTTTGTACTCTGCATAAGTATCAGAAGCAAATTTTCAGAACTTGGCTGCAACATAAAGAGACGGAAGGGCATACATGTGTATGTAGTGTAGTGTATCATCCAGAAGAGAGAGCAAGTAGCAATTCCTTCATGGGCAATAACTATTAAAATTAGACGCCTCGAACCAACCAACATTGTTGAGCAGGCACCATACAAAAACCACAATAGCATTGTATATAAAGATCATATCAGGGTTCAATGTCTTCAAAATATTACAGACTTTCTTCTTCTTCTTCTTCTTCTTTTTTTTTTTTTTTTTTTTTTTTTTTTTTTTTTTTTTAAGTAAAAGTAAAACATTTTTTTCATTAATCTACAGCTGATGATTAATCCTAAGTCTAGCCGCCAAGTGGGCCCTTCAAAAGACAAAATGCTGCATTCTTAGGCCGCACCAGCTAGGGACCCTCACCTCATTTTATTCTAAAACTACAATAAACTATTTGGGTGGTTGATTAGCTCATCAAGCTATAACCTTAGGCTGCAATAAAATCACACAACTATCACAAACATTTGCATATGAATACATAAGACAGAGACGGGCAAACATAAAGCCATAGCCCATCTAATCAGAAACCAAGAAAATTTCTCAAGCATAATTTGGAAAGTTGCAACATATATAAATCATTTTTCACAAGATCCCAAATGTATCAGCATGCCCATGGCAAGCTTATGATGACCTTAGGAAAGGAACTCGTTGAACCTTCATCTGGAGGGAGCTTTGAAAGATTCAGTTTCAAAGTCAGGTTAAAGCCATCCCGTGGAGGATCAAGAATTTGTACGAATCCACTATATGCAGCTTTTATGGCTTCTATAGCACCGGCAGGAAGTCCACCAAAGAAAGCAGTTTCTGGAGGTGGTGTGGGTAACGATACCGATACCAAAATGTGATGTGGATTCCTCATTGTCACCTGTAAATATACCTTTTAGACACTACTACGTATTTAAGAATTGAGAAAAGTTGAAAACGCCCAACAGTACAAACAGATTGTTTTCCTAATGCGAAAATGTAAATCACAAAGCAGGTAGATCACCTGAACATGGTAACGGACGTCATCGAACTCAACCCAATGGTAGTCCAACTCAATTCCTTTTTCGAGACTGTTGAATCAACATGATGAGAATAAAAAATTCTGTTTGAGGTCACTAAAGTGAAAAAGAAAAGTGTGAAACATTCTAAGTGAGACACAATTTAGCTTCATCATATAATAACAGAGTGAGCCCTGTATCAGCATCCAATTATGCAATGACTATTTCATTGAAAAGGTGACAAATACATGCAGATATTTTTATATGTACGCATAAAGGGACAAATATATATATAGGCAAAGACTACAATGGTTCATGAAGGACGGGTCCTAGACTACAACAATTAGAAGTGATGGGCGGAAATGCACTCATATACCAGAATTTATAAACGTCTACATGTTATATTGTGGGACAAGTCCTTCACAAAGGGCCGAAGAAAAATAAGAGCACACATTGCTGAGATTGCCATAGTCTTCTTTGATTTGGAGGCTGACAAAAAGGTACATTAGACTCGTTGAAAGAAGCATGTAAAGCCCAATCCAACACCTCCTTAGGCAATTGAATACTAAACTTCAGCTATTTCCTTGGTATTTAGGAAATACTAAATAAGGCTTTTATGTACATTAGTTTCTTCTACATTGTAAATAGACCATAGATGCTTTTAGGGCTTCATTTTATATTGTTTAATTTAATTATAAATTCCCTGTTTCATCAGTCAACACAGGCAAGAAAAGAATATCAATATTTAACAGAAAGTTTGAACTTTCTACACTTGCACAAAATGAAGAGTCCGGAAGCAACGGGTTTTGGTCCCGTTATTCAGAGGTTCGAATCCTTCCATCCCAGAGCATATCCGTGCACATATCCAAAACAGTTTAATAATATCATATACTTGTACATCAAGGGGAAATAAAAAATTCACATCAGAAGATTAAAAAGAAAAAACTGCAAGCCCTAATTAACCGATAGAAAAAAAAAAAAAAAAAAAAAAAAACAAAACAAAACAAAACAAAAGCAAAAAAGAAAGAAGAAACGTAATATAGGTGTAAGCAAACAAAGTAGACGAACAAAATTAAACATAAATTCAAAGAAGAAGAAGAAGAAGTACTTGTGGAGGCGATTGAGCAAGGTCTGAAGGAGAAATCTGGAATGAGACTGCAAAAGAATCATTGATTTTCTGTTCGTCGACGGAGACGGAAAGGGAGAGACTTTCTGTGAATGAATGCAAGCTTCAAGTTCAAATCCAGATTCCAGATGGGAGATGCCCAAACAAACAAGCAAACAAACAAACAAACAAACAACTGTTCTCAGTTTTTTTTTTTTTTGGGCAATACACTACATTTCACATACAACAACAACTTTGTGGTATTCGATAATAAACCATATAAACAATGAACACTTTTTTTTTGTTCCTCCTTTTTTTAACGGCAATTCTGTTTTTTAAAGAAACAAGTTATGAAATTTCCAATTCAAGGTCCTAACATATAAGAATGAAAAAAAAAAAAAACAAAAAAAGGAAGCATATTTCTCTTCTCCCCCAATATACAATTTTTACCCCCCAAAATGACAAAAAGGAATGGGACAAATGTTAAATCACAAACTCAACGCTCAAAGCACATCTATCAAAGATGAACAAATTTGCAAAACAGACCAAGAACTGGAAGATATGCAGTCCCAACCCATGAACCTAACGGCCACGGAGAGAAGCCAATTCAGTTCATAAGCTGTCTCTTCATCCAATTTTAAATCTGATCAGCCTGATAATTCTACACTCCCTACCCTCGATTCATATGCAAATTAACACCAAATTGATCTCACAAAACAAAGCCTAGAGACTACCAAATCAACTTTTTAAATTAAAATTAAAAAATAGATAAATAAACTCAAACCTCCTCTAGAGTCTAGGCCACGGCCACGGCTAGGGGCAGCGGATGCAGGCGCGGAAGGTGGCGGCGGTGTGCGCTACTGAGACGTGGGGGCTGGGACCGCTGGGTTGCGCTGGCTTCGACGGCGGGGGCACAGGGAGAGAGACACACACGCACACCGAGAGAGAGAAATATCCACTAGACAATGTCGAAGAAGAAAATCAGAAAGTGCTATGGTAGTGAAACAACGTCGTTTCACTTCTTTTTTTTTTTTTTTTTCAATTTCTTTTAATTTTTTTATAATATGAAAAATTAGGTTGGGTGACATTTTTAATCACCTGATCTAATAAATTACCCAAATTTTTTAATTAGGAAAATAATTGTTTTTTTTTTTTAGATTTAATCAATCAGTAATTGATTATGAAAATTGATAATTGACTAATAGTCAGGTCAATCATTGATTGATTATGAAATTTGATCACTTATATTATAGTTAATTATTGATTGACTATTATTTGATCAATTACTGATTGATCATTTAAAAAATTTGATTAACTATTTTAGAAAAAATAGTAATTTTACTAATTTTTAAAAACTTCGGCCATTTATAAAAAAGCTTCTTAAAAAAATGCTTTATTTAGCTATAAACCCCAAAATATTATTTTTTTTTTAATTTTATACATTAGTATTTCCAATAAAATATATTTTTAAAGCAACTTTAAAATATATATTAAGGACGGTTTGGTTTAGAACTGAACCTAAATAAAAACTGAAGACTGAGCCGTCAAGACAGATTTAGGTTTAGTTTCCAGTCAAAATTTTTTTATTCTAATTCTGTCTTGTTTTTGGTTTAAGATCCTGTTGAGTTTTCGGTTTGCCCTACATTTTATCTCATTAAATAGGTCATACTACATATTCATGTTCTTTTCATTTTCTTTTGTAGGTAAATTTAGAGGGAACTAAGGATTGAAAAAACTTCATTTCGATCGACATTTTCGGAAAATTTCTATACTTTGGAAGAACCAAAGTAGAAACAAGGGTATAGTTTTTTTTTTTTTTTTTTTTTGTATAATATCCATGAAATTTCCATACAAATTATCTTTATATATCAATTTTCTTATTACAATATCAATTTATGCAAAAAGTGTAATAAATGATAAAATATAGTGAAAATTTCTACGACCATATCATCAAAATATTTGTGGAAATTTACAAACAATTTTAGTAGTATTTAATATTTAAAATGGATGATCTAATTGGCCATTTTGTGTAATTTTAGAACCGTTTTCTCCCCCTTAGAAAAAGCCAAACTAGATGTTTTAGAAGAAGTCAGAAAAATATGAAAGGGTAAACGTGAATCAAAAAAATGTATGAGGTTTTTTTTTTTTTTTTTTTTTTTTTTTTTTTTTTTTTTTTTTGCTAATAGTTAAAAATTAGAGGGGTATTTTTGCTAATAGTTAATAGTTTGAGAGGGTATAAGCAAAAGTTCCCAAAAGTTTAGAGGGAAAAATTATAAAGACATTAAAGTTGAGGGGTAAAAGTTTAAAAAAATAATATATTATTATTATTATTAATTTAAGAATTACTAGTGTGATGATAAGCTAAGGAGGGTTTATGTGACATTTGGTTGTATAAAAATATACACGAGTGGGAGGCCATTGATAGAAGTCAAAAGTCAAATAATGAATGCCCTGCGCAGTCTATGGAAAGAGGTAGTTTTGAGGTTTTTTCTTACCATCGGCACACGTGTCATGCATGTATTTAATCAATTTATTAAATAAAATAATTAAGAATGAGGTATTATAATAAAATAATTATATAGAGAACATTAAGAAGAAATATTTTAAGTTGTAAGAAATTGCAGAGAAGTTAACGAATCACATTGAAAATTAATTGGGTGGTTCAATGAGAAAATAATAATTGAGATGGTCACAACAACATATTTGAGACCAAAATAAAAAATAGAAGAACAAAATAAGGAGAAGAAAAAAACACTAAAAAAAACAGAAGAAAAAATGGAGGAGGAGCCAAGAGGAAGCCACTGGTAGAAATTTGAGACCAAAAACGCAAAAAAGGAGAAGAAAAAAAGAGAACAACAGAGAGAGAGAGAGAGAGAGAGAGAGAGAGGAACATGAAAATGAAAAGTCAAAAAAGAGATTAAGAAATGAAGGGAGGCAACGACATAGAGGAGAAAGAGAGAGCAAAGTTAGGGTTTGAGGGGCAAAAAAGTCAAGTCACTGTAGACAAACCAACCGGTAGACAAATTCAGAGGGGCAAAAACGTCCGCACAATAAAAGGAGGGTAAAACCGGTATTTAACTGTGCTGGAAGGGCGGCAGGAAGAGATTTTAGGGGCAAAACCTTAATTTTACTGTGCATAAACAGTAAATTTACATCCTTTTAGTATATATAATAATTTGTATTTAACAATAATGTAAATATTGGATTTACTTAGTAAATATCATATTTACTAGTTAATAAATTCAAAAATATAAAAAATAAATATAATATATCATTAGTAAAAATTGAATTTACAATTCTTACCCCTAATTTAAAAGAATTAAAAAAAAACCCCTAATCCTCAAATTAGGAAACCCAAGAAGCTCCTATCGCCATTGCTACCTCACCACCGCAGGAGAAGATGGCTCGAAAGGCGAGCTCTTCGTCGAAGATTCTCTCGATTTGGGACGTTGTTGGAGGAATCGTGCGACTCTTCTCGCGACTCTCATTGCGATTCTCGCAATCTTGTGGCCGTCGCGTGATGTCTCCGATGAGAGCTTCAATGATCTCTGACAACCCAATCTCGATCTCGAAACAGTCAAAGAAAATCACTAGCACCTTGCAAAATCTCGAACCAATCTTTGTTTCGGCTTTCATGAAATCGTGATTTCGATTGACGGCGACGACGAGGAGGAGTCTTCGAAAGAGATTTGACACAATCGTGGTGGCAACGTCGGCGGTGGTGAGCCTTGGGTATTGTGAAGGCGTATTCTGATCGACAACAATGGTGGATTGCTGGCGATGACTCTAAAGTGGTAAAGAGAGAAAAGAAGGTTGGTGATGATGTGGGGTCAAGGGTATTTTTGGGTTTTTATCTTCTTAGTTTAACCTAATTATGTTATTTGGATACAATATTTTGATTTATACTATTATTTATTATTTTAAAGAATGATAGTTTAATATGCCATTTTGATCTTTGTTTTTTAAAAAAAATATATACTGAAATATATTTTTGAATAAAGTATAAAGGTAGGTATTTACCAAAATAACAATCTCAAAAGTTGAAATTAGCACGATAACTTTCTCTCATTTTAACATAAGAATGACCTAGTCGTTCCTAATTATTCGAGATCATTTTGTTAATAATTTTTTTTTAATAACTTTTAAAAAAGTGGTTAAGTTTTTTGCAAATTGCCTCAAGTAAAGGAGAAAAAGTTTTAGCAATTGAAAAAAAAAAAAAAAAAGGGAAAGAAATCAAGAATGAAAAAGAGTTATAAGAAAAAAGAAAAAAGAAAGACAAATAAAAAAAAAAAAAAAAAAGGGATGACATGTATAAAAATAAGAAAAAAAGAGAGTTTTTGGCATTTTAATATAAGTAATGTAATAAAGAAGATAAAAAGATGTAAATAAAGATGTAAAGATGAAGACAAATATTTGTTAAGGATAGTTAGGTTGTGTTCTCTTTGGAATGTAAAAGAAGGGAAGGCAAGGGTGTTGATTTGGGCACAGAACAGAATCCAAAAAAGAAGAGAGAAGAGAGAAAAAAATGGAAGGGAGGAGAGTAAGAAGGTTTGGGATGGAAAGGGGAAGACCTGACACTGATAGTGATAGTGACACTCTTCTTCCCCTCCGCCGCACGCCCAATACCAAATCCAATTCCAATACTTCAAGCAATACCAATAGCATCTCCTCTTGTTGGTACTGCGACTACAAGATCTCCATTCTCAACCAACCCCTCTTCCGCCTGGGCCGAACCCACTCCTCCTTTTTCAGATCTTGGTTCTCCGTCGGCGTCGGCTTTTCCCTCTCCTCTCTCCTCTTTGTTTCCCTGGTTTCTTCCCCCTCCCTCCCTCCCTCCCTCCCTCTTTCCCTTTTATTTATCTCCTCTTTTTCTCTTTTAACTACTACTACTACTACTTTTTTTTTTTTTTTAATTGAGATTGTCTTCTGGTCTCATAATATTCAGATTCTTGTGTGGGAAGTGGGTAGAGCTCTGCGTATTCTCCCAAGCTCCTTTGCCGATCTTTCCACCTCCTTCTTGTTCGGCTTTTCCCCCTCGCCCACGGTGTGTCTCCTGAACCCCCCCCCCCCCCCCCCCCCCCCCCCCCCGACCAAAATTCCGCATTTTTAGCATTTTCAGCATTTTTAGTCTTATATAAGACTCTCATCCTCCCTCCTCAAAATTCAAAATTCAAAATTCAAAATTCAAAATCCTCATTCTCTCTCTCTCATTCTGTTTTTTTATTTTATTTTTTATTATGTTATAACTTTGACTTTTTGACTCTGGCGTTTTTCAGGGCATTTCAGTTGCTGATGCTGCCTACCTATTAGTTTCTACGGTGATATCGGTTTCTCTTCATGAACTCGGCCACGCTCTTTCCGCTGCCAGGTCTCTCTCCCTCTCTCTATTTCTTTCTCATTCTATAAGGTAGCCTAACAGAATATTCAACAAAATTGTTGACTGAAACGTCAATTGACCGATAAATATCGATTTAGCCTGCCTGTATGAAATGCTAGATTCCTCATGCTTGTTATGGTTGGAAACTTTTCTATGCAAGGCAGTGAAGGCATTCAGATGGACTATGTTGCCATCTTCATTGTGGTTCTGTTTCCCGGTGCTTTGGTCGCTTTTAATTATGACTCGCTTCTTGCATTACCTCATTTTTCTTCCCTTCGTGTATATTGTGCTGGCATTTGGCACAATGCAGTGGTACGAATTTTTTTATTTTTTTATTATAGTTTTTATTTTTTAAATATCTCCTGGTGTATTCAGATCATCTCCAATTCAAATGCCAATGCCAATCCTATATTTGGCACATAAAGTGTGAAAAATGAAATTTGATATCTTATTCTATTTTGCGATCATCCAAATGCATAATGCTATTTCAAATTCCATATCTGCTTTTTGTCATAGATTTAAGGTTTGGAACATGTAACAGTAGACGTTGGATTTTGAAGTAATTTGAAAATGACAACATTTTAATTATTAAATGAAAAGTTAACACATCAACCCTATGGCAACCAAATGCCAAATTTAGGACAAAAAGCAACTGCATTGGAGAGTGGTTTTCCTACACAAATGCCAAAGTTTGGTATTGGCACACCAATTTGGCACTGCTTTGGAGATGCTCGTTGACATTACTCATTAGCATTTAGTTACAATTCTCTTGTTTATATATATAACTACCTGTTTCATCTATTGCTAATTGCCGTCACATTTTGCAACTAGTGCTGTGCAGTTTGTGGACTGGTATTATTCTTCCTGCCTATGATTTTGTTTCCCTTTTACCTACATGGTCAAAGCCCCATGGTACTTAACTAGCTGGATTTTTTGCTTATTTATATTCTAGATCGAAATGCTTTTAATTCCACATTTTTCACATGCTTTTTGCGTGTGTATTTTGAATATCTCGATCAGGTTTTAGCCGTACCACCCTTATCGCCCTTATCTGGATACTTGTCTCCTGGTGATATAATTGTCTCCTTGGATGGCGTACGCATCAATAGTGCCCAAGACTGGACAGAGATGTCATCTTTGATAAATCAATTGGCTCTTCAGAGTATGAACAATTCTACGTATGTTGAAAGCATCAGAAGAGTCAATAGCAGTAAGGGGTACTGTGTTCCTGATTCTTTGTTGGAAGAAAGCAAGAGGATTAAAGTAGTAGAAAATCAGTACAGCTGTCCAGATGATCTTGCTGCATTTGTTGCTATTTCCTGTCCCGATACAAGTACATTTGGTGATGGTCACCCAAACAGAATTGAGGAAAACCATTGCTTGAAGGCTAAGGAAGTTGTTAAATTCAAGAAATGTGGCGATGGTTGGATAAGAGCTAAAGCACAGGATGATAATTGCGTATGTTCACAGGTTTGAGATCTGGCTGTGTTTGTAAGAATGCAAATTATAACATTTTCTGTTTCATTTCATGTTTTTCCATGACTAAAGCTTGATGGAACATTTTCATGCATTATAAATGTGAATGAATTAACTTTGAGATTGCTACAGGAAAACTCTTGCTTAAGTCCAATTCAAACACTAGACATGCTATGGGTTGAAGTCTCATATTCAAGCCCATATTCATTGGAATGCTTGCAATCTGGAAGGAAATCTCCTTCAGGTTCTAGGACTTACGATTTTCTAGAGCCTAATTGTGGCGGGACTTTTGTTTTTGTTGGTGACATAACCTCCATGGCGAGCTCGGTTCGATTAACTGCATATCAACCTCGTTGGGCATATTTTAGTCCCTATCTTCCGTATGTACTCGAAAGGATGTCTTTGTGCATTTTCCACGTCTCTCTAACACTAGCTCTTCTCAACAGTTTGCCGGTGAGTTCTTTTAAAGCATCAACCGTTTATATAGATTTTTTTATTTACAAATCATATTATTTCATTGGCCTCCATCTTGGCTTATGGATGTAAAAATTGTTTAGTGATTTACCGCATGGTCAGCTTTAATGGAGCGATCACTAAGTCAACCTCTGCACCTGTATAATTAGTTGGCAACATACTTGAACAAAAGTATACTTGAGCATGAGTATGCCTCAAGTCTTAAACATAAGGCTCCTTGTCTGACTTCCCGTCCTCCTTGTTACCATTAATTCTACTTCATGATTTTTGTAATAAAGTTATGTTTCTTTTTGAAAAATAAGTGTTAAGCATAAAGCTTCTTTGCTCCATGGTTTGACATCCTAGATGCGGTACTTACTAGAAACATGTACGCACCAATATGGGAATAGATATTACGTAGAGTTCTGGTCTCCTCGTGGGCTAATACGCTGAGAATGATATATGTTTTATATATATATATATATATATAAATAGGAATGTATATGCATTTAACTAAATTTGTGAGTATAGAGAGATGTGTATGTAATAATATGTTCGTAAGTACACGGAAGCCTACCTTTTTGGTCCTAAGTTTTATGTATATACATGCATTGATGGACAGGTAATTGTACAAAGAACTTGGAGTTTTGTTTTGATTTTAATAAGTAAATAGAGAAATTGTAGTGAATGGCTATTTTACTTTTCTTGCTTTAGTACATAGCTGGATTTATGGATGGTGAAGATAATGGCCGGATTTACTTGAGAGTAAAGACAAGCCAGTTAGTTTATCTGTCAAATTCATTTGAGCTTCTGTGCACGAATAAAACTGCTCTTATACCTTTCACCACGATTAACATGCTTACATATTTGAATTTTTATTACTTTAAACTAAACACTAAGGACTATTATAAACATTAAGTTCGTATTCTGTACTGCTGCATTTTGCGACTTCTAAGGCTTTTTTTTTTTTGGGGGGGGGGCTGGGGGGTGTTGGGGTTTCTAATTTTTATGGCATTCACTAGGTATACTTTCTGGATGGAGAATCTATTTTAGATGCGGCTCTTTGCCATTTCACGTCGTTGAGTCCAAACAAGAGGGGAAAAATTGTCCGGATATGTCTTTTGGTCGGGACTCTCACTTCCTTGCTTACCCTTTTCAGGATCTTCGTGAACTTTTTGTAATTCAAAGGTAAATTGTATTGTTTATATACATCTGTTAGAAAGATGACATGCGACCTAATCAGCAGCTCTTAATTCCCTTTTTTTTTTTTTTTTTTTTTTTTTGCTTGCGTTGGTGCACCATGAGCTTATCAGTATTTGGAAACTTAGATCCCCCGATCTTTTAAATTTTTGCAAAAATAGGACTGGAAACTTGAAAATCCATTGGGAACTGTAGTCCAATAGGTAACGGAGATGGACAGAAATACCCAAATGATTTTTGCATAAATGTATCCAACAAACTATTTGTTAGTTAGTTAGCAATGGAAGTCTTTTTAATTGCGGCAATTGGCATCCTGATTGCAATCTATTAATTGATTTTATTGGAATGCATTGCAAAATACTGTCAAATTTTTAGGATGTTAAATGCCAAAAAAGAAAAAAAAAAAAAAAGAACTAAAGGGTGCAATTTTGCAAATGAAGAAAAGAGTAAGGTGCAAGGGTGCAATTGACCATCTTTATTTCGTTTGGTTTGCAGGTTGGAAATGAAAATTTTAAATTAGAGTTGGTTAGTTTTCTAAAAATTAATTATAATTTTCTTGTTGACTTTTAATAAAATGATAAAAATTGAGATCGAAATTTTGAGTTGGAGTTTCAAACGCTTTTGTAACATGACACCTTATCTGCTCGAATTCAGCTTGAACAGTAGAACGCTTTTGAATGAATAGTGTGATATTTGAGTTGTCTGTGTGTGTGTGTGGACTGTGGTGTCTTTTTTTTTTTTTGTTTTTTTTTGTTTTTTGGGTGCATGAAATGAATAAAGTGATTGGCAGACAAGTTTATTCTTAAAGGCCAGCCAGATCGGTCTTAAAAATTGTGTAGAAGCTGTGTGTGTGTGAATGAATTTTTAAGATGGTTGGCTTTTTTGGATCTCCAAAAGTACATGTGTTCATATATATATATATATATATATATATAGGAATATTCTCTCCTCGGGTTCTGGCTGTCCGACGGGGAGAGAAGGAGAGAGAAAGAGAGAGAGAAAAGGGAGACAAGTCAAGAGACTAACCGATATAATTCAAGATATTTTTTGGTACAATTCAAAACACTAACCCTTACAAATATCGTTCGTGTCTGACAAAAATGAGGTGCCGAACAAAAGAGTAATATGTATATATATATATTGATGCAAATCAAACTCAACAATTTGATCTGGAAGTTTCAGCAAGAGGATTTGAGCGTGTTCATTAATGAGGACGACAAAGATTGGTTCACATCATCAAGGTCAATTCGGATCAATAAGATAAGTCATTGAAATCCATGCAATAGGCGTGTGAATCAAGAAAGAGAAACTCAAAATATTAAGTTTCATATTTGATTATTGTTGAATATTTAGCCATCATTCATCTTTTATTTTGTTAGCTCATTAGTCAACTTTCTTTTTCTATTTTTTGGCATATACAATCATTTAATTTTCAAATTGTTTCCATTTTCCTATTTTAGGCAAGTAAGAGTTATTATTACTAGATTTTAGCCATAATTAAGATGGCATGACATGTAATTAATTTATTTTAGGAACTTTCTTTGTAATAATTCAGCCTATAAATAAGCGCCTATGGAGAAGAAAGAATACAAGTAATTATTCAGAAATGTGAGAGTATTTTCTCTTTGGTTCTTTGACGAACTATTCGAACTTAACGGAATTTTCCGTGGCATTTACCATCGACTTATCAAATGGATTTCCATCACCGTTTGTGGCGTCTTCCTTATACCGAGGTTCTTGTTTCCCATTAAAAAATGGGTTGAGGTCAAATATACCAAGGTTCTTGTTTTAGTTGAAGTAATGGGTCGGGGTCTCCCATACCAACCTGATCGTACAACGTTTTTGGTTTCCTTTTCGTTGTCAGGTATCGTTATTCTTGGCGGGGTTCGCATCATTTGGTATCAGAGCTTCGGTTATAGTCTCTGGTTTGCCTATCCCATTTAATTTAGTTTCTGTTCTAGCCGATTGTGTGTGGCTGAATTAGTTTTAAAAAAAAAAGTGTTTCCGAATTTGTTTGTAATTTGTAATTTTTGGTTCTAGTTGTAATTCCTGTTCGTGGCATATAAAAAGAAGAAGAAGAAGAAGAAAATAGAAAGGAACTTGAAAAAAAAACGTCAAAAAAAAAAAAAAAAAAGAATATGATTGAGTTAAAAAAAAAAAAAAACAAGAAGAAGAAGAAATTTAGTGTGATACATATTCTTGTTGGAAATTCTTGATTGGGAATCCGTGTGACATATTCGGTGTTCTTAAAATCAAAATCTCAATAAGATCATGTCTCAACACAACCATGAGGAAGCACAAAGAGGAGACGATTTGAGGAAAAATCCTTCTCAATAGAAGGGGAATGATGCAAATCAAACTCAACAATTTGATCCGGAAGTTTTAGCAAGAGGATTTGGGTGTGCTCATTAATGAGGACGACAAAGATTGGTCCACATTATCAGGGTCAATTCGGATCAAGAAGATCAGCCATTGAAATCCATGCAATAGGCGTGTGAATTAAGAAAGAAAAACTAAAAAATATTAAGTTTCCTTTTTAATTGTTGTTGAATATTCAGCCATCATTCATCCTTTATTTTGTTAGCTCATTAGCCAACTTTCCTTTTCTATTTTTTTGGCATGTACATCCATTTAATTTTCCGATTGTTTCCATTTTCTTGTTTTAGGCAAGTAAGAGTAATTATTACTAGATTTTAGCCATAATTAAGATGGAATGGCATGTAATTAAGTTATTTAAATTTTTTTTTTTGTAATAATTTAGCCTATAAACAAGCGCCTATGGAGAAGAAAGAAGACAAGTAATTATTCAGAAATGTGAGAGTATTTTTTCTTTGGTTCTTTGACGAACAATTCGAACTTATCAGAATTTTCCGTGGTGTTCACTATCGACTTATCAAATGGATTTCCATTACCGTTTGTGGTGTGTTCCTTATACCAAGGTTCTTGTTTCGCATTAAACAATGGGTTGAGGTCAAATAAATCAAGGTTCTTGTTTTTGTTGAAGCAATGGGTTGAGGTTTCCAATACAAACCTGATCGTACAACGTTCTAGGGTTCCTTTTCATTGTTAGTTCTCGTTATTCTTGGCGAGGTTCGCATCATTTGGTATCAGAGCTTCAATTCTAGTCTCAGGTTTGCCTATCCCATTTAATTTAGTTTCTGTTCTAGCCGATTGTGTGTGGCCGAATTAGTTTTTAAAAAAAAAGTGTTTCCGAATTTGTTTGTAATTTGTAATTTTTGGTTCTAGTTGTAATTCCTGTTCGTGGCATATAAAAAAATGAATAAGAAGAACAAGAAGAAGAAAAAAGAAAGGAACTTGAAAAAAAAAGTCAAAAAAAAAAAAAAAAAAAAAAAGAATCTGATTGAGTTAAAAAAAAAAAAAAAAACAAGAAGAAGAAGAAATTTTGTGTGATACATATTCTTGTTGAAAATTCTTGATTGGAAATCCGTGTGACATATTCGGTGTTCTTAAAATCAAAATCTCATTGAGATCATGTCTCAACACGACCATGAGGAAGCACAAAGATGAGACGATTTAAGGAAAAATCCTTCTCAATAGGAGGGGAATGATGCAAATCAAACTCAACAATTTGATCCAGAAGTTTCAGCAAGAGGATTTGGATGTGCTCATTAATGAGGACGACAAAGATTGGTCCACATCATCAAGGTCAATTCGGATAAAGAAGATCAGCCATTGAAATCCATGCAATAGGTGTATGAATCAAGAAAGAGAAACTAAAAAATATTAAGTTTCCTTTTTAATTATTGTTCAATATTCAATCATCATTCATCCTTTATTTTGTTAGCTCATTAGTCAACTTTCCTTTTCTATTTTTTGGCATTATCAAATAGATTTCCATTACCGTTTGTGACATCTTCCTTATACCGAGGTTCTTGTTTCGCATTAAACAATGGGTTGAGGTCAAATATACCAAGGTTCTTGTTTTTGTTGAAGCAATGGGTCGAGGTCTCCTATACAAACCTGATCATACAACGTTCTTGGGTTCCTTTTCGTTGTCAGGTCTCGTTATTCTTGGCGGGATTCGCATCATTTGGTATCAGAGCTTCGGTTCTAGTCTCAGGTTTGCCTATTCCATTTAATTTAGTTTCTGTTCTTGCCGATTGTGTGTGGCCGGATTAGTTTAAAAAAAAAACAGTGTTTTCAAATTTGTTTGTAATTTGTAATTTTTGGTTATAGTTGTAATTCCTGTTCGTGGCATAGGAAAAAAGAAGAAGAAGAAGAAGAAGAAGAAAACAGAAAGGAACTTGAGCAAAAAAAAAAAAGAAAAAAAAAAAAAGAAAAAAAAAAAGAATCTGATTGAGTTAAAAAAAAAAAAAAAAAGAAGAAGAAATTTAGTGTGATACATATTCTTGTTGGAAATTCTTGATTGGAAATCCATGTGACATATTTGGTGATCTAAAATCAAAATCTCATTGAGATCATGTCTCAACACGACCATGAGGAAGCACAAAGAGGAGACGATTTAAGGACAAATCCTTCTCAATAAGAGGGGAATGATGCAAATCAAACTCAACAATTTAATCCGGAAGTTTCAACAAGAGGATTTGGGCGTGCTCATTAATGAGGACGACAAAGATTGGTCCACATCATCAAGGTCAATTCGGATAAAGAAGATCATTCATTGAAATCCATGCAATAGGCGTGTGAATCAAGAAAGAGAAACTCAAAATATTAAGTTTCCTTTTTAATTATTGTTGAATGTTCAGCCATCATTCATATTTTATTTTGTTAGCTCATTAGTCAACTTTCCTTTTCTATTTTTTGGCATGTACAACCATTTAATTTTCAGATTGTTTCCATTTTCCTATTTTAGGCAAGTAAAAGTTATTATTACTAGATTTTAGCCATAATTAAGATGGCATGGCATATAACTAAGTTATTTTAAAAACTTTTTTTTTTTTTTTTGGTAATAATTCAGCCTATAAATATGCACATATGGAGAAGAAAGAAGACAAGTAATTATTCAGAAATGTGAGAGTATTTTCTCTTTGGTTCTTTGACGAACTATTTGAACTTATCAGAATTTTCTGTGGTGTTCACCATCGACTTATCAAATGGATTTCCATTACCGTTTGTGGTGTCTTCCTTATACCGAGGTTCTTGTTTCGCATTAAACAATGGGTTGAGGTCAAATATACTAAGGTTCTTGTTTTTATTGAAGCAATGGGTCGAGGTCTCCTATACAAACCTGATCGTACAATGTTCATGGGTTCCTTTTCGTTGTCAGGTCTCGTTATTCTTGGCGGGGTTCGCATCATTTGGTATCAGAGCTTTGGTTCTAGTCTCAGGTTTGCCTATCCCATTTAATTTAGTTTCTGTTCTAGCCGATTGTGTGTGGCCAAATTAGTTTAAAAAAAACAGTGTTTCCGAATTTGTTTGTAATTTGTAATTTTTGGTTCTAGTTCTAATTCCTGTTCGTGGCATAGAAAAAAGAAGAAGAAGAAGAAGAAGAAGAAGAAGAAAATAGAAAGGAACTTGAAAAAAAAAAAAACGTCAAAAGAAAAAAAAAAAGAATCTGATTGAGTTAAAAAATAAGAAGAAGAAATATAGTGTGATACATATTCTTGTTGGAAATTCTTGATTGGAAATCCGTGTGACATATTTGGTGTTCTTAAAATGAAAATCTCATTGAGATCATGTCTCAACACGACCATGAGGAAGCATAAAGAGGAGACGATTTAAGGACAAATCCTTCTCAATAAGAGGGGAATGATGCAAATCAAACTCAACAATTTAATCCGGAAGTTTTAGTAAGAGGATTTGGGCGTGCTCATTAATGAGGACGACAAAGATTGGTCCACATCATCAAGGTCAATTCGGATAAAAAAGATCATCCATTGAAATCCATGCAGTAGGCGTGTGAATCAAGAAAGAGAAACTCAAAATATTAAGTTTCCTTTTTAATTATTGTTGAATATTCAGCCATCATTCATCTTTTATTTTGTTAGCTCATTAGTCAACTTTTCTTTTCTATTTTTTGGCATGTACAACCATTTAATTTTCATATTGTTTCCATTTTCCTATTTTAGGCAAATAAGAGTTATTATTACTAGATTTTAGCCATAATTAAGATGGCATGACATGTAATTAAGTTATTTTAGGAACTTTCTTTGTAATAATTCAGCCTATAAATAGGCGCCTATGGAGAAGAAAGAAGACAAGTAATTATTCAGAAATGTGAGAGTATTTTCTCTTTGGTTCTTTGACGAACTATTCGAACTTATCAAAATTTTTCGTGGCGTTCATCTTCGACTTATCAAACGGATTTCCATCACCGTTTGTGGCATCTTCCTTATACCGAGGTTCTTGTTTCGCATTAAACAATGGGTTGATGTCAAATATACCAAGGTTCTTGTTTTTGTTGAAGCAACGGGTCGAGGTCTCCCATACAAACCTGATCATAGAACGTTCTTGGGTTCCTTTTCGTTGTAGGGTCTCGTTATTCTTGGCGGGGTTCGCATAAAATGATGAGGACATGGCTAGTTCAAGAGCATGGAATCCGGATCCAATTCAAGTTCCTATTGGACCGGTTACAAGAACACGAGCCAAGAAATTTCAAAATGCGTTAAATGGACTGATTCTAGGGATTTGGGCTCAAGCATGCACGTGGAGGCCTATTGAGGGAGATGAATGTGTGGACCAGCCCTTAACAAGCATGATTCCAGTTCAAGAAAGTCAATAGGAGAATCTGTGCTTACTTTCCTTTTCCGGCAACTCTTTTGGTTTCAAGCTAAAACAAAAGGAAAGAGATTTGTCAATCAAGGATGAATTATTATTCACTTTCCTGATCATGAATTAACGTTTTTTTTTTTTGAATTCGAAGTTTTTTTTTGAATTCAAATTTTTTTTTTCCTTTATTTTTGATTCGATTCTTTTTTAATCAGAAATTGAAATAAACTAGGATTTAGAGAAAGAAAAAAAAAACAATAAAAAAAAATTAAAGGATAGATAAACCTGACCTAGAACCTAGGCTCTAATACCAAATGAAATGAACCACTCCAGCTATGTGACGAAACCCGTATTCGAAGAGGTCTCCAAGATCGTTTCTATGAACAGGTTCGAATGGAAGGAACCACGATCCGTTACCTATAAGAGGTAAGAACCTTGGTATGGTGATGACGCCATAATCAACTATGGAAGGGTTGATTGATAAGTCGTTGGTGAATGCCAGGGAAATCCCAATAAGTTCGAATAGTTCTTCAAAGGACCAAAGAGAAAGAATTCTCACAATTTTCTGATTAATGATATGTCTTATTCCAAGAAAAAGGTATAATTTATAGAATCAAGGCCACGAATTTTCAAGCCTAATGCCTAAGGAAACTTGCCAAAAAAAAAAAAAAAACTTTAAGGAAAGTTGAAATATCCACCTAATTTTAGCCTCAATTAAAGGGAAACAATTTTGACTTTAATCCCATAATTTTCAGCTTATTACATGCCAATAAGGAAAAGAAAACAGTCAAAGAACTAAATTAGGAAAGTAGAAAGTAACCAATGCGCCCAAATCAGATTTCCTTCCCAGCAAATGCGCCCAAATCCAATTAAGGAAAGTGAATAATAATTTAGCCTTGATTGACAAATCTCTTTCCTTCTGTTATAGCTTGAAACCAGAAGAGATGCCGAAAAAGGAAAGTAAGCACATATTCTCCTATTGACTTTCTTGAACTTGAATCATGCTTGTTAAGGGCTGGTCCACACGTTCATCTCCCTCAATAGGCTTCCATGTGCATGCTTGAGCCCAAATCCCTAGAATCAGTCCATTTAACGCATTTTAGAATTTCTTGACTCGTGCTCTTGTAACCGGTCCAATAAGAACTTGAATTGGATCTGCATTTCCATGCTCTTTTACTAGCCATGTCCTCATCATATATATATATACACACACATATGATCATATGAGTTTGCTGAGGACCCAACAACACTATGAGCAAACCGTCTTGTACGCTCATGTTATTTAATATTTATTGATTATTTAATTATTTATTAAGGTGTGAGGACGGGCCATCAATTCTATTTATTGGGGATGTCTACTTATCTTTGACAAAAAAGTAGGAGGATGGTCCTTTTTTAATTTGGACCGTTCATATCTTCTTGAATGGACATGATCATCTGAGGGGTAAGGACAAAAGTTGGTGATCTGTTTTGTAAAGAACCGGTTAATCCCCTTATTAATGAGAGAGAGAGAGAGAGAGAAAATGATCAATCTTTTTGTTGTTCGTTTCTCAAAGAAAAATTAATTAATGTTATGCGTTCTCACTACCAATGTTAATATCATATTTATTAATGTTATGTTGTGGATTGAGGAATCTATGGACATTCAACTTAAAAAATTGAAACAAATCATTTTTACATGTTAAACTTAAAAATATGTATATTTCTACATATTATAGTTACAGCCTTTAATAGTGCATATGTTCTTGAATATTTCCAACATAGGTAAACCACCCCTACATTTGTTTCAACCATTTTATTTGTGACAATATTTGTACCATTTTATTTAGGTAGGCCATTCAAATATGTGTTTGGTAATGTAGCATTTAAAATGCAATTTAAATAATACCAAATAGTCCATTTGACCATTTATGAAGAGAAATGAAAAGTTTGTCATCCTTTAAATTTGGCTTTGAGTCCATTTGTGTTCTTTTTAATAATTTTTTTTTCCTCACTTTTGGATTTAAGTTTCAAGACGTCATAACTTTTCCATTTTAAATCTAATTTGAGATTATTCTTTTTTCTATGTGTTCAGAACAAAAAGTGAACAAAGCCCTATTTATATCCTACTAATATTTGTCATAGACATTGCAGTTATGTAACATTTGTTAGAATTATTTTCAATATGTATCAAAATACACATTTAAATATTATGTTCTAATGTTTCTTTTCATATTGCGAACAACCAAATATCATTCAATTGATAGTTATAATGATTTCATTTAAATGTTTCTATACAAAATGTTTTCATTCAAATGAATCTATCAAACGGACTTTATTCATTATGTTCTTTATATTCAACCTATCTTAACAAGATCTCGTACACATGATTTACATATCTAGCTATTACGTCCTATATTTCTCACGTGCTTAGTTTATAATCACAAAATATTACTTAGGAAATTATTTCATGTTCAAAATAATTTTGTAATAATTACAAACTATCTATTTAGTTCTGTTATTAAGTGTGAACTCATTTTCTGTTTAACTATATTGCTCCCACTAATTACATGATTGCAAATCTCCGATATCTTCTTAACATATATCGCACATATTCTTATGAGGACATGCATTGAATTAAATATTTCATATCATTATTAAGTCAACCTTTATATCTATTGCCTATAATTAAAGAGCGGATGATTTTTGCACTTCAACTGCTAAATGACGATTGTTTTTTGTTCTTCTTACTTTCTTTGCGGCATGCTTATACATCGGTTGTGCTTACTCTTTCTTTTTTTTTTTTTTTTTTTTTTTTAAATTTTATTTTAGTTAATTTATTTTTAGTTATTTATTTTTAAATTTGACTTTTTTTTTTCCACTTAAACATTGAATTTTTTTAGTTAAAATGTTTTCCATATTCTTTTTACTGAAACACTTTTAATTTACCCTTTAAATAATGGTTCTCAAATATATCCCTGCTTATATATTTTTTTCTATAAGAGAAAAAAATCAGTACAGTTCGGATTTTAGAAAGTAAAAATTTAGATTTTTTTCTGAGGTAAATTGAAAATTTTAAATTCAAAATGTTGATTCAAATGAAGACTTATTGTTTTTTTATTTTATTTTTAATGTGACTGCAATAAATACATTTTTAACCGCAATATGTTCTAAAAAAGTTACTTTTTAAGTGTCGTAATCAAAATACAAAGGGAAACAGCTCTTATACTTTTTTTGTTATTCAACTACTTGTTATTAATAAAAACATGCAGGAAAAAAAAATGTTGTTAATGTGACGTGCCTATGGCACGTCCCTCATGCTAGTCTTATTATTTAAACAGAAAACCGGTGTTCTGTTTTGAAATTGTAAGTGTATTTATTCAAATCCTCATCTATTTTTAATAAACTGGTATATAATTGTATCTATTACACAGACAACAAATATTTTTCTCACGGTAATCTTGTACCACCTGTATTCAAAGAAAAATTAAATAATGTTATGTTTATTATATTACAATGTTATTCTCCTACATATTGATGTTATGTCATCCTATGAGAGAACAATAATATAGATCTTCACCCTATAAAATATATGAAAAATATTTATGAAATTACTATTACAACCAAGGATGAAAATGTCGATGTCGACGGGGTTGTCGAGCTTTTAATTTACAGATAATATCGATGGAAATATCGATATCGATGCATATCCCGAAAAAAAATGGATACTCAAAGAAAAACTTATAATTTGTTGTTGAAACTTTACAAAATGTAAAAACAATCAAGTTTACTTTCTATGAACTAATTGTAAAACATAAACAATAATATTTTTTTAATTAAATATGAGAGTTCTATCACATAGTGTAATAGGAAATCCCAATAATTATGCACTAATTGTAATTTTGATATGATATTACATACTCGTTAGACATTACAACAAAATACAATAAGTTAATATATTATATTGAAGTAAATATCAAACATAAGAGAGTACATACAAGTTTCGAATTTTTTTAATACCAAAAAGAGCTTCTAGTACGTTGGAAAACATTAGGCAAGTGCTGCTTTTGATGTTAAACAATACATTTGTCAATATATGTTCTTAAATAGTTTTGAAGGTAATTGTAAATGTGAGCATGTTTCTTGGTCTCTTCCAACTATTAACCCATAAATTGGATATTATTAATTTATCCAACATGATGAGTAATCTGGATGGATAAGCAATAACATCTCGATATTAATTTTTGGCGGAAGATATATTAACATATCGAAGAAACGGCCTAGATTTTGTACTTCTGAGCTAGACCACATTTGAAAATCATAAGAAGGAATATAACCTTATGAACTTTGCTCGGTTCCTAAGCTCATGGAATCTAAACTCAAAACAATAGAATCTTCATCAGTTTGACTCATTTGAGTAGCACCATGTCTTCTTATATGTTGTTTTTTAATTGCCACATTACCCTCACCTACTATCCTATAACCATGATCTTCAACCATCGAAGAATATTGTCACATTTTATTGACATTTAAAAAATGAAATATGTGTCAAAATTAAAATTTTTGTAAAAAAAAAAAAATGTTTTCCCCAAGTTTTTGGATATTTTATAGAAATATACAAAAATATTCTGGATATTCATGGATATTTGTGAATATTGTGGACATTTAATGGATACTTCAGGAAGAAATATCTTTCCCCTTATTATTGATGTCGAGATTTTAAAATATGCATAATATTATAGAAATGTTGATGATGTCATAGACATTTTAATCCACACTAGTAGTAGACTAATTTATTCAAATACCCGGCCAACCACTATCTTCTAACCCTCCGCCGCGTAACAAAAAGGCTAACATAAGTTAATGTAAAAAGTTGGCTACTTAATTTATTTCTCAATTACTTGGCATTTTTTTAGTATAAAATATACCACGTTGGTGAAGGGACGTCCTACGTGAAGGACATTAACACATGTCTATATATTTATTTATCTGTTCAAGCTTCAAACGGATATCTTAATTTATTTTATTTTATTGAAACAAAACAAAACAAAAAGAGATTATAGGCAGCACTGCAGTTGACTAGAGATTTCTTTCTCCGACTCTTTTTTTTTTTTGCCTTTGCTTACATGTGGCAGAGGATTACCAATTCTTGCTTCCATTGTCATTATTATTTTTCAAATGTTGAGCTTTAGGTTTGATTTTATATGAAATATATCTAGATATACTTAGAGAGAGAGTTGAGTTATTGATAGTAAGCCTCCCTCATAGTAGTTGCTCATAAGTTTTCTAGAGCGTTGATACCTGCAATAGACATGATTTATTTATTTATTTTTTTTATACACAAGCAAGCGCACACACATTTCTCACAAATCAAATCGACCACAATGGTCTTCAAAAAGAGGAACCAAATAAATCCATAATAAGTGGACTTCACTAAATTGTGTACTTGTCTTTGCTCGTAGGAATTTTCTAGAATTGCTTATTCTTATTTTTTGGGTGGTGTATGTTCCTAAATATTAAATTTAATCCAATTAAAATTATATCAAAATTATTAAAAAAATGATAAAAGTTGGTTATTTATATATACATATTATGGAACTTGTACAAATTTGGAGAAGAGGTTAGAAGATTGGGATGATAACAAGCTCAGGTTGGTAAAATTGATTTGATGTAAAAATTCTGTTGCTTTATGGATTTACGGTTTAAAGAGAAGAAATTAACTAAATAGTCACTTTTTTTATTATTATTTTTTCCCCCCTTCCATTCATCAATATGACACATATATTTTCTCCTTCTTGATCAATATGACACAAATATTAGTTATATTTTGTGTCATAAGAGTATAGTGTAATTTTTGGATCATGTTGATAAAATGATTTTTAAATTTGTGCTATTCACGAGATTTGCTCTATGGATTTATGGTTTGAAGAGAAGAAATTAACTAAATAGTCACTTCTTTTTTTTTCTTCCATCCATTCATCAATATGACACAAATTTACTCTGTCTTGATCAATATGATACAAATATTAGTTATATTTTGTGTCATATGAGTGTAGTGTAATTTTTGGATCATGTTGATAAAATGATTTTTAAATTTGTGTTATTTACTGGAGAGGAAGGTGGGGGCCTAAAACCAGACCCCAGACGGAATCTAATGGAAAAGAAGTAAAAGTCCAAAGCTTACACCATCACAACAACCACAAGTATTTAGTATGGTTGCATGGATCAATACATGTGCGTTTGCCTAATAAAGTTGGTCCCTCGTTGCAGCCCAGAAAGATAAGATTTTACAAAATCATTATTTTTAGTTTAATACACAAACATTAAAAAAAAAAAAAAAAACACTTGGGGGGGTCATTAAAATTAAAAATCATAGTAGTCGGGGTGGGGCTGCTTCCCAACAGCAACACCCAACAAAGCCACCAAACCAATTCAACATTGTCAGGGACACACGGATACATATATATATATATATATATAGACTTTTTTTTTTTTTTGAAATAATATTGTTCGCCAAAAACCTATGTGTGCAAAAAAGGTACGCAAGTGTACACAATCGAACAGGTAATATAGCAGTGAGTGAAGTATCATCTTCACAGGGATTGAATTACTAAAAATTAATTACGGAAATCAATTGCTTAAAAATAATTTGAAGAGTGAATTAAGTATTAAATTTGTAAAAGATGATGAAAATAAATGGGTGAGACTAAAATGCAAACAAGAGGCAAAACTTAACAAGGTCTAAAGTTTAGGCTGTGAATCAATGATGTGTGTAAACTAGAATTACTGATTTTTCCTCAGTTGCAAATCTGACTACGAATGTTGTAGAAATGTTGCAGCAAAGTTAATCCAGTCAAATTAAAATTCTACATAAACCTCTTCCGAATGATTTACGCCTACGCCTTCAGTTCCTTGAACCAAAATCACATATTCCTATGCACTTCAGTTTTCAAAACCTAAAATTAAGCACCAATTTTACTGGGTCATACAAGATAATAATATATTCCTATACCATTCACTTGTATTATCCAAGCTAGATCTAACTAAAACCAACCTACCCAGAATTAATGTTAGTTTATTTTCTCCACCAATTATTGGCCAGTCAATCAATAGAGATTAAACATACAACACACTTGAATAAACAGGATAAAAATTACTAAGCAATTAACATAACAATTAAATCTTCATTTCAACCTTGGTTCCATCAATAATCCTAGCTAAAGAAATTTAGTTCATGCTCAGTTCAATGAAATTGAGGATAATAAACACAACCAATGGGCTCATGGTTCACACAGAGGAAAAATTAAAAAAAAAAAACTAGGAAATTCAAAAGAATTAGGTGAACTAAAATCAGGAAAAATCCGGAGTTGGGCATGTGTGATATCGTGTGCTTCCTTGTCCAGCCAATAGTCTAAGGCTGTACTTTTTTGCTCGCCTCTGGAATTTCAGATCTCTCCCTCTTATGTCCTCGTGCACCTTTCTCTCTTTCTGTTTTTTTCACAGTTTCTCCTTTCTACAATTGGTGCGTCTGCCTCCGTTCTCTCTCTGTACAGTTCTTTTCTTAACCTTTTATACTAGGGCAAGTTGAGGTACCCTAGGTACACGTGTCCCTCTAATAGCTAAGGCTAGTGACACCCTGAATACAGCTGCCTGAATCTTACAAAATAGGCAAGTGGACCAGCCTCCAGCTATACGGAGAGAATTGCGTCAACATGCACTTTTTGACTGTTTCTTCACTACTGCAGCATTGCTGTAACATTGGTGTAGCATCGGGTGTCTTCCAGCTTCCCGTTTTATTGCCTCCACTTCTTTGATGGGCTTCATCTATTCTTCACTTGGAGCTGCTGAATGACAAAGCACCGAATTAAATTTGAACACCAAGTTCATGTTTAAGGCGAAAATTATCCACAATTATCTACCCTTTTCATCTAAAGAGAAACTACTTAATATTATGTAAAATACTAAAAACTGAGACACATTATCTTAAGACATCAACAACTATTAAGCTCGAAAGCATAATAAATAACTCTATTTCATAGTGTTATCACACCCCCAAACTTGAGTCATTGCTCGTCCTCGAGTAACTCCACCAACAACATAAGATGAAACACACAAATAAAACTTAATATTCAAAACAGAAAGTTGCTCTGGTTGCTAAACAATTTGATTCTCCATTCTCAAAAGTGCTTCTTAATTCTCAGCTCACTTTCAAAATCAGCACTCATTAAATATCAGATCCATCCTTTATAATGTCACTCCCAAATGAAGTTCCTCAATAGGTGTGTGTGTGTGTGACTATAGCTAAGCATCTTTGAGTCACCTCGGTCACTTGAATCACGATTATTGAGCCTAGTTAGTGATCTAATAGGCTGACTGCATAACTCCCTCTCCACTAGTATTAGTTTACCAAACACCTTGGGTTAGATATGTTCCACTGATTACTGCTTAGGGCATTGGACTGGGTGTATGTATTTGTGATGTTTTGTTTTTTTAATCACGTCACTATTACCTTTTTACGCGAACGTCAACATTGGTGATGAAGACACCCGGTTACTAAGCAACGTCATAATTTAGATTTGCTATACAAACTCATATTCTGAACCGCTGTTTGAAGCAAAAGTACACATGGAGCTCATGTTACTCTTGGTTACTAGGCGGCTCCGAATAGCGGAGTTATTTATTTATTTATTTATTTATTTTATTATTATTATTATTATTATTTTACATAACACACCTTTAAACATCAACCCTTTTCAAAATATCAATACTTTTAATACAAATCACTTCACCGCATAATGTTTGGCTCCCTAAGGTTTCGTTTCAAAGGTTTCACATAACTAGTTCTCAAATCTCAAACTCTCACAGTGATTTGAAGTTTCCTAGGCTTTCCATAAAAAAAAAAAAACAAAGTTATAGTCTATAGTGCAAAATTCCGAGTGATCTCATCCAAGGAGCAACAAATAACAAACATCACCAATGCTTGATTCATACCAATTCATTCCATAAGCTGAAAATTTCAAAACACTACTACTCTTCATTGAATTTCCTCAAACCAACTTTGCTGTAGCAAAACCAGAGCATTTATTTCACACACAACTGAAGCACTGAACTAAAAAATTTTCTTTCAATTTTTATTTTTATATTCATCAAATCAAACCATAAAAATAGAATAAACCATGAAAAACAAAACAAAATCACAACTACTAAACAACACCCCACCATATCAAACCACAAAAAAAAAAAAAAAAAAAAAAAAAAAAATCAAACCAAACCAAACCATAAATACTAAGCAGAACCACACTATAACAAACCAAAACACAACTGCACAACCCCAAACTTGAACTAAGCAGTGTCCTCACTGCTTGGGAACAACACACGAATAGACAAAAAGAAAAGAAAACAAAACAAAGTAAAAAGAGCAAAGTTAAGAACTCCTTGTGGAGGTGGGAAAGTGGCCTATCACTCAGTCATCCTCGTTGTCCTCCTCAACATCTTCTGAGTTCTCCTCAGCAAAAATTGGCTCCATCACACTATCCGAGAATTCAGGAAAGGAGAATACATGTTTCGTGAAGTTCTTCTGCAGGGATTTCCTCAAAGATCCTGTTGTTTGGCATAAGTCCAATATTGCTGTTGTTGTCTGTTCATTTGCTGCAGCATTTCCATGGTTTGATACTGTTGAATCTCTGTCAGGCTCATGCGTTGCTCTAGCATTTTCAATGACTGGATCAGCTCGGCAGGTAAGGGTCCCCTGCTACTCGATGCTGCAGCATTGCGACTATAGGTTGCTTGTGGTGCTGGGCCTTGCTCTTTTTCATCAATGGGGGACTGCTCTTGATTCTCCCTGATCATCTTGATTTGCATTATCTGTGCTATAGCAATGGTGGTGATGGCTCCTTTTGACGATAACCGCTCCTCAGTGTCAAACACCGGTTCACCACTACTAAAGCACAAGCCTGTGATGAGGAATGGAAATCAAAAACTGCCACCATGCTTACTTGCACAAGTACAGAGTTCTTGATAAATAATTTTACCAGCCTTCGAGATAATGGAATCCAACAACAACACTCGATCTTTGGACACCATCTGAACATCCGTGGATGGCATCAAACGAGTTTTTAGGAAGTGATACCGTACCTTACATTGTGGTGTAAGATTGTTCTGCTGAATTGCCAGTGCTCCTTGGGCAGAAATATTCCACCTGGTGCCCTCAACATAGACATTTTCGAGAATAGATTCCAGCCATGTCTCATTTGCATTAGCGGCAAACTCCGTATGCAAATCGTAAGCCTCCTCTAAACCATAGAACCTGTTAATGGTGTCCTTATCAATTGGCACCTGCACACCGCGAACATACACCGTCTTCTCCCCTTCCCATGTGAAATAGGCATAAAATTCTCTGACTATAGGCACCACAGCAGTAATGGGATGGGAGCAAAATTGCCGCCACTGGTGCTTGGCAATTACCGAGTGTATGAATTCATCATACCCCATAGTAGGGGTGTCTTGCAACAGAAACCCTTTTTCAGGGCAGAAAGACCGTTTAGAAGTGAATTTCTCACATCTGTCTTCGGCCTCATCGGATTGGAACGTGCGATAGCTGGTGGTTGTATCCCTTGGTTTCCTTCCTGACTGCTTATGGGATACCTTCTTTGTGCATGGCATTTTGACACAGAGGAATTGCTTGAAAAATAAGTGTGGCAGTAGATTGACAACCGGTACCCCCAAACAAGTGAGTGGGGTCCTTGAATTCGTGGAGAGAGTCTAGTCACCGTCGCGATGGTGGATGGATGGCGGTTGAGGGATGCAGGAGAGCGGTAGGGAGTAGTTCTTCGATGGAGTGGCTGGGGTCCTCACTTTCGGGTTGATGGCATAAAGGAGAAAAATGGGGTATGCTAGGGTTCCTTTGTGAATAAAATAAAAGGGAAAGTGACTTTACCTTTTGTAACTTCCCCTTATTTAACGAGATCATGAGCCCACTTTCCTTTATTCTTGGACTGCCTCCCATATAACTGTTTATACATACATATATATATATATATATATATAGATTTTTAACTTTTTAAATTTTTTTTCTTTTTTCATTGATTTTTTTTTTACACCTGGGATCCTTGCTAAGTCTCTCTGCATTCTCACTATTGCCCGAATTGCTGCAACATTTCTTTATGATGAATAAGTTTGCTACAACAAAACCTCCAGCGTGTTACTTTTGTCATGTGAATCCAGTTTTTCTCTTTTCCGCTACCACAATTCTTGCACAACACCAAGATTGCTCAAAAATTAGAACAAAACAAGAATGAAAAAGGAAATCAATAGAAAACAAATCAATAGTAATTTCAAAAATAGAAGTTTAGGGTTGCCTCCCTCAAGCGCTTGTTTTAGAGTTTTCAGCCTGACTATGCTGCCATTCGAGCATCCTGTAGCGAGATGGAGGTTTTTGACGGTTAAATTCATCACCCCAGTAATGCTTAAGCCTTTGACCATTGACTTTGAAAGTTCTCCCTGAATTTGCTACAGCAATCTCTACTGCTCCATGTGAGTAAGCTTGAACTACCACAAAGGGCCCTGACCACCTTGATTTTAACTTCCTAGAAACAACTTCAATCTTAAGTTGAAGAGTAGAACTTGTTGTCCAACCTCAAATTGCGTTGAGATAATTCTGCTGTCATGCCACTTCTTCGTTTTTTCTTTGTATATCATGGCACTCTCATAAGCGTGCAAACGGAATTCATCCAGCTCATTCAGTTACAACAAACGCTTCTCTCCTGCCAGTTGGAGGTCCATGTTCAGCTGCTTGATTGCCCAGTATGCCTTGTGCTCTAACTCTACCGGTAGATGACATGCCTTCCCGAAAACTAATCGGAATGGTGACATTCCCAGTGGAGTTTTAAACGTTGTTCTGTATGCCCAAAGTGTGTCATCAAGCCTCAGCGACCAATCTTTGCGATTTGGGTTGACCACTTTCTCTAAGATCATCTTTGTCTCTCGGTTTGAAACTTCTGCCTGCCCACTGGTTTGTGGGTGGTATGCTGTAG
Source organism: Ficus carica (assembly GCA_009761775.1). Classification (NCBI taxonomy): domain Eukaryota; kingdom Viridiplantae; phylum Streptophyta; class Magnoliopsida; order Rosales; family Moraceae; genus Ficus; species Ficus carica. The sequence continues at coordinate 3,343,524 of CM019739.1, forward strand.
CAATCTTATGTTTCACTCCATACCTGACCAAGAGATTCTCAAACTGCATGCTGTCAAAGTAAGTTCCTTCATCGTTGATGATCGCTCTAGGTGTTCCAAAACGGGTGAAAATATTATTGTGAAGGAACTTTACCACCACCTTGGAATCGTTTGTCTGAAGTGCCACGGCTTCCACCCATTTGGAGACATAGTTGACTGCTACCAAAATATACTGGTTCCCATAAGATGGAGGGAATGGCCCCATGAAATCAATGCCCCATACATCAAATAGTTCAACCTCTAGAATGTTGTTTAAGGTATTTCGTGTCTGCGGGAGATGTTGCCAACTCTTTGATAGTGGTCGCATGTCTTGGTGAACTCATGAGCATCTTTAAATAAAGAAGGCCAGTAGAATTCTGATTGTAAGACCTTGGTCGCTGTTCTTGTTCCTCCAAAGTGTCCACCGTACGGAGATGAGTGACAGTGTTGCAAAATGCTATGGAATTCCTCCTCTGCAACACATCTATTGATAATCTGGTCGGCACACTGTTTATAGAGAAAAGGCTCATCCCACAAATAGAATTTTACCTCATGCATGAATTTCTTCGGTCTCTGACTAGTCATCTCTGGTGGAAACAGTCCACTGACTATGTAATTAACAAAATCTGCATACCATGGGGTAGTTGCTTGTTGCAAGGCCAAAAGTTGCTCATCAGGGAAAGTTTCATGAATGGATTCCTTCTCCTCAGCTTCAGTCCCGGCTTTAAGTTTTGACAGATGGTCTGCAACCTGATTTTCAGAACCCTTCATCCTGTCTCTAATCTCCAAATCAAATTCTTGTAGGAGCAATATCCACCTGATCAATCGTGGTTTAGCATCTTGCTTGGCAATTAGGTACTTAATCATTGAATGGTCCGTGTAAACTATCACATTGGTGCCCACTAGATACGCCCTGAACTTATCGAATGCAAATACCACAGCTCAGAGCTCCTTTTCAGTGGTAGTGTAATTCAGCTGGGCTTCTGTCAGTGTCTTGCTTGCATAATAAATTGAGTGGAACACCTTATCATGACGTTGTCCCAACACCGCACCTACTGCATAGTCGCTGGCATCGTACATCAACTCAAAGGGCAATGACCAATCAGGTGAAATGATGATGGGTGCAGAAACTAACCGTCTTTTAAGCTCCAAAAATGTTTGCTGACATTCTTCATCGAAATCAAAAGGTTGATTTTGCTCCAGCAAAGTGCACAACGGCTTCGAAATTTTTGAGAAGTCTTTTATGAACCTTCTGTAAAAACCCGCATGTCCCGAAAAACTCCTAATCCTCTTTACTGATGTAGGTGGTGGTAGATTGTCAATCACTTCAATCTTTGTCTTGTCCACTTCAATTCCTTTGTTGGAAACCTTGTGACCCAAAACGATACCCTCTTGTACCATGAAGTGGCACTTTTCCCAATTGAGAACCAATTTAGGTTCTTCACACCTCATCAAGACTTGTTCCAAATTCGCTAGGCAGTCACCAAAAGAATCACCGAACACCGAAAAATCGTTCATAAAAACCTCCAGTGATTTCTCCACCATATCGGTAAAAATAGACATAATGCACCTTTGAAATGTTGCTTGAGCATTACAGAGTCCGAATGGCATCCGTTTGAAGGTAAAAGTCCCATATGGACAGTGAAAGTTGTCTTTTCCTGATCCTCTGGTGCTATAGAGATCTGGTTATATCCTGAGTATCCATCCAAGAAGCAGTAATATTCCTTCTCCACCAATCTGTCAAACATCTGGTCAATGAACGATAGCGGGAAATGATCTTTCCTCGTTGCTTTATTTAATTTCCTGTAATCCATACATAATCTCTAGCCAATTACTGTTCTTGTAGAGATTAGTTCGTTGTTGTCATTTGCTACCATGGTAACTCCTCCTTTCTTTGGCACGCATTGGACTGGGCTGACCCAAGAGCTGTCTGAAATAGGACAGATAATCCCCACATCTAGCCACTTGATCACCTCCTTCTACACAACTTCCTTTATAATTAGGTTCAGCCTTTTTTGCTGTTCAACAGAATTGTTGTAGCATTCCTCTAGCAAAATTTTATGCATGCAGATTGATGGGTTGATTCCTTTAATATCTGCAATGGTCCATCCAATTGCCCTTTTGAACTTCTTCAGCACATCTAATAGTTGAGTCTCCTGTAACACTGTCAATCTAGAAGAAATAATCATGGGCAAAGTGTAACAACCCAAAATTTTAGCGAACTTGTGATTTCCTTAGATACAAGGAAAATCTAAGTCTGAATCATGTATGTCAACATGAAGCTCATGATCTGATTTGATTATCAAAGTATGTTTGAGTTCTTATAAGTATTATGAGACTCAATGATAATTTATTAAGTCAATGATAAGGCTTTATGATGAAAAAGGCCGAATCATGAGTTATGATTTTTGTTCGAGTCAATGAATGATCAGGATAAATTATGACACGATTAAGACGGTACTGCAATATAATAGATAGTATTAAAATTATACTGTGGTCAACCATCATTACGAATGAAGAAGTAAGAATAAGGATTGGGATCACTCCAGAAAAACCAGGAATAATATTTGGAGCAATAAGGACTAAGTAGCTTCAAGTCCTAAGAAAATCCTTTACGCGGTCCAATTAAGTGCAGATGAATTCTGGACTGCAGTTGAATATGACTGTACAGTTGATAGTTAAAACAATAATGACACTATCTGGATTATTAAGAAATTAGACTGCATATTAGGAGGAATGCCAAACATAGCCCTACTTGGAGGCCAAGTAATTGTGGATAAATATGTAATTTTTGATTTATGGAATTTATGGATTTTTCTTAACCAAAGCATCCAACTAGGCCAAATGGCTGGTTACATTGGGTGGCCTTGGGGAACAAGGAAACAAATTTGAGATAAGTTTGAAAATATTTTTTTGGCTCCAATGCATGCATGGCCGGCCAATTGGAGGGACTTGGAAGGCAAATATTTTGTCTTTTAAGGACCAATATGCAATTCAAGGAGAATTTTAAAAATAAAAATAATTGTGGAAAATTTGGAAATTTCCACCTATAAATAGGGGTGGTTAGTGAACTTCCCAACTTCTAGTTCCTTCTCAAGTATTCCTCTCTAGCCTTAGAAAAAGAGATAGATAGAGAGTGAGAGGGAGGTGGTGGCCGGTTGCTATGGTGGAAGAGTGGAGCAAGAATTTTTGCTCATGCAAGGTTTAGAGCAATCTTTCCAAGCTTAGAGGTATTATTCTTGAACCTCTAACTAAGAATTTCATTAAGTTTTGGTTTATGAGATTTATGTGTATTTCAAGCTATGGGTTGTAAGAGCATAAGCTCATGCTTCTTATCTTGCCATGTTATGGTTTTTATATGCTTAGTCTATGCTTGATCTAAGTTTATATTATCTTGTTTGTTAAGTTTTAAGCATGGATTTGATTTTATGCTCAAGGATGAGTGTGAAGGTTATGTGTGCTCACTATGTGTTTGTGAAAACGCCTTCACATGTTTAAGTAGGTAGATTTTATGAATGATGATGATGATGATGATGTGAATGTTAAGTGTATGATCGTTAAGAAATTAACCTAAAAACACAACTTAGTAAGCTAGTAAGCCTATCAACTTTGTGTTTTTCAAGAAAAAAGATAAGTGTATGATTGAATCCGACGTGCTGCATGTTGATGTAGGCTCACGGTTTTGACCGTTTGAGGAAGTGTGCACAGATTTTAAACAAGAACCAACAAAAATGCAAACTGCCGATTTTTGAAAAATAATCTGGACAGTTTTCTGGAAACTGAATTTTGAGCATCTTAGAGACCGAATTTGGAAAAAGTTGTAACTGAAAAGTTGTAGAAAACGAAAAAACCTAGTGGACATCACAAATAGTTTCTAAAAAATAGGCTCAAAAGGCCTTTGTTTTAATTAGTTTTCAAAACTGTCCGGTTCAAGTACTTTACATGGCTAGAATTCTTCAAAGAGAAAAATGAACAAGTTAAAGGCAGATTTAAGTTTTGAACAAAAAACAAAAATTATAGATTTCGATGAGATCTACAACTTCCATTAAGAAAGTTTTTCCAAATTTTAAACTAATTTAAGATAAAATGAGATTTTCAAAACTATGCATGTTATAGGAAATTTCCTGTACACATGCATTCCAGTAAATTAAAAGGATGTTTTAAAAACAGTTTTTAAGGTTTTATGATCTCTTTAAAAAGAGACTAAGATTTTATGAAAATGGTTTCAAAAAGGTTTGAATCCAATGGAATTTCCCAAGTGATTTTTAAACGTACTATGTTTTATAAAAGGTAATTTCAAGTATAATGGTAAGAAATACTTAATTTGTAAAGTTAAGATTTTTGCAAGTAAACAAGATATTTTAAAGAAAGGAAAATACACTAAGTTACATAAGAATATGGTAACAAGTATATAACCAATGGTAATCGGATGGGATACTAATTTGTTATGTTAGGGCCTGTATCCATGATTACCAATGGTAACCGTATAGGATATCAGTTTACTATGTTAAGGTACCAATGGTAATCAGATAAGATACTGGTTTACTATGATAGGATTTGTATCTATGATTACTAAAGGTAATCGGATTGGATACCGATCTAGTAGGTTATGGTTTATAGTAAGATAGAACGACTCTTATCTTACGCCCTGTCTGAAACAGGAATATGACATGTTGTCGTGCCTTGATGGAACGATAGACCAAGAACGTTGGACAATTTGTAAGTATTGTTTTATGTTTTATGTTTTATTATTGTGACATCATGAAAGCATGTTCACTAATAATAAATCACATGATAAGAACAAGATTAAGTTTTCAAGTAAGAAACAGTTAAGATTCAAGTTTTCAAGTATGATCAACCAAGAACAAGTTTTCATGTAATAAGATAAGACAAACAAATTTTCTTGTGTCGTATCGACTTGCCTCGAGGGCGGGTTTAAACGGTTTGGTCCATGGTTTGAGTTGAATTGGATGGACTGCCCCAACCACTCCATGTTAAACGGTTTGGTTCATGGTTTGAGTTGGATTAGACTGGCCGCCCCATTCACTCTATGGCTACACGTCACGGTACGTGCACTCATGTTATGTAGGGGCCCAAAACCAAATTAACATAAGAAAGCAAAATTGATTCATAAGAAAGCATAATTGGTTCATGCATTATTTTACTAAAAATGTTTTGTGGAATAGAAAGTAGTACTTACTGAGCATAAGCTTATAACTTACGTTCATGCTGTATGTAAGCAACCTACCGGCAATGCTTGATTCAAGATTGTGGAGAGATGACACTGCAGATTATGAAATTTGGGTTGGACACCGCCATGGGTTTTGGAAAATATTTTTTGTAAAATGTGTTTGTATTATGTTATGATAAGTCGATGGTACTGGTATATGATAACTAGTATGATTTGTAAAAATGTGGCTTTAAAGCTCGGTACTTGAGTGAGTACATACAAAAAAGTATGAGTATAAGTTAAGTTTTAAAAAAGAAAGAATAAAGAAAAAAAAAAAACATTTCCGTATTTTACATAAAGCAAAAGTAAGTTTTAAGATGAAGTATGTTTAAGTAAACATGGTAAGGTAATGGCCCCACAAAATCGGGTCGTTGCAAAGTTAAGTATTTAAGTTATGTAAGCACGGTAACGGCCTTATGTGGTCGGGTCATTACACAAAGTGTCTGAATTACCTAAATAAGCATACCTCAAGTGCGAAGGTAAAGGATTTTGTTCCAAAGCAGGTGGTTCTCTAATAGATGGTTTATGCGATTTGAGGAGCCTTTCTGATAACACAAGTGAGTTGAATTGCCTTCCTGATCTAGCTGATGCGTGCCTACCTACCATCCAAGATACTTGATTATCACTATTTTCCTCATTTGCTTCAGAGTCGTCCAAGTCATCTTCTTTTGTCAGCTTTGTAGAGCATGTCTTCTGAAACTCCGCAGCCACTAATGAATCCAGTGTAAGAACCCGAAATTATGATGAACCTATGATTTCCTTTGAGACAAGGAAAATTTAAGACTTAATTATGTATGACGATATGAAGCTCATGATCTGAGTTAAATATCAGTATATGTTTGAGTTCTTGATAATTAGCTACGAGACTCAAAAATAGTTTGCTTAGGCAAATATAGGTCTTTTTGGGAAAAAAGGCAAAATGGGAATTTTGACTTTTATTCTAGTCAAAGTTTGACCAGTTGACTTTAGGTTTGACTGAGACGGTACTATAGTGTAATCAACAGTATGGAAATTATACTGCGGAAAATCATCATTTCAGACAAATAAGGTTCAAGACCACCCTAGAAAAATCAAGCACATTATTTAGAGCAATAGGGACTATGTAGTTTCAAGTCCTAAGAAAATCCTATACGCAGTCCAGTTTTACGCAAATGAATTCTGGACTGCAGTCCAGTATGACAATACTGTTTTTAGTGAAAAAACAGTATTGATATTATCTAAGTTAGTAAGGAAATGGGCTGCATAATTATATTAATGGATTTTTAGAATCAAGTGGATAATTATGCATATTTTGGAAGCCAAGTGGCTCCACCAAAACCGTCCACCTCACAGGGACTAAAGTGCAAATATTTTATCTTTAGGGGCTAAATTGCAATTTTAAGAAAAATAAGTAAGTATGTATTTATTGAGTTAAGGAATTTATGTATATTCTGAACCAAGCCTCCAACTAGAGTTGAACTAGGCCAATGACCGGTTACATTGATCGGTTACATTGGGTGGCTTGGTGAACAAGCAACAAAGTAAAGATAAGTTGAAAAGATTTTTCCCTTGGCTCACACACCTTAGAATGGCCGGTTGTTAGAGTGCTTGGTGAACAAGCCACTACTTGGCTCACACACCCTAGAATGGCCGGTTGTTAGGAAGCCTTGGAGAGCAAGCATTTTGCTTGATGATGTAAGCAATGTGATGTAAGCAAGGTGAGGTAAGCAAGTAGCTTGGTGAACAAGCCATTTTTTTTGGTTCACACCTTAGAATGGTCGGTTGTTAGAGTGCTTGGCGAACAAGCCACTACTTGGCTCACACTCACCCATGAATAGCCGGCCACCTAGGAGGGTATTTGGGCAAATATGTTGCTCATTAAGCCCTAATATGCAATTTTAGAAAATATTCTCCACCTATAAATAGGTGAGGTTGGTTCACATTTTGAACATCTAGATGAACCCGAAACTCTACCCAAATTTCCACTCTCTCTCTCTCTCTCCCTCCCTTAGAACCGAACCCAAAGATAAAAAAAAAAAAGGAGATGGCCGGATTTTTGAGAAAGAAAAGATAGAAGAAAAATTTAGAATCCAAGCTTGAGATTTCACCTCTAAGATCTAGGGGTAATCCTCTCAAATCCCTAAGCTTTTTATTAAGTTTTGATTCAAGAGTTTATGTGTATTTTCAAAGTTGGATTGTAAGAGCATAAGCTCAATTTATTTTCTTATGCCCTAGTTTAGATTTTTAGATTTGTGCTTGATTAGGTTATTGGGTGGTTTTGATTTATGTGTTATGCATGATTATGTGATTATGGTTGCATGAATATATGATGATAAGATTTTACGTTAGAAAGCGCTGCATGTTTGTCGTAGGCTCACGGTTGCGACCGTTTGAGGTAGTGTGCGCGTAGATTTTTCGTAAAAACGGATTCAAAGCAAAACTACCAGTTTCGGATAAAACTGGATAGCTTACTGGAAAGGTAATTTTGAGGCCCTTAGAGGCCGAATTTGAGAAAAGTTAAAACTACAAAGTTGTAGAAAATGGAAAATCCTAAGGAGTAACTCGAACTCAAACAGTTTTTCAAAATAAGACTCCAAAGGCCTTTGTTTTATGAAAACCCGAGCCCTGGTCTGCCCAGATCCTATGCACGGCCAGCCAGTTTCAACCTGGAATATGAATAAGTTAAAGGTAGAATTAGGTTTTGAGTAAAACATGAAAGTTTTAGGATTTTTCAAGATCTACAGCTTTCATGAAGAAATATTTTTCTAATTATAAACAAATTTTAAAGTAAAATTAGATTCCCAAAACTGTGCAGGAAACAAGAAATTCCTGCACAGGATTTTCAGAAAACAGTGCAAAAACAGGAAATCCCTGCACATGCACTGACACTTAACTTAAGAAACTATTTTTAAGAATATTTTTTCTAAATTTGATAGTTTTTAACTGTCTTTATTTATAAGTTATGGTTGTGTTTAAATACGGTATGTATAAGAATTAATGTAAAGTATAACCTATAGTAACCGGTCAGAATACCGAGTTATTGGGTTGGGCCTTACCCTATGGTTACCGATAGTAATCTAGTAGGGTGTTACTTTATAAGTAATAAGGCCTTAGTAAGATTAGTAACCTAACGAGTTACTGTTTATGTCCGGTTGGGCCATGAGCCCTAAGGTTACGGCTAGTAACCGACCAAGTTCTTTTCAGTAGTTGTAGGGGACATATACCTAGGATTAACCATGGTTGTTGGTTGGGATATCAACATTTAATAATTATGATTTATGGTAAGATAGAATATAAATGACTCTTATCTTACACCATGTTTGGAAACAGGAGCATGAATTGTTGTCGTGCCATGTTTCGGTGATAAATCGAGAGCGTAGGACGACAGGTAAGTACAACTCCGCCTACAGCATGGACAAAACGTTTTTGTTGCATGACATGTTTTTCAAGAAATCATGTATTGATTTACATGATTTACATATGTTTATGTTATGATGCTTATGTTATGATAGTTTATGTTATGATGCGTATGTTACGATAGTTTATGTTATGATGCTTATGTTATAATAGTTTATGTTATAGTGCTTTATGTTATGTTGGTTTATGCTATGATGTTATGCTATGAAGTTTATGTTATGATGGTCTATGCTATGATGTTTATGTTATGATATTTATGTTATGATGTCTTATGTTATGGTGTTTTATGTTATGGTTTGTGATTATGTTATGTTATATGTTTTGTTGTCGTGACATCATGAAGCATGTTCACGAATATTAAATCACATAGTAAGAATAAGTTTTAAAGTTATGAGATAAGATAAGACAAGTTAATGTTATTGTGTCGTACCGACTTGCCACGAGGGCGGGTTTAAACGGTTTAGTCTATGGTTTGAGTTGGATTGGACTGGCTGCCCCAATCACTCCATGTTAAACGATTTGTTTCATGGTTTGACTTGGTTTGGACTGGCCACCTCCAACCACTCCATGGCTATGTACCACGGTACATGCACGCACGAAATGTAAGGGAACAAAACCAAATTAATATATGAAAGCCTAATTGATTTATAAGAAAGCATAATCAATTCATGCATTCTTGCACTTAAAATGTTTTGCGGATTGAATATTGTACTTACTGGGCATAAGCTCATTACTTACGTTCATGCTATAGGTAAGCAACCTACCGGCAGTACTTGATGCAAGACTGTGGAGATATGGCATTGCGGACTGTGAAATGTGGGATGGACACCGCCACGGGTTTTGAAAAATATGTTTTATAAAATATGTTTTGTAAAATATGTTTGTAAAATGTGTTTATGTTACGTTATAATGAAGTATGGTATGGGTAAGGAAAAGTTTTATGTATGATGGCAACAAGTTGCCTCGTGTAGTACCGACCCGCACTAGGTCGGGTCTGGTCCACGATCTCGGTACTCGAGTAAGTACCTATAAATAAGTATGAGTATAAATATGGGATTAAATCAAGTTAAGTTTAAGTTTGAGTTTTAAAATAAAGTTTAAGAGAAAGAAAAAATTTTACTCTAGAATTTTCAGTAAATTAAGTTAAGTAAGTAAAGTAACGGCCCACATTTACGTAGTCGGCCCTACGTAGATGGCCGGGGCGTTACATCCAGAACATTGATGGTCGAACTTTCCTCAACATCATCCGCAAAACGCATCGCCTTGAATACGTTGAAAGTAACCTGCTGATCGTGGACTCTCATGGTCAGTTCACCTTTCTGCACATCTATTAATGTTCTATCTGTAACCAAAAAAGGGTCTTTCTAGGATAATCGACACATCCTTGTCTGCTTCATAATTTAGCACAATGAAATCTGCTGGAAAAATGAATTTGTCTACCCTCACTAGCACATCTTCAATTTTCCTTTCTGGATGAGTGAATGACTTGTCAGCTAATTACAAAGTGACTGTGGTCGGTCTTGCTTCCCCAATTCCTAGCTTTTTGAAGATAGACATAGGCATCAGATTTATATTTGCCCCCAAGTCGCACAATGCCTTTCCAAAGTACTGATTACTAATGGAGCATGGTATGGTGAAGCTACTTGGATCTTTCAACTTAGGTGACAGCTTGTTCTTTAGTATCGCACTGCACTCTTCGGTTAGTGCTACCGTCTCAAACTCACCTAGCCTACGTTTCTTCGAAGGAATGTCTTTCATGAATTTAACGTAGCTAGGCATCTGCTCCAATGCTTCTACGAGTGGAATGTTGATTTGTAGTTGCTTCAACATGTCTAAAAACCTTATGAATTGTTTATCCTGCTTTTGACTCTAAAATCTCTGAGGGAATGGTGGTGGAGGTCTCTCTGATCCGCTTTGCTATAGCATCTTGCTCTGCTGTAACATTTTGATTTGATTCAATTTTTGATTGCTGACCTGTATGATTTTAGATTGAAGATGTTCTGCTTCTTTAGCAGCTTGTCAAATTGGTTGTTCAATTTGTCTGCCATTTCGAAGTGTGATAGCTTTGCAATGCTCCTTGCCATCTCTCCTGGGGTTCTCCATATCGCTAGGAAGCGATCCTTGAGGCCTATTGTTCAAAGCATTAGCTAGCTGCCCCACCTAATTCTCCAAAGTCCTCAATGATGTAGCTTGACTCTGAATAATGGCTTATTCTAAATGATAGCATCATTTTTCACCATGTACTCTTTGAGCAGTGCCTCAATGGGATTTTATTGTTCTTGAGGCTGCTGTTATTGGTGTTGATGCTATTGGAAACCTGGTGGGTGTGTTGGTTAGCTTGGCCCTACTGAAGAATTAGCTCCTTGATTTGCCCAAAAAAAATTCGGATGCTGCCTCCACCCTAGGTTGTATGTGTTAGAATATGGATTATTATTCCTGTTAAAGTTGTTCATGTTGCATACCGAGGCTGGGTTGGCTGGGCAGTTTTCAAATGAATGTCCTTCACTGCAATAAACACAAGCAATGCCAACAGCTTGCACCGAACTTGCTCCTGCTGCCATGTTCATAGATTTCAATATGTTGAACAATGAAGAAACTTGAGCTGTCAATGCTGTCACAATGTCTACTTCATGAACTCCAGCCACATGTCTTCCTGTAGCAACTCTCTCAGTAGGCCACTGGTAGTTGTTGTTGGAAATTCTCTCCAAGATCCCATAGGCCTCAGTGTAAAATTTCACAAGAAGGGCTCCATTAGCTGATGCATCCACAATACATCGAGTTTGAGTGTTGAGTCCATTGTAAAAGGTCTCCATTTATATCCAATGGGAAAGTCCGTGGTATGGGCATTTCCTAAGCAGCTCTTTAAAAGCGCTCCCATGCTTCATATAAAGCTTCTCCTTCCAACTGCTGGAATGATGTGATATCATTTATGAGCTTGGCGTTTTTATTTGAGGAAAGTATTTCACTAGGAATTTCTCAGCCAAGTCATTCCACGTTGTTACCAAATCTAGTGGTAGAGAATTCAGCCATGCTCTAGCTCTGTCCCTTAGAGAATAGGGAAATAATTTAAGGCGAAGAGCTTCTTCAGTTACACCTGACAGCTTGAAAGAATCACTCACTTCAATAAACAATCTGAGGTGAAGATGAGGATCTTCAATTGGCATCTCACTGAATTGTCCCACCGTTTAGAGCATTTGAAACGTAACAGGCTTCAATTCAAATTGTCGTGCTTGAATTTCTGGTCTAACAATGCCTGGCTACAGCCCGTGTAACATAGGTACAGCGTAATCTCTGATTGCTCTGTCTCTGCCATCTGTCATTGCTGCAGCATTGTTAACATTATTATTAACTACTGCTCCCTCAGCCCTTTCTTCCATTCTTGTAGCACCCTGTTGTTCTCTTCTTCTTGCTCTGAAAGTTCTTTCAATTTTTGGATCCAAGGGAACTAAGTTTGTGTCCCTCAGCCTATTCATGCAAGAAAATTACACCTGGCAAAGAAACAACCAAAGTTGAATGAGACTAAGGAAAGAAAAATAAATAAGAAAGAAGAAAACAAAAATTGGTTCCTATAATAATAATAATTTTCAACAATCACAATCCCCGGCAACGGAGTCAAAAACTTGTTCGCCAAAAACTATGTGTGCAAATAAAGCTACGCTAGTGTACGGAATCGAACAAGTAATATAGTCATGAGTAAAGTATCGTTTCTACTGGGATTAAATTACTAAAAATTAATTACGGAAACCAATTGCTCTAAAATAATTTGAAGAATGAATTAAGTATTAAATTTATAAAAGATGATGAAAATAAATGGGTAAGATTAAAATGCAAACAAGAGGCAAAACTAAGCAAGGTCTAAAGTTTAGGCTGTGAATTAATGATGTGTGTAAAGTAGAATTACTGATTTTCCCTCAGTTGCAAATCAGACTGCTCATGTTGTAGAAATGCTGTAGCAAAGTTAATCCAGTCAACCTAAAATTCTACATAAACATCTGCCGAATGATTTACGCCTTCAGTTCCTTGGACCAAAATCACATATTCCTATGCACTTCAGTTTTCAAAACCTAAAATTAAGCACCAATTTTACTAGGTTGTACAAGGTAATAATATATTCCTATACCATTCACTTGTATTATCCAAGCTAGATCTAACTAAAACCAACCTACCTAGAATTAATGTTAGTTTATGTTCACCACCAATTAATGGTCAGTCAATCAATAGAGATTAAACATACAACAAACTTGAATAAACATGATAAAAATTACTAAGCAATTAAATCTTTATTGCAACCTCGGTTCCATCAATAATCCTAGCTAAAGAAATTTAGTTCATGCTCTATTCAATGAAATTCAGAATAATAAACACAACCAATGGGCTCATGGTTCACAGAGAGAAAAAAAAACTAGAAAATTCAAAAAAATTGGGTGAACTAAAATCAAGAAAAATCCAGAGTTAGGCGTGTGTGATATCGTGTGCTTCCTTGTCTAGTTAATAGTCTAAGGCTGTACTTTTCTGCTCGCCTCTGAAATTTCAGACCTCTCCCTCTTATGTCCTCGTGCACCTTTCTCTCTTTTTTTTTTCTCACAGCTTCTCCTTTCCACAATTGGTGCGTCTACCTCCGTTCTCTCTCTATACAGTTATTTTCTTAACCTTTTATACTAGGGCAAGTTGAGGTACCCTAGGTACACGTGTCCCTCTAATAGCTAAGGCTAGAGACACCCTGAATACAGCTGCCTGATTCTTACAAAATAGGCAAGTGGACCAGCCTCCAGCTATAAGGAGAGAATTGCGTCAACATGCACTTTTTGACTGTTTCTTCACTGCTGCAGCATTGTTGTAACATTGGTGTAGCATTGGGTGTCTTCCAGCTTCCCGCTTTATTGCCTCCACTTCTCTGATGGGCTTCATCTATTCATCACTTAGAGCTGCTGAAAGACAAAGCACAGAATTAAATTTGAACACCAAGTTCATGTTTAAGGCGAAAATTATCCACAAATTATCTACCCTTTTCATCTAAAGAAAAACTACCTAATATTATGTAATATACTAAAAACTGAGACACATTATCTTGAGACATCAACAACTATTAAGCTCGAAAGCATAATAAATAACTCCATTTCATAGAGTTGTCAAATAACAGAGATATTTCATGTAAACAAACATCGTAATATAATAATATTGTTTATGCTCATCATATACATGGATTAAAATGTCCACGACATCGTCGACATTTTCATGATATTATCCTTATTTTGAAATCTCGACATGGATAATTGGGGGGAAGGATATTTCTTCCCGGAGTATCCGTCAAATGACCACAATATCCACAAATATCCACGAATATCCTTGAATATCCAGGATATTTTAGGATATTTCCATAAAATATCCAAAAACTCGAGGAAAACTTTTTTTTTTTAGGCAAAAATTTTAATTTTGGCACACATTTCATTTTTTTAAAATGTGATAATATTCTTCGATGGTTGAAGATCATGATTGTAGGGTAGTAGGTGAAGGTAATGTGGCTACTAAAAAATAATATATAAGAAGACGTGGTGCAACTCAAATGAGTTAAAATGATGAGAATTCTATTGCTTTGAGTTTAGATTCCATAGGCTTAGGAACCAAGCAAAGTTCATACAGTTATATTCCTTCTTATAATTCTCAAATGTGGTTTAGTTCAAAAGTACAAAATCTAGGTCGTTTCTTCGATATGTTAATATATCTTCCGTCACAATTTAATATCGAGATGTTATTGCTTATCCATCCAGATTACTCATCATGTTGGATAAATTAACAATATCCAATTTATGGGTTAATAGTTGGAAGAGACCAAGAAACATGCTCACATTGACAATTACTTTCAGAACTTTTTAAGAGCATATATTGGCAAATGTATTGTTCAGATCAAAATCAACACTTGCCTAATATTTTCCAACTTGCTAGAAGCTCTTTTTGGTGCTAAAGAAATTCAAAACTTGTATATACTCTCTTATGTTTGATATTTACTTCTATAAAATATATTAAATTATTGTATTTTGTTGTAATGTCTAACGAGTATGTCATATCGAAATTACAATTAGTGCATAATTATTGTGATTTCCTATTGCACTATGTGATAGAACTTTCATATTTTATAAAAAAATATTTATTGTTTATATTATACATGTAACGACCCACCTTACGTAGGCCGTTACCATACTTACTTACTTGCTTAATATCATAACATGCGGAATTAGGGACTAAATATTTTTTATTTTTATTTTTAAACAACTTGAAACTGAAATCCATCTCAGCATATACTTACTTAGATTTACATATACTTACTTACTTACTCACTTACTTCAGTACTGAAGTATTAAACTTAAATACAACATATTTAAGTAAGCAACAATATAATATAACAAAACATGTAGCAGCTCCCAGCCCATAGTTTCACAGTTTTGCCTTGCCATGCTCCATTGCCTTGTATCACATATTGCCTATAGAATGCTTACCTACAGTATAAACGTAAGTTATGAGCTTTCGCTCAGCAAGTACAACTATTAATCCGCAAAATACTTCATAATGCATGAACCACTTATTCTTTCATTATGCTTTCTTAGGTTAGCATACTTTTTGGGCCCTTACATAACATAAGTGGACGTACCTTAGCACGCAGCCATGGAGTGGTTGGGGCGGCCAGCCCTGTCCAACTCAAACCATGGACCAAACTTGTCCTAGTGCAGGTCGGTACGACACAAGTCACCTTGCTTGCCATCATACTTAAACACTTGTTCTTACTTTAAGACATATCTGAAAAATCATTTCATACTTATAAACAGTTTCTTACTTGAAACTGGGTTCTCATTCTTACCGAGTGATTTATCTTTAGTGAGCATGCTTCATGATGCCATAATAATAAAACATAAATCATATGCACTTCAACATGTATGCATGAGCTTGAAAACATACAAGCAGTAAAAATATTTTTCGTTTATGCTGTAGACGGAGTTGTACTTACCTTATACTAAATCCTGAATCCTGTGTTTCGCCAAATCACAGTAATAGGTTACCTTCCTGTTTCCAGAAAAATCGTATGATAAGAATCATCCTATCCTTTAATGTTAGTATACAAACCAAGCTCCATAAAAACCCTAGTTACAAGCTTATGTTACATGGTATCCTATTCGGTTACTATAAGTAACCTTGGATCCAAAACTCGACATATAACATTTGTTTTGAATTTAATAAAGTTTCCTTCATAAAAGTTGTAGATTTGATCAAAATCTAAAACTTTTGTTTTTGGTCAAAACCCTGAATCTGTCTCAACTTGCTTGTTTTCTTCCTTTGAAATTTTTTGACCATATTCACTAACCATATAGATTGGTCTCGGGTTTTGATAAAAACGGAGGCCTTTGGAGCCTTATTTTTAAAAACAGTTTGCGTTGCCCCTAGGATTTTCCATTTCCTGCAACTTTTCAGTTTTGACTTTTTCCAAAATATGCCTCTAAATGCCTCAAAACTCTGTTTCTAGAGAACTGATCAGTTAAATCCGAAAATGACAGTTTTCATTTGGGTGAGTTCTTACCTAAAATTACGCGCACACTACCTCGAACGGTTAAAACTGTGAGCCTATGACATGTTGGGATCTAAATGTGCCTTAAGGATAGAAAATCAATATTAAGAATTTTCTGTAAATATGACATTTTGATATTAATAAGAGAAGGTTATTCATGTTTAATAAGTTGTGTCATATTTACTTTCAGTTGTTGATTGTATGGTTATTTTGAGCAAACATAAAATACTACTTGACTGTTGGTAATATATCGGATTACCATATGTATACGGGTTATACATAGAAGACGTGATAATTTGATAACAGTCTAAATAAATAGTCCGCAATCGATGGAATAAAATTTGGGGATCTTATTTATGATAAGATTGTAAAGGTTGTCTACTTCCTTGGAGGGATGGTTTGTCTTGACCATCGGATAGGTTCCGAGTAGAAACTTTAATTTATACCAGTATTGAGGTATGACATTGGACTGGACCTAAAGTGTTAATTGATTCGGTTTAATAATTTCGTTTATAAGAATCAATGACACTTTGATTATCATCCTGCATTAATCTTAATCCTGAAATGATTACTTGAGTTCGCATCCATGACTTATATACATAAATGCACTACAGGTGAGACATTGTTAATTCATGGTCAATATACTTGTGATTTGGGTGCATGACTTACGGATGGAGAAATCAAGATTCATAGATACGAAATCCATAGCTATCTTAACGATAGTAAATGTTATCTACTTAAAGGCATTATTCGGGGATTGAAAGATAGTATAACAAGGTCTTGGCCATCGGTTTACTTTGTGTTCTCTGGTGGTTTACCAATTGTATGGTTTTACAATTGGTGATTCTTTCAATAGAGAATAATGGAACTTTAAGTTAAAATGATTGAAAAGGTAAAACGGAAAAAGTCCTTAATTCAATCATGGATAACATATGGGGATTAAGTAAGAGATGAATAAATCATGGAAGAAGCACTACATGAAAGAGAGCTTTCGTAATACGGTATGTAAACAGGAGTTCAACTTCAAACTTTTAGTGGAATAGTTTTGAAGTTGATAATTGATGAATAATTATTCTGGGATTAATTTTTCACAATTATAGGAGTCTCTTTACATATTTCCATCGGGTCCCTCTATTAGCTCATATAGTTCCGTATAGCGTCTCGGGATTTGTTTCTAATGAGATCGGTAAATTTAAATGGAATTTAGTAATGTCTATTAAGACTTGGTACTCTCTAACATGCAATCCAGAAAGGATTGGACATGTGAAATTAATAGACAAATGATTTGTCAATATGTGATTGGTTAATTTGAATTTTGGAAATAAGATTGTGTTTGAATTATTTAATTTTGGAAAACAAATTTTCTCTCCTAATCTAAAAGTGATGCACGGTTTTTAGATAGGTGGAGGGAAGAAAATTTTGTTTCAAAATTGTTCAAATATATTCCTAACATTAAATTATTAATTGATTTGAATAATGGAGATTATTTGATGGATTTTTTCTTTCCTTTAAAAAGTTGTGGACGGTTTTAAGAGGAGGAAAATTTCATATATTCCATTTATTTAAATTAATAAATATGGTTGATGTTTGAGGAAAATATTTAATTCAAATAAGTGAATCTTATTTAAATTCAAAAATGTTTAAAAGGAATTTGAATTTAGATAGGACTAGGATCTTTTGACTAGTCTAGAATCTTGATTTAAAATTTGAACCATCAATCTTGATTTAATTCAAATAAGAGGAAAAACGTTTTTAGGTTCAATGAATCTAGCCTTAAAGTTGTATGATCTTTTGATTCAAAATTTATCTAGAAAAATAATTATTAATTATTTTTAAGGAGATGAATTTTGAAAAAGGATTGGACTTCTATATAAAGGCAAGGGATTCTTTAAAAACCAATTTTTGGTATTTTTTTTTTCAAGAGGGAAAACGTTTTTTTTTTTTTTTGGAGTGAGAGGAAAAACAATTTTGGTTTCTTCCACATCAAAATTCGGCTATCTTGTGAGAAAGAAAAAGAGAGAAAATTCCATTGAATCAAAACTGTGAGTAAGGTTAAACCGAGTGATAATTTTCATAGGAGGTTAACCAGTTCCTGTTTTGTAGTTTTGAAGAAAGAAGTTGGATCATATTCTCAACGAGGAACATCGGAATTGAGAAGGAAGGATTTAGACTTCGGAAAGCATTACCGGTCGCTTGGATTCATAGAACGTGTGCCCACACACACTCTGAGACGTGGAACTCGAGAATAGTAGAGAAGACACGTTGGTCAAACACTCTAGTGATTCCGGAATCCAAGAATTAATGTACGCTTGATCATTAATTTAATTTATTGTTATATGCATCATGAGACTCTTTTCCGGAAATGGCATAAAAATTTTAAAACTTCCGCTGCACTGTAACTCTATACCGGATCCGATTTTTCCAACAACTGGTATCAAAGCTAACTCAGGATCATGTATGTAACATAAATTAGTTGATCAAAAAATTTCTCTTTATGCATTAATGAAATATTTTATAGAGTTAGCACTCTAGGTTTTATTTTGAGTATGTTAAATATATTATGAATGGATGTATGGATGAATGAATGCTTAATATTATTTTTATAATATTTGATGCTTGTTCAATTTTGCCGGTCATGATTCCATAGAGGTTAGAATTTGTATCTAGGTTTTTCAAGTGTAATAGATGCGGTCTATAATCATCGCAAGGTCGTTCTTTCAATTCCTAGAATTTTTGTAAGCCGGAAACGGCGTAGGAATTTTTTTGTAAAATTCAGGCTATAATGGATTTGAGGAGATTTAAGATGAACGAAGGTATGTAAATTTTCAAAGGATGTGATTTTTTGGAATTTTTTTATTAAAAAACATTTTTTTTATAAAATAAAAAAAAATCACAGAACCTTTTTGAAAATTTAATTTTCCAATGATATGTGATCTTGATAATTTGGAAATCAAAATTTAAAATTTAAATTTAAATTTAATGGATATTATTATGAATTTTAAAATTTTGAGATTTAAATTTGAAATTTGAAATTTGGAAATTTGAAATTTTTTAAATTTTAAAATTTAATAAATCGGATTTGTTTTATTTAAATTTTTTAGATTTTGTAATTTTGATTAAAATTAAAAATCACATATAATCTTTTTGAAATTTAAATTTAATTTTAAATTTGAAAAGATGTGATATTGGAAAAGGAAGACACATTGAAGAAGGATACAAGGCATGGATCTACAAATGAAGGCCGATATATGTTTCGGTTAATTTTTGTAAATTTTACAATTTTCTTTTCTCTATGATGGAATCATGATCCACGGCTGTTTACATATTTTGCAAACCATAGATGATGTGTTGCTAGATGAATATGTTATACTATTTCATGATGTATTGATAACATGCCATATAGACTAGGGAGTGCCACTCAATAAATATTGTTTATGCATGAAAAACAAAAACCCTAATTTAAAATAATGAGTGGGAGAAGGTTTTACACACTAAGACCTACGGCCTCCATCGTTGGTCCAATAGTTACGCATGGTAGAACCTACTACTCGGTTTTGACCCGGGAATTCCCTTCGGATAGGTATCTTACCTAGAGCACACACTGATTTGGATTTCCGAAAGGATAACAATTTTGGGCATATTTTATGTTTAGATCACCCCTCGGTGGCGGATGTAAAATATGGATTCAAAATTAGAAACAATGGTTAGACACTCATGCTACTTTATTTATTAACCCTCCCTCGAGGCTCTGTTATATAAAGTAGTGGCCAAATAAACGATAGTTAATATATATTTAATGGAATTTGCTCCATGGACAAATATATATTAATCGGAAGAGGTCCGTGTTCTTGGCTAGTTATTCTATGACTACCCCTCGGTAGCTTAGAAAGCAGAAGCTAGGAATTATCGTAGTAAGGTATGTGTTTTAAGGGTTTTACACATGAACATTTAGATTGCATATAAATCTTTTTGTTTTATTACAAAACCATATTTTATAAACTAATAGGATATTTGCTCGTACTTATTACATATTTTCTTATTATAGATCAAAATGTCGAGCATTTTATCTGTGATACTTACGCAAAACAAATTAACTGGCGAGAATTTTAATGACTGGAAAAGGAACTTGCTTATCGTCCTAAACTTTGAGAAACACAGTTTCGTCCTAACCCAACCAAGACCACCTATGCCTGCGATCGATGCTCCTGATAGGGATTTTGTAGCGCTTAAGCGCTGGGACAATTCCAACCTAAGTGCTATGTGCTATATTCGGGCGAGCATGTCTAACGTGCTCCAGAAACAGCATGAAGAGCATCAAACTGCTAGGCAGATCATGGATAACCTGGAGGAAATGTTTGGTGAACAAACTATCCAGGCTAAGACCGATGGTATCAAAGGTCTCATGAACTGCAGGCAGAAGGTTGGAACTCCCATCAAGGAGCACATGATGAAAGTCATGGCTTATTTGTCTGAATCTCAGATAAATGGGGCTGAGATCGATTCTGCAACTCAATTGGTCATGGTTTTCCAAACCTTGTCCAAGGATTTCGATTTGTTTCAGGCATCCTACAACCTTAATCGGAAGGAGATGTCTTTAACGGAATTGATGAAAGAGTTGCAAGCCTTTGAGAACATTTTTAAGGGTTTTGGATCTAAGGCTGAGGTGAATATGGCTGAACTTAGTTCGCCTGCTCCTAATCCCAAAAGGAAGAAGGAAAAGGGGAAGAACAAGGGGAACAAGCCTGCGGTGAATGCACCTGCTTCTAAGAAGTCTACCAAGACTAAGAAACGGAAGATGGATCCCAAAAAGGTTAAGTGTTTTCACTGTGGGAAGAAATGACATTTCAAGAAGGATTGCCGAGAATACCTGTCTATGCAAAAGCAAAAAGGTAATTTCGATGTTCTGTATCTTGAGGGTTGTTTAGTGGAAGAATCTAAGGACAATTGGGTTATAGATTCTGGAGCCACTAACCATGTTTGTATTTCTCTGCAGGGGTTCAAGGTAACGAGAAGTCTGCGTGAGGAGGACTTCATGTTAAGAACCGGTGATGGGACGTTGGTGCGAGCTGAAACAGTGGGAGAAGTGTATCTTTATTTTGATGAATTTAGGTTTATTGTTTTGAGACATTGTTTTTATGTTCCTAGTTTCAAGAGGAACCTAATTTCGGTAGCTTATTTGATTAAAGATTCTTATGTAGTTTTTTTTAATAATAAAGTTGTTATTAGGAAAAACAATTCTCTTATCTGTAATGGATGGATGCATGTAAATCTTTATTTTATCAAACCTAAGATGCACTCACTGCTTGATACAGAATTAGAAAAGAACTCTAAAAGACATAAGTCTTCTCACTCTAACAAATCATATCTTTGGCATTTACGACTTGGTCACATAAGCCTTAACAGAATTCAAAGGATGGTAAAGGAGGAATGCCTTGACTTGTATGAGGTTGAACCTTGGCCATAGTGTGAATCCTATTTGGAGGGCAAGATGACTAAACGGCACTTTGCTGCCAAGGATGGTCATGCCGATGAACTTTTAGAACTAGTGCATACGGATGTTTATGGTCCCATGAACATAGAAGCACGTGGTGGGTATGAGTATTATATCACTTTTATTGATGATTACTCAAGGTATGGATATGTCTATTTGATGACCCACAAAAGCGAAGCCTTTGACAAGTTCAAAGAATTTCGGGCTGAAGCGGAGAAACAATTAGGTAAGTCCATAAAGACACTTCGATCGGATCGAGGTGGGGAATACCTATCGGATGAGTTCTTAGGATATTTGATAGAGAATGGGATACAATCTCAGTTGACTGCACCTGGTACTCCTCAATAGAATGGTGTAGCTGAGAGAAGAAATATGACCCTATTGGATATGGTCCGGTCTATGATGAGTTACTCCACATTACCTTTGTCATTTTGGGGACACGCCAAACAAACTGCAAGCTATCTTCTGAATAACATTCCCTCCAAATCGGTTCCTAAAACTCCTTACGAGTTATGGACGAGTAGGAAACCTAATTTGAATCATATTCGAATTTGGGGTTGTCCGGCACACGTCCTGGATAAGGAAGCGAAGAAGTTGGAGTCACGATTAGAAGTGTGCTTGTTTGTTGGCTATCCAAAAGTGACAAAAGGTGGTCTGTTCTATAATCCGAAGCAAAATAAAGTCTTCGTTTCTACACATGCAACATTCCTGGAGGAAAGTTACATAGAAGACTTTAAACGTCGTAGCAAAGTAGTGCTTGAGGAGATGACTTCGGGTTTGGATGTTCCTAAAGTCACAGAAAACCCTGTGGAAAAACTTCTAAAGAATCAACAACCAGGGGAGCTTCGTCGTAGTGGGAGGATTATCAGGGAACCTGAAAGGTACATGTTCAATGGTGAAGTTTTTGAAGCAGAATCCATAGAACATGATAATCCGACTACGTACAAGGAAGATATGGAGGATGTTGATTCTAGTCTTTGGCAAAAGGCTATGAACACCGAGATGGAATCTATGGATTCCAACGGGGTTTGGAAACTTGTAGACTTACCCCAAGGCATAAAACCGATTGGGTGTAAGTGGGTATACAAGAGGAAGAGAGGTGTGGATGGGAAAGTAGAAACTTTCAAGGCAAGACTTGTAGCGAAGGGCTATACGCAGAAAGAAAGAATCGATTATGATGAAACCTTCTCGCCTGTAGCAATGCTCAAGTCAATCCGCATTCTTTTATCCATTGCGGCTGCTCTTGATTATGAGATCTGGCAAATGGATGTCAACACAGCTTTCTTGAATGGCTCTCTTGAAGAAGATAACTATATGATACAACCAGACGGGTTCAAGGCAAAAGGCCAAGAAGACATGGTATGCAAGTTGCTTAAATCCATTTATTGATTAAAGCAAGCATCTCGTTCTTGGAATATTAGGTTTGATCAAGCGATCAAAACCTATGGATTCGAACAAAACATTGATGAACCATGTGTTTATAAATGTATTAAGAACGAGAAAGTGGTTTTCCTTGTACTTTATGTAGATGATATATTGCTTATTGGAAACGATGTGGCAACATTATCATCTGTCAAATTTTGGTTAGCCAAACAGTTTGACATGAAGGACTTAGGAGAAGCTAGTTATGTTCTTGGTATTCAACTCTTTAGAGATAGAAAGAACAAAATGATAGCACTCTCCCAAGCTTTATACATTGATAAAGTACTTGAAAAGTTTTCTATGAAAGATTCCAAGAAAGGTGCCCAACCTTTCAGGATTGGAATCAAGCTTTCTAGAGATGACTGTCCCAAGACATCGGAAGAAAGGGAGCGTATGAAAAATGTACCTTATGCATCAGCAGTAGGTAGTCTTATGTACACTATGTTATGCACTAGGCCTGACATTTGTTTTGCGGTTGGTATGGTAAGTCGATATCAGTCGAATCCGGGACCAAGCCATTAGACTGCGGTGAAGCATATACTCAAGTATTTACGGAGAACGAGGGACTATATGCTAGTGTATTCCGGTCAGGACCTTGTTCCTAGAGGATACACAGATTCTGATTTTCAATCAGATCAGGATTCAAGGAAATCAACTTCAGGATCTATTTTTACCCTTGGAGGTGGTGCCGTTGTGTGGAGGAGTATTAAGCAATCTTGTATTGCTGACTCGACCATGGAAGCCGAGTATGTGGCAGCTAGTGAGGCATTAAAGGAAGCGGTATGGCTCCGCAGGTTCCTTAGTGACCTTGAGTTCGTTCCTAGTATGGATAAAGCTATGGTGCTCTACTGTGACAACAGTGCAGCAGTAGCTAATACCAAGGATCATAGGCATCATAAGAGGAGTAAGCACATTGACAGAAAATATCACATCATCAGAGGCTTTGTTGAGAGTGGAAATGTGACGGTTTTGCAAAATCGCATCAGAGGACAATCTTGCTGACCCGTTCACGAAGACTTTGGTGGCCAGAAGATTCGAAGAACACGTTGAAGGCATGGGGATGCGTAATATGTCACATTTACTCGCTTAGGGCAAGTGAGAGATTGTTGGGATCTAAATGTGCCATAAGGATAGAAAATCAATATTAGGGATTTTTTGTAAATATGACATTTTGATATTAATAAGAGAAGGTTATTCATGTTTAATAAGTTGTGTCCTATTTACTTTCATTTGTTAATTGTATGGTTATTTTGAGCAAACATAAAATACTCCTTGACTGTTGGTAATATATCGGATTACCATATGTATACGGGGTATATACATAGAACACGTGGTAATTTGATAACAGTCTAAATAAATAGTCCGCAATCGATGGAATAAGATTTGGGGATCTTATTTATGATAAGATTGAAAAGGTTGTCTACTTCCTTGGAGGGATGGGTTGTCTTGACCATCGGATAGGTTCCGAGTAGAAACTTTAATGTATACCAGTATTGAGGTATGACATTGTACTGGACCTAAAGTGTTAATTGATTCGGTTTAATAATTCTGTTTATAAGAATCAATGACACTTTGATTATCATCCTACATTAATCTTAATCCTGAATTGATTACTTGAGTTCGCATCCATGACTTATGTACTTTAATGCACTACAGGTGAGACACTATTAATTCATGGTCAATATACTTGTATTTTGGGTGCATGACCTATGGATGGAGAAATCAAGATTCATAGATACGGAATCCATAGCCATCTTAGCGATAGTAAATGTTATCTACTTAAAAGCATTATTCGGGGATTGAAAGATAGTATAACAAGATCTTGACCATCGGTTTACTTTGTGTTCTCTGGTAGTTTACCAATTGTATGGTTTTACAATTGATGATTCTTTCAATAGAGAATAATGGAACTGTAAGTTAAAATGATTGAAAAGATAAAACGGAAAAAGTCCTTAATTCAATCATGGATAACATATGGGGATTAAGCAAGAGATGAATAAATCATGGAAGAAGCACTACGTGAAAGAGATCTTTCGTAATACGGTATGTAAACAGGAGTTCAACTTCAAACTTTTAGTGGAATAGTTTTGAAGTTGATAATTGATGAATAATTAATCTGGGATTAATTTTTCACAATTATAGGAGCCTCTTTACATATTTCCATCGGGTCCTTCTATTAGCTCATATAGTTCTGTATAGCGTCTCGGGATTTGTTCCTAATGAGATCGGTAAATTTAAATGGAATTTAGTAATGTCTATTAAGACATGGTACTCTCTAACATGCAATCCAAAAATAATTGGACATGTGAAATTAATAGACAAATGATTTGTCAATATGTGATTGGTTAATTTGAATTTTGGAAATAAGATTGTGTTTGAATTATTTAAATTTGGAAAACAAATTTTCTCTCCTAATCTAAAAGTGATGCATGGTTTTTAGATAGGTGGAGGGAAGAAAATTTTGTTTCAAAATTGTTCAAATATATTCCTAACATTAAATTATTAATTGATTTGAATAATGGAGATTATTTGATGGATTTTTTCTTTCATTTAAAAAGTTGTGGATGGTTTTAAGAGGAGGAAAATTTCAAATATTTCATTTATTTAAATTAATAAATATGGTTGATGTTTGAGTAAAATATTTAATTCAAATAAGTGAATCTTATTTAAATTCAAAAATGTTTAAAAGGAATTTGAATCTAGATAGAACTAAGATCTTTTGACTAGTCTAGATTCTTGATTTAAAATTTGAACCATCAATCTAGCTTGAATTTCAAGTGTGGCCGAATTTTTTGTGGGAAGATTTCCTCTTGGAAAAACGTTTTTAGGTTCAATGAATCTAGCCTTAAAGTTGTATGATCTTTTGATTCAAAATTTATCCAGAAAAATAATTATTAATTATTTTTAAGGAGATGAATTTTGAAAAATGATTGGACTTCTATATAAAGGCAAGGGATTCTTGAAAAACCAATTTTTGGTATTTTTTTTTTCAAGAGGGAAAACGTTTTTTTTTTGGAGTGAGAGGAAAAACAATTTAGGTTTCTTCCACATCAAAATTCGGCTATCTTGTGATAAAGAAAAAGAGAGAAAATTCCATTGAATCAAAACTGTGAGGAAGGTTAAACCGAGTGATAATTTTCATAGGAGGTTAACCAGTTCCTGTTTTGTAGTTTTGAAGAAAGAAGTTGGATCATATTCTCAACGAGGAACATCGGAATTGAGAAGGAAAGATTTAGACTTCGGAAAGCATTACCGGTCGCTTGGATTCATAGAACGTGTGCCCCCACACACTCTGAGACGTGGAACTCGAGAATAGTAGAGAAGACACGTTGGTCAAACGCTCTAGTGATTCTGGAATCCAAGAATTAAGGTACGCTTGATCATTAATTTAATTTATTGTTATATGCATCATGAGACTCTTTTCCGGAAACGGCATAAAAATTTTAAAACTTCTACTGCGCTGTAACTATATACCGGATCCGATTTTTCCAACATGACAAGCATGCAGGGTGTTTCATAACATTTTCATAATCATACAATCATTTCTTATCCATATAACCTTTGTGCAAATCCAAATGGTAATCTATACCAAATTAGGGTTTTTAGGGTTTTCTTAAACTCTAATTGCAACATATCACACCCTTTTCCTTAGTCATTCATAAAACATCATTCATGAGTATATGTGAACACATGTCATCATATGGTAGACATTCACACAGCCACTATCCTCTAACTCAAATTATCAAAAACATACACCAAACTACTATTAGAGACCACCAAACCTAATCAAGCAAAATCAAGCAATCACCATAAACCCTAATACATGAAACTAAAAAGTGAGCTTGTGCTCTTACATTTTCCACATGGGAATACACTTAAATCTTAAACCAAAACTTAATTGAAGAACTAGAGGGTGGAGAGGACTACCTCAAGGTTTGAAAGAGTGGTTTTAGACTATGGTTGAGAAATTATCTTCACACACTCTCAACACTAAATCCGATCTCTCTCTTTCTCACTTTTTCTTATCTTCTTGGCTCGGCTTCTAAGGGCAGAAGAACTAGAGAATGAGCTGCCAAATTTTGGGTTTCACTAAATATTCACCAAGTGCTTTAACCTCACCTATTTATAGGTGAAAAACAACTTCACTTCTAGGATTGCATAATAGTCTTCAAGAGCAAAATTTTTGCTCATAGACCCCTTGTGGTGGCCGGCCATGCTTGATCAAGCTAGCCAAATAAGCAAGGTTAGAGGGCTTGCTCATCAAGGCTAGAAGCATGACATGTCCATTCCTAGTGGTGGCCGGCCATATGTGGAAAGTCATGCTTGCTCTAGCTAGCCAAGTAAGCAAGGCTAAGGGCTTGCTCATCAATGCTAGAAGCATGACATGTCCATTCCTTAAAAATAAGGAGATTTTTATTTTTAAATTGCATATTGGTCCTTAATAGAAAAAAAATTTGCTTATAGAACCATTGTGGTGGCCGGCCATGTAGGGCTATGTGGAGGAACATTGCTTGTTCAAGCTCAACACTTAGCCAAGTAAGCAAGGCTAAAATGCTTACGACATGAGTCCTTAAGAACACCATATTTGCTCTCAATGAAACTCCTATTTCCACATTTGCATACAAGTCCTTAAGAGCACCATATTTGCTCATTTACCACATGAGGTGGCCGGCCATATAGGCCATGTGGAAGGCTTAAAATTTCACAAAATTTTTCAAACTCATCCCTAACTAATTTTCCTTGCTTTCTAATGTAACTATGTTAACCAAGCTTGTAACCAATCATTGGCTTAGTTGGATTTGGAGACTTAGTTAGAAAAGTCCATCATTCAAAAATTTTCATACTTATCTACAATCACTCCTTTTTCTTAAAATTGCACTTTGGTCCCTAAAGATAAAATATTTGCATTTAGGTCCCTATGAGGTGGCCGGCCATAAGGAATGCTTAGTGGCGAAGTAATTTTCCAATATTTATCCATTTTTATCTTAGGATGAGGTGTCATACCCTTAAGCTCCGCTTGATTTTTCTACAGTGGTCTCGTACCTTATTCTTACTTATTCATACGTAATGACGGTTTTTCACAGTATAATTTCCATACTGCTAATTATACTGTAGTACCGTCTTAATCATACCTTAGGTCATTCTGGTCAAACATCGATTGACCTAGGATCGTAAACCCTAATTTCGCCTCTTTCAACAAAAGGCTTCATATTTGTATAAATAAGCTATTATCGAGTCTTAAAACATTACAAGAACTCAATAATATTCTGATAAATCAGATCACATAAACATACATATTACAAACTTTGATTTCCTAAAAAGGAAATCGTAAATTTGTAAAAAGGTTGGTTAGTACAATCTACCCCCCTTAAAAATTTTCGTCCCCGAAAATTACAACAAGTTGGGATAGTTATTTCTCATTTCATCTTCAAGTATCCATGTTGCTTCTTCAACGTTATGATTTCGCCATAACACTTTAACCATCGAAATGGTTTTATTTCTAAGGACCTTTTCTTCCCGGTCCAAAATCCGGATTGGCTTTTCTGCATAAGTCAAATCCGTTTGTACTTCAATTGGTTCTTGACTTGACACATGGGAAGGGTCAGGTACAAACTTTTTCAACATGGAGACATGAAAAACGTCATGCACAGAAGCTAATGCTGGTGGCAAAGCAAGCTTATAAGATACTTTTCCAATCCTTTCAAGGATTTCAAATGGTCCTGTGTATCTAGGACTAAGCTTTCCCTTCTTACCAAACCTCATAATTCCCTTCATAGGAGCAATCTTAAGAAAAACAGAATCTCCAACATGGAATTCCAAAGGCCTTCGACATTTATCAGCATAACTTTTCTGTCGACTGAAAGCTACGTCGAGTCTTTGTTTGATCATCTTAATATCCTCTGAGGTTTTTAGAATGAAATCCGTAGTTTGAAGCTGTTTCTGTCCAACTTCTTGCCAATGAATGGGAGATCGACATTTCCTTCCGTATAACGCTTCAAATGGAGCCATAGCAATTGAAGCGTGAAAACTGTTATTATAAGAAAATTCGATCATAGGTAGCTTCTAATCCCAACTTCCTTTGAAATCCAAAACACATGACCTTAACATATCTTCTAGTGTTTGGATAGTTCGTTCTGATTGTCCATCAGTTTGAGGGTGAAAAGTTATACTGAATTTCAACTTTGATCTCAAAGCAGTGTGAACACTTTTCCAGAATCGAGAGGTAAAACACCTATCTCGATCTGAAATGATAGATTTTGGCACTCCATGAAGCCTAACAATCTGGGACACGTAAATTTCAGCCAGTTTCTCGACTGAAAAGGTAGCTTTAATGGCAATGAAGTGGGCTGATTTGGTTAGTCTATCCACAATCACCCAAATCATGTCATTCCCACTTGCGGTCCTGGGTAATCCAACTACAAAATCCATAGTAGTTTGTTCCCATTTCCACTCTGGGAGCTCGATTTTCTGAAGATCTCCGCCAGGTTGCCGGTGTTCAGCCTTAACTTTCTGACAAGTTAAGCATTTTGACACAAAGTCAGCAATTTCATTCTTCATGTTTGGCCACCAATAATTTTCTCTAAGGTCTTTGTACATCTTAAAAGCTCCGGGATGTACCGAGTATTGCGTTTCATGCGCTTCAGACATGATCTGCTTCTTAAGAAATTTAAAGTTAGGAACACAAATCCTTGCTTTGAAAAGAATTAGCCCATTTGAAGAGGTCTTAAATTCTTTATTCTTTCCACCAAAAAGTTGCGCCTTTAGCAGAAAAGAATCCTTCCCTTGATAAAGCTTAATGGATTCTAGGAGATTGGACTGGAGAGTCAGAACAACCAATTTCCCAGTTATCATTTCCATTTTAAAATCAGAAATTTCCTTTTGAAGTGGCTTGGACAACGTTCCAAGAGACATAAGCATACAAGATGACTTTCTACTTAAAGCATCTGCTACTTTGTTCGCTTTTCCAGGATGGTAAAGGATTTCACAATCATAATCCTTCACGAGTTTAAGCCATCTACGCTGCCTCATATTGAGCTCCTTTCGGGTAAAGATTATTTGAGACTTTGATGATCGGTAAAAATCTCATATCTATTCCCATACAAGTAGTGCCTCCAGATCTTTAAGGTGAAAACTACTGCCGCAAGCTCCAAATCATGCATTGGATAGTTCCGTTCGTGATCCCTCAGTTGACGTGATGAATAGGCAACCACATTTCCATTTTGCATTAAGACAGTCCCTAGTCCGATTTTAGAAGCGTCGCTTAAGATGATGAAATTTCCTGCGTCTACGTCTGAAATTATTAATACCGGTACACTAGTAAGCTTCCTCTTGAGCTCTTGAAAGTTTTCTTCACACTTCTGTGTCCATTCAAATTTTCTCCCTTTTTTAGTAAGAGCTGTTAGTGGCGCTGCAATCTTGGAAAATCCTTCAACGAAATGTCGGTAATATCCGGCCAAACCAAGAAAGCTCCGTATTTCTGTAACATTTTTGGGTACTGGCCATGTACTGACCGCCTCTACTTTAGTAGGATCGACGAAAATTCCTTCCTTTAAAATCACGTGACCCAAGAAATGCACTTTTTCCAACCAGAATTCACATTTTGTGAACTTGGCGTAAAGCTGATTCCATCTTAATGTCTCCATAACCATCATGAGGTGCTGCTCATGTTCCTTTATGGACTTTGAGTAGATCAAAATATTGTCGATGAAAACGATAACAAACTTATCTAGGTACTCTTTGAACACCCGGTTCATAAGATCCATAAAAGCAGCTGGTGCATTGGTTAATCCAAATGGCATGACAAGAAACTCATAATGCCTATAACGTGTTCGGAAAGTCGTCTTAGAAATATTCCCCTCCTTAAGTCTAAGTTGATGGTATCTCGATCGCAAGTTAACCTTCGAGAATACTACTGCTCCCCTAAGTTGATCAAAAAGATCATCAATTATAGGGAGAGGGTACTTATTCTTTGTAATAACCAACCTTTTTGCAAATTTACGATTTCCTTTTTAGGGAATCAAAGTTTGTAATATGTATGTTTATGTGATATGATTTATCAGAATATTATTGAGTTCTTGTAATGTTTTAAGACTCGATAATAGCTTATTTATACGAATATGAAGCATTTTGTTGAAAGAGGCGAAATTAGGATTTACGATCCTATGTCAGTCGATGTTTGACCAGAATGACCTAAAGTATGATTAAGACAGTACTACAGTATAATTAGCAGTATGAAAATTATACTGTGAAAAAAAAACCGTCATTACGTATGAATAAGTAAGAATAAGGTACGAGACCACTATAGAAAAAATCAAGTAGAGCTTAAGGGTATGACACCTCATCCTAAGATAAAATTGGATGAATAATGGAAAAATTACTTGGCCACTAAGCATTCCTTATGATCGGCCACCTCATAGGGACCTAAATGCAAATATTTTGTCTTAAGGGGCCAAAGTGTAATATTATGAAAAGTAAATGATTATGAATTTTTAGAAAATAAGAAAGTACTAAAGTGGATGACTAAGCAAGGATTGCATGCCAAATGTCTCCACCATAGCCGGCCACCTCACAAGGACCAAATATAATATTTTGTCTTTAGGGGCCAATGTGTAATTTTAAGAAAAATTGAGTGATTGTAGATAAGTATGAAAATTTTTGAATGATGGAATTTTCTAACTAAGTCTCCAAATCCAACTAAGCCAATGATTGATTACAAGCTTGGTTAACATAGTTACATTAGAAACCAAGGAAAATTAGTTAGGGATTAGTTTGAAAAAGTTTGTGAAATCTCAAGCATTCCACATGGCCTATATGGCCGGCCACCTCATGTGGTGAATGAGCAAATATGGTGCTCTTAAGGACTCATATGCAATTTAGAAATAAGAATTTACCCTAAACTTTTAGAGAGTTGATAAGTGGTGCTTCTAGTTTTGGTGAGTAAGCATGGTAGCCTTGCTTACTTGGCTAGCTAGAACATGCTTGACTCTCCACATATGGCCGGCCACCACAAGGACCATGTCATGCTTCTAGCCTTGATGAGCAAGCCCTCTAGCCTTGCTTACTTGGCTAGTTTGATCAAGCATGGCCGGCCACCACATGGGAGCTATGAGCAAAAAATTTTACTCTTAAGGACCATTATGCAATCCTAGAAATGAAGTTGTTTTCACCTATAAATAGGTGAGGTAAAAGCACTTGGTGAATATTTTAGTGAAACCCAAAATTGGCAGCTCATTTTCTAGTCCTCTTTTTCTTTAGAAGCCGAGCCAAAAAAGAGAAGAATTGTGAGAAAGAGAGAGGTCAGATTGGTGTTAAGAGTGTGTAAAGATAATTTCTCAACCATAATCTAGAACCACTTTTTTGAGTCTTGAGGTAATCCTCTGACACGACCCGCCTATCGTGGGCCGTTAACGTACATACTTACTTACTACATATGAAAACTTGAGCTAAATTTTTTTTTTTTTTTTTTATACATACAATATAAAACTTGAACTGAATCTTTTTAATAATTACTTACATACATACTTGTACATGAAATTAGCTACATATCGTAGTAAAGAAATCTTGTACTCAAATACAACATATTTAGCGTAGCATAATTTAACAAAAGAAACGTAGTAGTGCCCGTCCCACAGTTTCACAGTTTGTCTTGCCATGCTCCACTGTCTTGTATCAAGCATTGCTATAAGTTTGCTTACCTACAGCATAAACATGAACTATGAGCTTTCGCTCAGCAAGCACAACTATCTATCCGCAACATATCACATAATAACTTAATGCATGAACCAATTATGCTTTCTTACTGTTTTCATAAGTTAGCATAATTTTTAGGGCCCTTACTTAACATAAATGTACGTACCGTGGCGCGCTGCCATGGAGTGGTTGGGGCGGCCAGCCCTGTCCAACTCAAACCATGAACCAAACCCGACCTAAAGCGGGTCGATACGACATATTGCATCCTGCTTATCATGATGATGTTTTAAATCCTGTTCTTATCTTGTTTCGTTCTTGAAACCTCATTTCATGATCTTAACCAGTTTCTTAACTGAAACTGGGATTTCATATCTTACCGATTAACTTACCATAAATGAGCATGCTTCGTGATGCCATAATATCAAACTATTCATCATATGAACATACATGCTCTAACATATCTCATATATCTCATAACATAAACTTAAAAGCATACAAGCCATAACATTCATCATTTCATGAAGACATACATACATACATACTATAAACATTCCTTATAGCATCATGAACTTGGTATCATACAAGTCATAAGCATTTCATCACACTTATATCATCATATACTTAAAGGCATACAACAACAGTTTTGTTTATACTGTAGGCGGAGTCGTACTAACCGTTACTGCGCCTTGAATCAAATTCTTTATTCAAACAGGTCGCTTCCCTGTTTTCAAGAAAAATCATAGGATGAGTATCATCCTATCATAACAATTCTAGTTGTTAACTTAATACAAACTACAAATCCCAAAATTCAACTTCTTTTTGAATTTTTAATAAAACCCTAAAGTTCTCAAAACCGGGTTTTAAAACTATTACATAGTGTTTGGTACTTTTCTTACAAATCCGTTTGAAATTTGGAAAAGTTTTCTTCATCAAAGTTGTAGACCCTGAAGTCTCCTACAACTTTTGTTTTTAACTCAAAACTCAAATATGTCTTTAACATGCTTTTTTCTGCCTTTGAAAATTCTTCAACCATATACACTAGTTATAATTTGGTCTCGGGTTTTTGCAAAAACAAAGGTCTTAGGAGTCTTGTTTTCAAAACTGTCCGAGCTGACCCCTAGAATTTTCTCTTCTCTACAACTTTGCAGTTTTGACTTTTTCCAAATTCGGCCTCTAAAAGCCTAAAAATCTGGTTATTAGAAAAACCGTTCAGTTTTGATCCTTACTCATGCATACTTAAACCATAGTGCATAAAACTTAACTAGTTAAGCTCATGTTCATATTCAATGACCTTATAATCAAACCCTAACTGGAACTTAAATAAAGAACTAGAGGGTTCAAGTATTTACCTCAAGTTCCACGGATTAAAACCTTTAACTAGAGCTTTGGAACTTTCTACTCACTTCTTACACTAACCGAACTCTCCTCACACTCTTGTTCTCTTTCTTTTCTTTTTTCCTTCTCTCTTGGCTCGGTTCCTATGGCAGAAAACTAGGGAATATAGGCTGCTTGTGTGTTGGCTAACAAAATAAAATGAGAGAACCTTCACCTATTTATAGGTGAAACACAAGTTTCTAAAATTGCCTACTAACCCCTAAAGATACAACCATTGCTCCTTAGTCCTTGGAAGAAACCAATTTGGTCTTGTCTTCTTGAGTGGTGGCCGGCCATCCTTGCTCCTTTCTTGCCAAGTAACCCAAGCTAGGGTGCTTACTCATGTGGCCTAGGAACCATGAGGTGTCCCTCCCTTAGTGTGGCCGGCCATAGGTGTGGTTTGATTCATGCACTTGCTAGCCTAGGGTGCATGATGTGTCATGTGTTTAAAGAGTTCAAGAAATCCATCTTTTGTAATTTTATTCTTTGATCCTTAAAACCACAATATTTTTCCCCTAGTCCCTATGTGTTGGCTGCCTCTCCTTACTCTACATTGCCAAGCAAGCTTAGCTAGAATGCTTGCTCATCAAGGCTACAAGCTTGAGGTGGCATTGCCTTGAGTGGTGGCCGGCCCTAGGGTGAGGTGTGCAAGCCTTGGCTTGCCAAGGGGGCTAGGCTAGGTAGTCTAGAGTGTTGGTTCATCAAGGCTAGGCCAAGAGGTGTTGCTTCCTCAAGTGGCCGATCATGGTGTGGCCTTGGCAAAGCATGAGCTTGCCATGTGAGCAAGGCTAGTCCATGTGTTGCTTCCTTGTGGTGGCCGGCCTTGGTGCTTAGGTGTGCAAGCCTTGGCTTGCCAAGGAGCAAGGCTAGGAGGGTGGCTCATCCAAGCTACAAGCATGAGGTGTCTCTCCCTCATGTGGTCGGTTTTGGTGAAGCCAAGTGAGACATGTTTGCTAATTGAACCATAACTCAAATTTAACCAAGCAAATCAAAGTGCTTAGTTACTAAACTTAGGGCATGATTTGCCAACTTTTAATGACACTTAATTTCCTCTAATTTGCATAATGCTCTTCAAAAACTAGATCCCTTGCTCATAAATTTACATAATTACTGATAAGTCCACAATTTTTCCCAAAATTGCACTTTAGCCCCTAAAGGCAAAAATATTTGCACTTTAGTCCCTATAGATTGGCCGACTAAATTAAGCCTTCTAAACTTCGATTTGTTGCTAAATCCTTCTTAAAAAGACTTCCTTAACTTTAAAAACTTCAAAATCATGAACTTTCTTAAATTTGCAAATTGACCCCTAAACATAAAATATTTGCATTTTGGTCCCTGTAAGGTGACCAATCATGGCAATGACACTTGTCATCAGAGGTGTCATAATTAAAAGCTTTGTTTGGCTTATTTCCTGAATGCAGTCCATTTTCATATTAACGTAGATATTCATATACTGTTTTCAACTGATAACAATATAATTTAACTGGACCGTCGTCCAAAACTTATCTGAACTGCACATAGGATTTTCTTAAAATTATAAACTACCACATAGAGTCATAATTCATAACTTACCCCCTTGTAACCAAAGGGTCTTAAACTAACATTATCGAATCTTTCAACAAGATATTCAACTTCTTTCTTAGAAACATACCATATATAACACATAAACATACATAACATAGCTGTGATTCTTAACAAAAGAATCATAAGCTTAAAGAAAATTTGGGTCATTACATCCTCTGCACCCTCTAGTTCTTCAATTAAATTTTGGTTTAAGATTTAAATATGTTTCCATGTTGAGAATGTAAGAGCACAAGCTCACTTTTTAGTTTCATGTATTAGTATTTATGGTGATTGCTTGATTAGGTTTGGTGGTCTCTAATGGTAGTTTGGTGTATGTTTTTGATAATTTGAGTTAGAGGATAGTGGCTGTGTGAATGTCTACCTTATGTTGGATATGTGTGAACACATACTCAAGAATGATGTTTTATGAATGAATAAGGAAAATGGCGTGATATATTGCAATTAGGGTTTAGAAAAATTCCCTAATTTGGTATAGATTACCATTTGGGTTTGCACAAAGGTTATATGGATAATAAATGATTTTATGATTATGAAAATGTTATGAAACACCCTGCATGTTTGTCATTGGCTCACGGTTTTAGCCGTTCGAGGTAGTGTGTGCGTAATTTTACGTAAGAACTCACCCAAATGAAAACTGTCATTTTCGGATATAACTGGACAGTTTTCTGGAAACAGAGTTTTGAGGCCTTTAGAGGTAGATTTTGGAAAAACTCAAAACTGAAAAGTTGCAGGAAATAAAAAATCCACGGTTTTTAAAAATAAGGCTCCAAAGGCCTCCGTTTTTATCAAAACCCGAGACCAATCTATATGGTTAGTGATTATGGTCAAAAATTTTCAAAGGAAGAAAATAAGCAAGTGGAGATAGATTCAGGGTTTTGACCAAAAACAAAAGTTTAAGATTTTGATGAAATCTACAACTTTCATGAAGGAAACTTTATCAAATTCAAAACAAATGTTATATGTTGAGTTTTGGATCCAAGGTTACTTATAGTAACCGAATAGGATACCTTGTAACATAAGCTTGTGACTAGGGTTTTTATGGATGTTGGTTTGTATACTAACATTAAAGGATATGATGATTCTTATCTTACGATTTTTCTGGAAACAGGAAGGTAACCTGTAACTGTGATTTGGCAGAACACAGGATTCAGGATTTAGCATAAGGTAAGTACAACTCCGCCTACAGCATAGGCAAAAATTGTTTTTACTGCTTGTATGTTTTCAAGCTTATGCATACATGTTGAGGTGCATCTGGTTTATGTTTCATTATTGTGGCATCATGAAGCATGCTCACTAAAGATAAGTCACTCGGTAAGAATGAGAACCCAGTTTCAAGTAAGAAACTATTTATAAGTATGAAATGTTTTCAAGTATGAAATGATTTTTCAGATATGTATTAAAGTAAGAACAAGTTTTTAGTATGATAGTAAACAAGTGACTTGTGTCGTACCGACCTGCACTAGGACAAGTTTGGTCCATGGTTTGAGTTGGACAGGGCTGGCCGCCCCAACCACTTTATGGCTGCGCGCCAAGGTACGTACACTTATATTATGTAAAGGCCCAAAAAGTATGCTAACCTAAGAAAGCATAATAAAAAAATAAGTGATTCAGGCTTTGTTTTATTATGAAATATTTTACGGGTTAATAGTTGTACTTGCTGAGCGAAAGCTCACAATTAACGTTTATGCTGTAGGTAAGCAATCTTATGGCAATATGTGATGCAAGACGGTGGAGCATGGCAGGGCGAACTGTGAAATCTTGGGATAAGAATCGCTATGCGTTTTGTTATGTTTGAAAGTTAATATATATATACATGTTTACATACATATATAAGTAAGTTTAGTATGAGTAAGTTTCCAAGACTTAAGTTGGATGTTAAACCACGTTTAAAGTTGAAGTAAGTATGTATGATTATAAGTAAGTATATGATCGATTTCAGACACAAGTTATTTAAAAAATAATAATAATAGTCCTTATTTTCCGTATGTACATTTATTATATAGTTAAGTGTAATAACCAACCTTTTTGCAAACTATGATTTCCTTTTTAGGAAATCAAAGTTTGTAATATGTATGTTTATGTGAAATGCTTGATCTGATTGATCAGAATATTATTGAGTTCTTGAAATGTTATAAGACTCGATAATAACTTAGTTATACGAATATGAAGCCTTCTGTGGAAAGAGGCGAAATTAGAGTTTATGATCCTATGTCGGTCAATGTTTGACCCAAATGACCTAAAGTATGATTAAGATGGTACTACAATATAATTAATAGTATGAAAATTATACAGTAAAAACCGTCATTAGGTATGAATAAGTAAGATTAAGGTACGAGACCAATGTAGAAAAATCAAGCGAAGCTTAAGGGTATGACACCTCATCCTAAGACAAAAAAATGGATGAATATTGAAAATTACTTGGCCACTAAGCATTCCTTATGACCGGCCACCTCATATGGACCTAAATGTAAATATTTTTTTTTAGGGGCCAATATGCAATTTAAGAATTAATGATTATGGATTTTTAGAAAATTAAGAAAGTATTAAAGTGGATGACTAAGCAAGTATTTGCATGCCAAATGTCTCCACCCTAGACGGCCACATCACAGGGACCAAAATATAAATATTTTATCTTTAGGGGCCAAAATGCAATTTAAGAAAAATTGTGTGATTGTAGATAAGTAT
The DNA here is from genome assembly GCA_009761775.1 of Ficus carica. NCBI lineage: Eukaryota > Viridiplantae > Streptophyta > Magnoliopsida > Rosales > Moraceae > Ficus > Ficus carica. Next base: position 3,381,969 of record CM019739.1, read on the forward strand.
GAAATTTTAGGATGATGGAATTTTCTAACTAAGTATTCAAATCCAACCAAGCCAATTATTGGTTACAAGCTTGGTTAGCATAGTTGTATTAAAATCAAGGAAAATTAGTTAGGGTTTAGTGTGAAAAAGTTTGTGAAATCTCAAGCCTTCCACATGGCCTATGGCCGGCCACCTCATGTGGTAAATGAGCAAATATGGTGTTCTTAAGGACTCATATGCAGATGTGGAAATAAGAAAAACCCTAATTTTTTTTAGAGTTGACACATCATGCTTCTAGCTTTAGTGAGTAAGCATCTTAGCCTTGCTTACTTGGCTAGCTAGAACAAGCCTTGTCTCTCCACATAAGCTCCACATGGCTGGTCACCACCTTGGTTCCTTAAGCAAAATTTTTTTTTCTTAAGGACCAATATGCAATTTAGAAATAAGAATTACCCTAAATTTTTAGAGTTGACAAGTGGTGTTCTAGCTTTGGTGAGTAAGCTTGACAGCCTTGCTTACTTGGCTAGCCAGAGCAAGCATAACTCTCCACATATGGCCAGCCATCACAAGGAAGGGACATATCATGCTTCTAGCCTTGATGAGCAAGCCCCCTAGCCTTGATGAGCAAGCCCCCTAGCCTTGCTCACTTGGCTAGCTAGAGCAAGCATGGCCGGCCACCACATGGGAGCTAGGAGCAAAAATGTTGCTCTTGATGATCATTAAGCAATTTTAGAAGCAAAAATAATTCAAAATGAATTTAGCTCTCACCTATAAATAGGTGGAAGTTGGTTCACTTCAAGAACTTTTAGTGAAACCCAAAATTGGCAGCTCATTCATTAGTTTTTCTGCCAATAGGAGCCGAGCCAAAAGAAAAGAGAAAGAGAGAGAGAGAGTTCGGATTTTAGTGTGAGGGAGTGTGAAAAAAATTGCTCAACCCTAGTTAGATCCACTCTTTTGGATCTTGAGGTAATCCTCTCCACCTCTAGTTCTTCATTAAGTTCGGTTCAAGATTTAAATAAATTTTCATGTTGAAAGTGTAATAGCTTAAGCTCATTTTTGTTAGTTTCATGTATTAGGGTTTATGGTGATTTCTAATAGTAGTTTGGTGTATGTTTTTGATAAATTAAGTTAGAGGTTAGTGGCTGTGTGAATGTCTACCATATGTTGGATATGTGTTCACACATGCTCAAAAATGATGTCTTATGAATGGATAAGAAAAAGGGTGTGATATGTTGCAATTAGGGTTTAAGAAAACCCTAAAAACCCTAATATGGTATAGATTACCATTTGGGTTTGCACAAAAGTTATATGAATAAGAAATGAATTTATAATTATGAAAATGTTATGAAACGCCCAGCATACTTGTCGTAGGCTCACGGTTTAATTGTTCGAGGTAGTATGCGCGTAATATTACGTAAAAACGAACCAAAATGAAAACTGTCAGTTTTGGATAAAAATTGGGCAGTAATCTGGAAACAAGATTTTGAGGTCTTTAGAGGCAGATTTTGGAAAAAGTCAAAACTGAAAAGTTGCAGGAAATAGAAAATCCTAGGGGGCAGTATAGAATATTTTTAAAAATAAGACTCCTAATGCCTCTGTTTTTATCAAAACCCGAGACCAATCAATATGGTTAATGAATATGGTCAAAAATCTGCAAGGAAGAAACAAGCAAGTTAATGACAGATTTAGGTTTTTGACCAAAAACGAAAGTTATAGATTTCAATGAAATCAACAACTTTCATGAAGTAAACTTTGTCAAATTCAAAACAAATGTTATATGTCGAGTTTTGGATCCAAGGTTACTTATAGTAACCAAATAGGATACCATGTAACATAAGCTTGTAACTAGGGTTTTAATGGATGTTGGTTTGTATACTAACATTAAAGGATAGGATGATTCTTATTTTACGATTTTTCTGGAAACAGAAAGGTAACCTATTACTGTGATTTGGCGGAACACAGGATTCAGGTGTAATAACCAATGTTTTATGAAATTACGATTTCCTTTTTAAGAAATTTAAGATGTACTACGTAAGTACTTATGAAATGCCTGATCTGATTTTATCAGATTTTGTGTGAGTCATTATAGCTTTATAAGACTCAATAATATATTGCTTAGTCAAGCATAAGGCATTTTGAGTAAAAAGGTAGAATGAAATTTATGATTTTATGTTGGTCAAAGTTTGACCAAGAAAAGTCAAAGGTATTAATATGAGGGTACTGCATTATAGCAAGTAGTATAATAATTATACTGTGAAAAATCATCATCACAGATAAGATAGTAAGAATAAGGTTCAAGACCACTATAGAAAATCAAGCATATTATTTAGAACAATAAGGGCTAAGTATCTTTAAGTCTTAAGAAATTTTTATAGAGTCTAATAAAACGCAGATAAATTCTGGATCGCAGTTTTGTACGACAGTACTGTTATTAGTAAAAAAAATATTTGTAATATCTGCATTAGTATGAGAATGGACCTGCATTTAAGAAGGAAAGCCAAACAAGGCCTAAAAGGGGGGTCACCTCATCAATAGATAAATACAAGATTTATTGGATTTTTAAAAATTAGGGAAAGAATTAGCAACTTGGCCCCCAAGGCTCCAATGGCCGGCCACTTTAAGGGTTTTTGGATAAATATTTTGCTCATAAGGACTCATATGTAATTTTGGAAATAAAAATAATCCAAAAATAGAGGGGGTGATTTTGAGTCATTTTTGTGCAACCTTACCAAAACTCTTGCAAAATTTCTCCTCAACCTTTCCTTCCCCTTAGCAGCTGAAACCCCCAAAGAGAGAAAGAGAAGAAGAAAAGAAAAAAAAAAGAGAGAGAGAGAGAGAAGAGAACAAGTGTTCGGATTTTAGGGAGAAACCAAGCAAGAAGAAAAAGTTTGATTCAAAGCCTAGAACCAATCTTCAAGCTTAAAGGTATCCTTCTAAAACCTTGAAGCTATCCAATTAAGTTTTTGGTTCAAGCTTTATGTGTATTTTATGTGCGTATGTTAGAGCATAAACTCATTGTGTTAGCTTAGATTTGTGCTTGATTTGGGTTAATGGTCTTGATTTATGATTCATTGTATGGTTATGATTTCAATTGCTAGAGTATGTATGGTATGTATGAATGCCTAGTAAATGTTGTAATATGTCCCCACACACTCAAGAAGATGTAGAGTGTGATTGATCATGTTGTAATTCATGTATGATGCTAGAAGGGTTATGAAAACCCTCAAAACCCTAATTAGTAATAATTTACCAAATGGGTTTGTATGAATGATTTTATGAATGAGAATGAATGTATGGCAATGAAAACAATACGTAATGCACTGCATGACTTGATGTAGGCTCACGGTTTTAACCATTTGAGGTAGTGTGCGTGTAATATCACGTAAGAATCAATTAAAACAGAAACTGTCAGTCTCGGGTCAAGAATGGGCAGTAATCTGGAAACAGGATTTTGAGGCCTTTAAAGGCCGAATTTGAGAAAAGTTAAAACTGAAAAGTTGTAGGAAATGGAAAATACTAGGGGACAAAGAGGACAGTTTTTAAAAATAAGGCTCCAATGGCCTCTGTTTTCACAAAAATCCGACCTGGTCATCCCAGACCCTGTGCACGGCCAGACAGGTTCAACAAGGAAAAAGAGAAGGTTAGAGACAGAACTAGGTTCTGAGTAAAGAATAAAAGTTGTAGGAATTCTCAATATCTAAAACTTTCATGAAGAAAAGTTTTCAAATTGAAAACGGATTCTAAGGTATAAATGGATTCTGAAAACTGTTCAGAAAACAGGAAATTCCTACACAGGATTTGTAAAACAGTGCAGGATAGGCAATTCCTGTACATACAGTGATAATTGGATTAATGGGACTGTTTTTAATAAACTTCCCCAGACTTAGACAAGTTTTACAAAAACAGTTTATAAAATGGTTAATTAAACCAAGTCTAGTAAAGGAAAGAAAAGAAAAGAAACAAATGAATTTGGGTCAAGAGATAGGATTACCATAGTAAGAGAAATGGTCATTGGATTGGTTACTAATTTTAATTGGACCAAAAATTATTCTAAGACATAGTAACAAGACGATGACCATTAGTTACCCAATAGGTTACCAAGTTATTGGGTTGGGCCTAAAGCCCAAGGTTACTAATGGTAACCTAACAAGAAATAATTTTAAAAGTTGGGCCTTAGTAACCCAATAAGATTTCATTCAAGATAACTGGGCTTACACCAAGGGTTACCCGAAGTAACCTAATAAGATACTGTTAGGACATAAGCCCTAGGGTTACATTTAGTAACCTAGTAAGTTATTATAATTGTGTGTGTGAGGGGGACATATTTCTAGGGTTACTCATGAATGTTGGTTAGGATACCAGTATTTTATGATAATGATTTATGATAAGTTAGGACGATTCTTACCCTACGTCAAGTTAGGACGATTCTTACCCAACGTCCTTTTCAAAAACCAGTAAGTAACCGGCCATTGTGATCTGAATTGGAGCAACAAAACTTAGGACGTAGCACAACAAGTAAGTACAACTCCGCCTACAACATAGGTACTTGTTTTGCTACTTGCATGTTTTGTTTATGCAGTTACGTGATGATTTATGATTTATGTTGTGACATCATGAAGCATGTTCACTAATTTATATGGTAAGACTAAAACCAAGTTTCAAGTATGAAACGGTTTATGAAATATTTTTTAAGATAAGAATAAGTTGTAAAGATAAGTTTCAAGTATGTTGGCAAGCAAGTTGCCTTGTGTCGTACCGACCCGCTAGTAGGTCGGGTTTGGTCCATGGTTTGAGTTGGAAATGGACTGGCCGCCCCACCACTCCATGGCAGCGCACCACGGTACGTACACTTATGTTTAGTAAGGGGCCCAAAGATATGCTAACCTAAGAAAGAATAATTAAGCATAATTGGCTCATGCATTGCTTTATTAAGTTTTGTTTTGCGGATTCATAGTTTGTACTTGCTGAGCGAAAGCTCATGACTTACGTCTATGCTGTAAGTAAGCAATCTATCAGCAATCTTTGATACAAGACGATGGGGCTTGGCACGGCGAGTTGTGAAACGTGAGATGGAGACCGCTATGTTCTTTTGCTACAGTATATTATTAGTTATGAATTATGTTGTATGCAAGTTGATATTTTAGTACTGAAATACGTATGTATGTATATGAATGTAAGTATGTGATGGGATAGATTTTAGTTTCAAGTTGTTTTAAAAAAAAATATTCCGTATTTCCGCTAAGGTAAATAAGTTAAGTAATTATGTATGTTATGTACGGTAACAGCCTATGTTAGGCGGGTCGTTACAGAGTTGGTATCAGAGCGGGTTTCCTGCCTTCCAGTTTCACAATCTGCCTGCCAGTGCCACAGTCATTGTAAGTAGAATTTAATTTTGTGTATGTATGCTCATTATGCAATTATGATATGGTAGATTATATAGTATGGATCCGAGGAGAGTAGACGATGATCGTGAAGCAGCCTATACGTTTTATGGGATGCAACCATTGGTATTTGACGGGACTCACTATACGGTGTCATTAACGGGTTGGTTATACGATATGGAGATGATATTTTGAATATGCTATATAGAGGCATATCTTCAGGTTCCGTTAGCCAGCTGATGTCTGGCAAGGGATGCTAGATTATGGTGGATGACGTTGGGAGAGCGAGCTATGCAGGGAGATTCATGGGTCGAGTTCCGTGCTCTTATTATTGCTCGTTACGGGGCCATTGCCCAATGAGGACGCCGACTTACCATACCGCAATCCTGAGATCTACAGCGACATGTACCTCGGGTGATATCTTGGCTATGCTGCGGATTGGCGGGCCTATCCAAACGAGTCCATGAGGCATTATTGCAGGAGATTCCAGGATGCAATGTTACCATACATTCCGCGAGATTTAGGTGATCTGGAGCTACAGGCATTATACCTTCTTAGGGAAGGGTTACCTTCCGAGATTAGGATATTTGTTCCGGCACCGATGGCAGGGATGACAGTGGAGCACATGATAAATGATATCATGGAGGCTGAAATAATAGCCCATATGTTACAAGTAGATGCCTTGGTGGATGATATTATACAGGTGCCTGTCGATGATGCTGGCATTCCTGAGCCACTATTCGAGGGAGGTCCGCTTATGCTCAAGGACCCTATTCCTGCTGTTCCACTACAGGAGATCTCGCCATAGGAGGCGGAAGCCGACGCTGAAGGAAATGGAGTGGACCCTGCAGATTTTATGGCTACACCCGAGGATCAACCCGAGCACCCTCCAGTAATCATCATCGACAGTGATGATGATGAGGAAGACGTTGAGGTGGAAGTTGAAGAACAATGGGAAGAGCAAGAACAAGGAGTATGGGAAGAGGAAATAGAAGACTTCGAGGATGATCCGGAGGAGATTCTATTCGATGATGGAGATTGGGATGTAGACTCCGATGCTTCTTCCGTTGTTACGATCGAGTAGATATACTAGACATAGAATTGACTTTTATTAGTTTATTCTTTTTGACTTTAGAATTGTACATATGTATGATGGTAAAGTGGTTGTCACTCCTATCTTAGTTTTGACCATGCATGTATAGTAAGTATAATGTAATAGACATGTACATTATTATGTAAATATGATGTACTTTTTGTATTCGTACAAAAAGACAAGTTCAAGTATGAAATGTATATGATAATGTTATGATATGATGATCAAGAATTATGTATGATAAGTTTATGACAAAGATATGATACGATACGATGATGTTATGTTATGAAATGATAAGTATGATGGTATTATGACATGATAAGTATGACAGTATTATGATATGATGCTTCAAGGTATGATATGATAATTATGAATGAAAGAAAAGATATTAGAAGTATGAGAGTATCTTTTCATAAATAGGAATTAGAAGATGGTACGTACTCGTACTAGAGCAAATCAAAATCCGCAAGAGCTGGATCTTGCAAATGTTGTAGTCACTCTACAACGACAATTACAAGAACAACAACGAGAAATGAATCAGCTTCGTGAGAAGATAGCTCGTATGAATCAAGTACCCCCAGTAGCGCCCCAGGTGTGACGCCCCGACTTCCCAAGCCAGGTCGACACCATACATACTTGTTCTTTACTTGAAAATTTGAGAAAATTTTTTATTTTTTATTTTTTTATTATTATTATTTTTTAAACATATTCACGTAAGTTATCTTGTAGAGAAAAACTTGTCATGCATACATACCATACTGAAAGTATAATCTCAAGTCTTCAAACTTCATACATACTGCATAACATAATATACTTTTGAAATATATATATTTTAACTCAAAAGCGGTTGCGGAAAATTTTGCGTAGTGGTATCCCACACCGCCCTTCACCCGTCGCATCGTCCGCATAGCCCACCACTTAAGCTGCAAGCTTCTTACCTACAGTATGGAATATAAGAGTGAGCTTTCGCCCAGCAAGTACAAACATAATCTCACAAAATATTTCAAACATTTTAGAAACATGCCAATCATCATGTAACTTATGCATGAACCATTTATGATTTATTGAATGTCCTATGCTTTATTATAGACTCAATCTTTAATTTATTATCTTGTCTCAATATGTGGGCCCATAGTGTTCGTACCAAAACGCGCAGCCTCCAGACAAAGCTAGGGTTTGCAAGGCCCTAACAGTTCTGGGAATTATAACTTGACCCTTCACGATCACGGAAGGTAATTGTTACAACTGAAACATGTAGCCTCCACGATCACGGGAGGTTGGTACGACACCTTACTTGATTATCTTACCATGTGATTTACCATTAGTGAACATGCCTCAAGATGTCATTATGTCATATCATACTTAACACTTGCCATAACATAGCATTCTTAAAAACATGGCATTTTTAAAACCATGACATTTTTGTAAACGTGACATTTTTGAAACCATGACATTTTTGAAAACATGGCATTTTTGTCAACATGACATTCCTATAACATGGCATAACATGTCATAGCATATCTTACATATCATCGCATGGCATCACATATCATAATATAACATAGCATGTACACTTGAAAATATAGTGTAAATAGCATAGCTTAACATAGCATATTTGAAAATAGTATTTACTATTTTCATACTGTAGGTGAGGTTTGATACTTGCCTGATATGCTATGTTCCAGGTTTTGTTGCTTTAACTCAGATCGCAACTGCATGTTACTTCCTGCTATATAAAAAACATAGGATAAGGATCCTATAAAATGTTGGTAACCTTTCCAACATTCTAGTTATATGTCACCCACACATGTCATGATCATTTACTAGGTTACTAATCATAACCCTAGAGTTCGTGGTTAACCAAACTTGATCCATTACTTGTTAGGTTACTTGAGGTAACCTTGGGTATTAAACCTATGTATATATGAATAGTATCAGGTTACTATTCCTATTATCGGACCTAAGCTTTAGTAACTTGGGTATCCTTCCCGGTTACTATCCGTCAACCTCTTATTACTATACTTTGGCTTTTAAAATCCAAATTTGGAAAATTTGACAACAATCTTTTGTTTAACTTAAAAATTCGTGGTTTTCAAAGTGTGACTTTATAAAAATCATTAAAGGCTGAAACTGCCTTTGGAACAGTTTTTTAGTCAAAACAGGGGTGTTGGTGCAAAAATACAGTTTTTCTGCATTGTTTTAGAAAATCCTGTGCAGGAATTTCCTGTTCCCTGCACAGTCTTTAGAAATCCGTGTCAGTTTAAAAATCCAATTTGAATTTGAAAAATTTGTCTTCACAAAAGTTTTAGCTCTCAAAAAATCCTAAAACTTTCATGTTTTTACGAAAATTTAATTCGGACTCTAAAACATTCATATTGCCGTTTGAACTCACCTGGCCGTGCATAAATCCTGGGCACGGTCAGGCTCGAGTTTTTATAAAAACCGAGGCCGTTAGAACCTTATTTGGAAAACTGTCCTCGTTAGCCCCTAGGAAAAACCCTTCTCTACAACTTTTATATTTTACATTTTGCCCCAATTCGGCCTCTAAGTGCCTCAAAATCATCTTTCCAGATAACTGGTCAGTTTTACCCGAAAACTGGCAGTCTTGCTCCTAACTTGGTTTTACGTCCTAATACGCGCACACTACCTCAACCGCCCACAGCGGGAGCCTAATATCAGTCATGCAGCGGTTTCTAACGTTTCATACCATCATTACATAAACATTCATCAACAATCATCACATCAAACACTTAGCATGCATAATCAAGCACAAACTTAAACATACTTGGGGACATATAACTTATCAAACACCTAGCATGCGATTCTAAAAATCAATCAAGCATAAGCATAAAACTAGGCAAGCTCATAAATCAAACTCATAAATTAAACCACCCTTAATACCTAATCAAGCACCACACCTAAACTAATCTAGGGCAATAAGTAAATTGAGCTTATGCTCTTACATCCCTTGCTTGGAAATACACTTAAATTTCTAAATTTAAAGTTCAATTTAAAAAGTTTGAGGTCTAGGGAAAATTACCTTGATTAACTCAAGATTTTAGGCTAGGGTTTGGCTTTCAAATTCTTCCCCCTCCTAGACTCCACCAAACCGGTTTCACTCCACCAATTTGCACCAAGATTTATGTTGATCTCTTGGTGTTTGCTTGAACCAAAACCGGCCACTAACCACTCTCAATTCTCCTCACTTTCCCTCCTTATCACAGCCGGCCACTAGGCCTAGAAAAGGGCACAAAAATTTTTCAAAACCCTTGCTTGTTGTTGTAGAGAAAAACCGACCACCCTAGCACTAAAACCCCTTTGGTTCTCAAATTTTTCTTTGTTCTTGCTCACACTTGGAAGTCCGGATTTCTTGAGAGAGAAAATGGCAAGAGTTTGGCTGATTTTTTCCAATTTCTTGGACCAAAAACCGACCCCACCTTGTGGCCTATTTATAGGTGAAAAAATGGGTCCCTTTGCAATATTTTTGGTTCAACTTTTGCTCATAAATCCTTGGAGCAAAATAATCATACTTTGACCCCTAAATGGCCGGCCACCTCACCATCTAGAATAGTCCAAGATTTTCTAATTTTTTTATATTTAAAACCTTAATGATGTCATAAATCCAAAAGGTGATGAGGTAAGCATAATTAAGACTTCTTTACCTTTTTCCTTAAAAAGCAGTCCACTTAAAGCCAACACAGATATTTCTAATACTGTGTTTACTAATACACAGTACAATTCAGTATTGTTATACTGAACTGCAGTTCAAAATTTATCTGTGTATAGTTAGACTGTATAAAAATTTTTATTTTTATTTAAAGCCCTTTGGCCCTTAATATCCTATTTTAGGTGCTTGATATTTCTATGGTGATTTTAAAACTTAATTATGCTATCTCGTTTGTAAAGACGGTTTTCACAGTATATTTCCCATACTGCTTATCATATCACAGTACCGTCTTACTCTGGTCAACCTTTGACTTATTCTGGTCAGAACATCATGAGTTCATGAAATTCCGTCATGCCTTTTTCCTTAAAAGGCCTATTATGGAGTCTCGTAATTAATTTACCGAGAACTCAACCCTATACTGATAAAATTATGAATTTTGTATTGGTATTCATAATTTTCATACAATTGCACATAAACAAATAGTACAAACTTTAGATTTCTTATATACAAGAAAATCAGAACAATTCTGGGTAGCTTTTCTTCATATCCTCCTCGCGTTCCCATGTTGCCTCCTCAATCTCATGATTTCGCCATAGGATCTTAACTAAAGGTATAACCTTGTTCCTTAGCACCTTTTCTTCTCGTGCCAAGATTTGAACCGGTTTCTCCTCATACGTCATATCCTCGTGAACCTCAATTGGTTCGTAGTCCAATACATGGGATGGATCCGAGATGTACTTCTTTAGCATCGACACATGAAATACGTTGTGTACATATGCTAATTCTTGGGGCAAAGCCAACTTATAGGCCACATTACCAACTCTTTCCAGTATTTCAAATGGCCCTATGTATCTTGGACTTAATTTCCCCTTCTTTTCGAATCTCATAACTCCCTTGAATGGAGCAACTTTGAGGAAAACCAAGTCTCCTATTTGGAATTCTAGAGGCCTTCTGCGTTTGTCGGCATAGCTCTTTTGTTGACTAAATGCAGTTTCCATCCGTCGGCGTATAAGTTTCACGGCCTCAGTGGTTTTTCGAATAAAATCTGTGGACACAAGTTCCTTTTCTCTTATTCGTACCAATGGACTGGAGATCTACACCTTCTCCCGTACAGGGCTTCATAAGGAGCCATTCCAATTGAAGCTTGAAAACTGTTGTTGTACGAAAACTCAATCAAAGGAAGCTTCTTATCCCAAGTTCCTTTGAAATCCATCACACATGCTCGCAACATGTCTTCTAGGGTCTGAATGGTCCTTTCTGATTGTCCATCCGTTGAGGGTGAAAAGCCGTACTAAAAGTAAGCTTTGTTCCCATGGCTTGATGTACACTCCTCCAAAATTTAGAAGTGAAACGACCATCACGATCAGAGATGATCGCCTTTGGAATCCCATGGTAGCAAACGATCTGCGCAACGTATAGTTCTGCCAGCTGCTCTACTGAAAAGCTAAGCTTAATAGCGATGAAGTGTGCAGATTTTGTCAAACGATCAACAATCACCCATATAGCATCATTACCACTAGGAGTTCGGGGTAGACCAACTACAAAGTCCATGGTCACTTGGTCCTCCCATTTCCATTCTGGGATGGAAATTTTCTGCAATTCTCCTCCTGGACGTTGGTGTTCTGCCTTCACCCTTTGACATGTAAGGCATTTACTGACGAATGTAGCAACGTCATTCTTCATTCTGGACCACCAAAAACTTTCCTTCAAGTCTTGATACATCTTTGTGGCTCTTGGGTGGACGGAATATGGAGTCTCATGAGCCTCCTTCATGATTTACTCCTTCAATCCGTCCTCGTTAGGGATGCATAATCTATTTTTCTGATAGAGTATGCCCTCATCCGATATGTTGAAGTCGGACTCCTTTCCTTCCAAGACCTTGTTCCTTGTTCTGAGCAGCGAGGCATCTCCTTCTTGTCGCTCCTTCATGCCATCCAAAATGGTAGGTTGGAAGGTTATGGCAGCTAAACTTCCCGTGATAAGCTCTATTCCAGCTTCCACTAGCTCCTTCTGAAAAGGTTCGATCAACGACTGTATGGACATCAACGAGGAAGACGACTTCCGACTAAGGGCATCGGCTACTTTGTTAGCCTTCCCTGGATGGTAACGGATGTCTATGTCATAATCCTTCACCAATTCGAGCCATCTTCTTTGCCTCATGTTAAGTTCCTTTTGTGTGAAGATATACTTCAAACTCTGATGATCCGTGTAAACTTCACACTTAATACCGTAAAGGTAGTGTCTCCAGATTTTGAGCGTAAATACTACCGCCGCAAGTTCCAAATCATGCGTCGGATAGTTCTTCTCATGATCCTTAAGCTGTCGTGAAGCATAAGCGATCACCTTTCCATTCTGCATGAGAACGGCTCCCAATCCTATCCTGGAAGCATCGCTGTATATTACGAAGTTTCCTTCCTCCACATTCGGAATTGTGAGGATCGGAGCGCGAGTCAGCCTATTTTTCAGCTCTTGGAAGTGCTCTTCACACTTTGCATTCCATTCATACTTCTTTCCTTTCCGTGTAAGTGCGGTGAACGGCGCTGTAATCTTAGCAAATCCTTCAACAAAACGTCGGTAGTAGCCTGCCAAGCCGAGGAAACTACGTACTTCGGTGACATTTTTTGGAGCTGGCCATTCACTTACGGCTTCAATCTTTGCCGGATCTACAGATATGTCGTCCTTGGAGACCACATGTCCTAAGAAATAGACATTTTCCAACCAAAATTCACACTTTGTGAATTTAGCGTAGAGCTGGTTTTGCTTTAAAATTCATAAAGCAATCCTTAAATGCTCTTCATGCTCCTCCTTTGATCTTGAATAAATCAAGATATCATCTATAAAGACGATAACAAACTTATCCACGTAATCCTTGAATACTCGATTCATCAGGTCCATAAAGGCTGCTAGAGCATTTGTCAATCCGAATGACATAACGAGGTACTCGTAATGTCCATATCGCGTACGAAAAGCTGTCTTGGGGACGTCTCCTTCCCTAATTCAGAGCTGATGATATCCGGATCGTAGGTCAATCTTCGAGAAAATTGAAGCTCCTCTCAGCTGATCAAACAAATCGTCGATCCTAGGCAAGGGATACTTGTTCTTGATGGTTATCTTATTTAATTCCCGATAGTCAATGCACATCCTAAGAGTGCCGTGCTTCTTTTTAACGAACAAAACTGGAGCTCCCCATGGCGAGTAGCTTTGACGAATGAATCCTCGATCCAGAAGCTCCTATAACTGAATCTGCAGTTCTTTAAGTTTGGCAGGTGCCATCCTATAAGGTGCCTTGGATATTGGTGCCGATCCAGGAAGTAACTCGATCTCAAAAGAGATTTCTCGTTCTGGTGGCAGTCCTGGCAACTCTTCAGGAAAAACTTCTATAAATTCTTTGACTATCGGTACTTCTTCCGGTCTGCTCTCGGTCTCTTGCGTCTTATCCACCATGTTGGCTAGAAATCTCATACATCCTTCTGTCAACAATTTTCTAGCTTTCAACGCAGAAATGAACATTTTCGGCTGTCTTGGAGTCGATCCTCTAAAAATAAACTCCTCGCCTCCAATTGGCTTGAACGTGACAGTACGTCGTGGACAGTCGATAACTGCGTTGTATTTCCCCAAGAAATCCATACCCAGGATGACATCGTAGTCGTATAGGTCAATGATGATCAAGTTGACATACATTTCCCTACCACATATAATTATTGGAACGTGACGTATCCAATAATCAGACAACAGAATCTCCCCGGAGGGTAATGCAGTCCTAAATATTCTTCCGATTCTATCACTTGCTCTACCTAGTTTCTTAGCGAACCTAGGTGATATGAATGAATGCGTAACTCCAAAATCAATTAACACGTAGGCATCTTGTTGGGCAAAAGGAAGCTGACCTGTCACCACGGTGGAAGGTCCAGCTTGAACATCCTCCTTTGTATAGGCTTAAACGTCCTTGAGGTTCCGAAGCTTCCAGCCTGCCTTGAGAGATTACAGGTCCCTCGAGCTTCATCTGTGCAACGTAAAGTTGAGATCCCTGTCCTCTCTGTTGGTTCTGTGGACTCTAGGGATTGAGATTACAGTTTGTAGCATAGTGGCCTTCCTTGCCACATAGAACACAGCGACCGTTTCCAGCACGGCAATCTCTCGGGTGCCTTCTCCCATATTTCTGACAAGTGGGATAACTGTTGCTATCAGGAGTATTCTTCTTCTGGGGAAAATTCTGTTGATTCCCCTGTCCTCCTGCATTCCACTTCCTTTTCTGTTGGTTGCTACCGTACTGCCTGTTGTTGTTTTGACCTGAAGGTCCTCCTTGACCTTTCTGTTGTGAAGTCTGGCCTTGCTTGGCCTGGTTCTGCTTAGCTTGGGCCTTTTCTTCCCTATTCTCCTGGAAAAACTTAGCCCGTTGCTCCTTGTTTTGTCCTACCCAGTACTCAGGTCGAATTGCCCTGCTAACACATTCAGCAACAGTGAGTGGTGGATGGGGGCCACTGCTGATTACCACTGCTAAGTCCGGGTGAAACATCCTCATCATTTTTCTTACTTTGTCCCATTCGGAACTGATGAGGTGAGGGCAGAGACGTGCTAACTGCTCAAACTTTTTGACAGCTTCGGCTACCGACAGATTTCCTTGGTGGAACTTATCAAACTCGTCTTGTTGAGCCTCCATGACCTCAGTGTTGAAGTACTTCTCCTTAAACTCCTCCACAAAGTCCTCCCAAGTCATCTCAGTAACATCTCGCCGGATTTGGACTGTTTCCCACCAGAGACGAGCATCTTTCCGTAGCATAAAGGATGCACAGAGGACTCTCTCCTGATCATTAAGTCTGAGGAAATTTAGGGCGACCTGGAGGTCAATCAACCAGTTGTCGGCCTCAATTAGGTTTGTAGACCCCTCAAATTCTGGTGCCTTCATGCGCCGAAATCTGTCATAAAGTTCTTCTGAAGTTCGAACCAGAGGTGCTGGTGGTACAGCTACAGGCGCAATAGGTATTTCGAGGGCTATGGGGTTCTCTGGGATCACCAGGTCAACATCAGGAATTTCCGGTGCCGCAGGCTGATCTACAGGTGCTGGTGGTACCTCGGCATCAGGAGGTCTCTGGTTCTGCTGAGCTAACTGAGCTCTAAGCCCCCCTATCTCTTGCTGTTGGGCTAACATCATTTGCCTTAGTTCATTTAGCTGAGCCGCAAGATCAACGTCTTGGGTCGGTGCTCTTCTACGCTTTGGTGGCATGGTTCTGTATGGAAAATAAGGAAATAAGTTCAGCTTCTTGAAATCATGCCTTTTATATAGAACCATAATCTTCATTCCATATAAAAGCATAACATGAACATATCTGAATTCATCATGTTCTTGTTCGTATCTCCTTCACAACAGGAGTACATAACCATAACATTTGGGGAAGATATAAAACTTTCCCATCATTTTCGTACGTCACATAGTTGCCACCATCAAGCTAAGGCACCACCCAACGTCATCCCTGTGTCCAACATTTTCCAGCATGACCGTTGAAAGAAGATACTTACAACGCACATAAAATCTTAACTAATTCTAATCGTAAGAAAAAAAAAAAACATAACTTACTTGGGCCGTTGCAGAAGCGATGTAAGGCGAAGTGAAGTAGGCTGGCAGGATACCGCTCTGATAACAAACTGTGACGCCCCGACTTCCCAAGCCAGGTCGACACCATACATACTTGTTCTTTACTTGAAAATTTGAGAAAATTTTTTTTTTATTTTTAAAAAAGAACATATTCACATAAGTTATCTTGTAGAGAAAAACATGTCATGCATACATACCATACTGAAAGTATAATCTCAAGTCTTCAAACTTCATACATACTGCATAACATAATATACTTTTGAAATATATATATTTTAACTCAAAAGCGGTTGCGAAAAATTTTGCGTAGTGGTATCCCACACCGCCCTTCACCCGTCGCATCGTCCGTATAGCCCACCACTTAAGCTGCAGGCTTCTTACCTACAGTATGGAATATAAGAGTGAGCTTTCGCCCAGCAAGTACAAACATAATCTCACAAAATATTTCAAACATTTTAGAAACATGCCAATCATCATGTAACTTATGCATGAACCATTTATGATTGATTGAATGTCTTATGCTTCATTATAGACTCAATCTTTAATTTATTATCTTGTCTCAATATGTGGGCCCATAGTGTCCGTACCAAAAACGCGCAGCCACCAGACAAAGCTAGGGTTTGCAAGGCCCTAACAGTTCTAGGAATTATAACTTGACCCTTCACGATCACGGAAGGTAATTGTTACAACTGAAACATGCTCCATGATCACGGGAGGTTGGTACGACACCTTACTTGATTTATCTTACCATGTGATTTAACATTAGTGAACATGCCTCATGATGTCACTATGTCATATCATACTTAACACTTGCCATAACATAGCATTCTTGAAAACATGGCATTTTTAAAACCATGACATTTTTGTAAACGTGCCATTTTTGAAACCATGACATTTTTGAAAACATGGCATTTTTGTCAACATGACATTCCTATAACATGGCATAACATGTCATAGCATATCTTACATATCATCGCATGGCATCACATATCATAATATAACATAGCATGTACACTTGAAAATATAGTGTAAATAGCATAGCTTAACATAGCATATTTGAAAATAGTATTTACTATTTTCATACTGTAGGTGAGGTTTGATACTTGCCTGATATGCTATGTTCCAGGTTTTGTTGCTTTAACTCCGATCGTAACTGCAGGTTAGTTCCTGCTATATAAAAAAACATAGGATAAGGATCCTATAAAATGTTGGTAACCTTTCCAACATTCTAGTTATATGTCCCCCACACATGTCTTGATCATTTACTAGGTTACTAATCGTAACCCTAGAGTTCGTGGTTAACCAAACTTGATCCATTACTTGTTAGGTTACTTGAGGTAACCTTGGGTATTAAACCTATGTATATATGAATAGTATCAGGTTACTATTCCTATTATCGGACCTAAGCTTTAGTAACTTGGGTATCCTTCCCGGTTACTATCCGTCAACCTCTTGTTACTATACTTTGGCTTTTAAAATCCAAATTTGGAAAATTTGACAACAATCTTTTGTTTAACTTAAAAATTCGTGGTTTTCAAAGTGTGACTTTATAAAAATCATTAAAGGCTGAAAACTACCTTTGGAACAGTTTTTTTAGTCAAAACAGGGGTGTTGGTGCAAAAATACAGTTTTTCTGCATTGTTTTAGAAAATCCTGTGCAGGAATTTCCTGTTCCCTGCACAGTCTTTAGAAATCCGTGTCAGTTTAAAAATCCAATTTGAATTTGAAAAAGTTGTCTTCACAAAAGTTTTAGCTCTCGAAAAATCCTAAAACTTTTGTGTTTTACGAAAAATTTAATTCGGACTCTAACATGTTCATATTGCCGTTTGAACTCACCTGGCCGTGCATAAATCCTTGGCATGGTCAGACTCGGGTTTTTATAAAAACAGAGGCCGTTGGAACCTTATTTTGGAAAACTGTCCATGTTATCCCCTAGGAAAAACCCTTCTCTACAACTTTAATGTTTTACATTTTGTCCAATTCGGCCTCTAAGGACCTCAAAATCATTTTTCCAGATTACTGGTCAGTTTTACCCGAAAACTGGCAGTCTTGCTCCTAACTTAGTTTTACGTCCTAATACGCGCACACTACCTCGACCGCCCACAGCGGGAGCCTAATATCAGTCATGCAGCAATTTCTAACATTTCATACCATCATTACATAAACATTCATCAACAATCATTACATCAAACACTTAGCATGCATAATCAAGCACAAACTTAAACATACTTGGGGACATATAACTTAACAAACACCTAGCATGCGATTCTAAAAAATCAATCAAGCATAAGCATAAAACTAGGCAAGCTCATAAATTAAACTCATAAATCAAACCACCCGTAATACCTAATCAAGCACCACGCCTAAACTAATCTAGGGCAATAAGTAAATTGAGCTTATGCTCTTACATCCCTTGCTTGGAAATACACTTAAATTTCCAAATTTAAAGCTCAATTTAAAAAGTTTGAGGTCTAGGGAAAATTACCTTGATTAACTCAAGATTTTGGGCTAGGGTTTGGCTTTCAAATTCTTCCCCTTCCTAGACTCCACCAAACCGGTTTCACTCCACCAATTTGCACCAAGATTTATGTTGATCTCTTGGTGTTTGCTTGAACCAAAACCGGCCACTAACCACTCTCAATTCTCCTCACTTTCCCTCCTTATCACAGCCGGACACTAGGCCTAGAAAAGGGCACAAATATTTTTCAAAACCCTTGCTTGTTGTTGTAGAGAAAAACCGACCACCCTAGCACTAAAACCCCTTTAATTCTCAAATTTTTCTTTGTTCTTGCTCACACTTGGAAGTCCGGATTTCTTAAGAGAGAAAATGGCAAGAGTTTGGCTGATTTTTTCCAATTTCTTGGACCAAAAACCGACCCCCCTTGTGGCCTATTTATAGGTGAAAAAATGGGTCCCTTTGCAAATATTTTTGGTTCAACTATTGCTCATAAATCCTTGGAGCAAAATAATCATACTTTGACCCCTAAATGGCCGCCCACCTCACCATCTAGAATAATCCAAGAATTTCTAATTTTTTTTTATTTAAAACCTTAATGATGTCATAAATCCATAAGGTGATGAGGTAAGCATAATTAAGGCTTCTTTGCCTTTTTCCTTAAAATGCAGTCCACTTTAAAGCCAACACAGATATTTCTAATACTGTGTTTACTATTACGCAGTACAATTCAGTACTGTTATACTGAACTGCAGTCCAAAATTTATCTATGTATAGTTGGACTGTATAAAAATTTTTCTTTTTAGTTAAAGCCCTTTGGCCCTTAATATCCTATTTTAGGTGATTGATTTTTCTATGGTGATTTTAAAACTTAATTATACTATCTCGTCTGTAAAGACGGTTTTCACAGTATATTTCCCATACTGCTTATCATATCACGGTACCGTCTTACTCTGGTCAACCTTTGACTAATTCTGGTCAGACCATCATGAATTCATGAAATTCCGTCATGCCTTTTTCCTTAAAAGGCCTATTATGGAGTATCGTAATTAATTTACCGAGAACTCAACCCTATACTGATAAAATTATGAATTTTGTATTGGTATTCATAATTTTCATACAATTGCACATAAACACATAGTACAAACTTTAGATTTCTTATATACAAGAAAATCATGAGTTTGTGAAAATTTTTGGATATTACACCACGTACCCCCTGTAGCAGCCTAGGTACCTGTACTGGAGGTGCAGCAAGAGATTCCACGGGATGCTGAAGTCCCGATAGCACCTGCTGGGATACAAATAAACCCACCTTTAGTTCGGGAAGACTTGTTGTATGAACGGTTTAGGCAGATGAAGGCGCCTGAGTTTGAGGGACCTACGGACCCTATAGCAGCCGATAATTGGTTGATTGATATCCAAGTGATTTTGGATTTCATGAGACTTACGGAGCAAGAAAAAGTTTTATATGCTTCCTTCGCACTTAAGGAGGACGCAAGGCACTAGTGGATGACTGTTCAGATGTGGAGAGATGTTAATGCAATGAGTTGGCAGGATTTTGTAGCTGAATTCAGAACAATGTACTACAATAGAGAAATCCTGGCGGCTTAACAAGACGAGTTCACCAGTCTGAAACAGGAAACGATGACGGTACTAGAGGCTGTTAAGAAATTTGAACAGTTAGCCCGCTTATGTCCGTAGCTAGTACCGAATGAAACCGAGAAGTTCAGGAGGATGATGAAGATGTTCCGGACAGATATTGCCAAGCAAGTCAGTGCTGGAAGTAGCCCTCCAACCCTGGTATCCGACTGTGTAAGTCGTGCCATAAGAGCTGAATATTGGATTAATCTGGACAAGGAAGCAAGGGCTCAATTTTTTAAGACTAAGAAGGAAGAAAAGGCCGTGGTGAAGCAGCTGCAGCCCCGATAGAATGTGGAGTCGTACTCAAAAGGACAGACTAGTAACTTTGCTCAAGGTTCCAAACAATTAGGGAGGAACAAGAGAAAAAGGAAATGTTACTGGTCAGGGTCAACAGCGAAACTACCCTCAAAAGAAGAGTAATAGAGGAAATGAGGGTAATAATAATGAGTATCCCGTATGTGCCCAATGTCGAAAGAAACACTTGAGAGTGTGTAGATTGGGATCGAACGCTTGCTACCTTTGTGGCAAAGAAGGCCACTATGCAAGGAATTGCACCTTGAATAGTCAGAACCAAAACCCACAGTTTCCAAACAGGAATTCAGGCAGTCAGCTGCATGCAGCCCAAGTAAAGATCGAAGGCCCTTCGATCACACAAGGAAGGCTAGAGGCTCCTGAACCCCAAGCGAGGATCTATGCCTACACAAAGGGAGATGCCGAAGTTGGAACTTCGCATGTGGTAACAGGTCAGATTTATGTCGCCATTCATGATGTTATTGCTCTGTTTGATTCTAGTGCTACCCATTCATTTGTATCGATAGAGTTTGCCCAGATATTAGGATGAGGAGTTAGTAGTCTAGAGCAACCCATTAGAATATCTCTTCCGTCGGGAGAGAATTTCCTGTCTGACAACTGGATACGAGGCACTCCAATAGTCATTTGTGGCAGAGAATTGTATGTGGATCTTATTGTGATCAAGCTTCAAGATTTTGATGTTATCTTAGGAATGGATTTCCTAAGCAAGTACAACGCTAAGATTGATTGTTGAAAGCGCTGTGTTATATTTAGTCCTTATGGCGAAGAAGAGTTCAGTTTTTACGGCCAGTCTTGGAGCTCAGCGACTAGGCTAATCTCGACAGTAAAGGCTTAGAAAATGTTAGCTAATGCCAAGGATATTTAGCTAACATGGTGGACAAAGATCAAGAGGTGAAGCTAACACCAGAAAATGTCCCCATTATAAGGGAATACGTGGATGTTTTTCCAAAAGACTTACCTGGACTTCCACCGGAGCGAGAAATTTCCTTTGAAATAGAATTATTGCCTTGAACTGCACCCGTATTGAAAGCGCCCTATCGTATGGCACCAGCCGAGCTTAGAGAACTTCAAGTGCAGTTACAAGAACTGCCTGACAAAGGATTCATCCGGCAAAGTCACTCTCCGTGGGGAGCGCTAGTTCTGTTCGTCAAGAAAAAGGATGGATCGTTGCGAATGTGCATCGATTATCGTGAGCTGAATAAGGTTACGATCAAGAACAAGTATCCCCTTCCGAGAATTGATGATCTTTTTGATCAACTCAGGGGAGCAGTAGTATTTTCGAAAGTCGATCTGCGATCGGGATACCATCAGCTAAAGATTAAGGAGGCGGATATTTTTAAAACGGCTTTTAGAACACGATATGGGCATTATGAGTTTTTAGTCATGCCATTTGGATTGACTAATGCCCCAGCCGCTTTTATGAACCTTATGAACCGGGTGTTAAAGGAGTATCTTGATAAATTTGTTATCTTCTTTATTGACGATATACTCATTTACTCAAGATCCATGGAGGAGCACAAACAGCACCTTAGGACGGTATTGGAGACGTTAAGAAGGAATCAACTCTGTGCCAAATTCATAAAGTGTGAATTTTGGTTAAATAAAGTTCATTTCTTAGGTCATGTGGTTTCAAAAGAAGGAATTTCTGTCGATCCAGCTAAAGTAGAGACGGTTAGTCAGTGGGCCATACCAAGGAATGTTATGGAGATACGAAGTTTCCTTGGGTTAGCTGGATACTATCGACGTTTTGTGGAAGGTTTTTCCAAGATAGCTGCCCCTCTTACTGCCCTTACTAAAAAGGGGAAGAAGTTTGAATGGTCACAGAAGTGCGAAGAGGGATTCCAAGAGCTTAAGAAGAGACTTACAAGTGCACCAGTATTAATAATTCCCGACGTGGATCAAGGGAATTTTGTAATTTATAGTGACGCCTCCAAAATTGGACTTGGGGCTGTCCTGATGCAAAAAGGGAAGGTGGTTGCCTATACCTCACGACAATTAAATGATCATGAAAGTAATTATCCGACGCATGATTTAGAGCTCGCAACGGTAGTTTTCACATTAAAGATATGGAGACACTATTTGTATGGGAATAGATGCGAAATCTATACCGACCATCAAAGTCTCAAGTATATCTTTACTCAGAAAGAGCTCAACATAAGGCAGCGAAGATGGTTAGAACTCGTGAAGGACTATGACTGTGAAATCCTTTACCACCCTGGAAAGGCAAACAGGATAGCAAATGCTTTGAGTAGAAAATTAGCCGGTATGTTGATGTCTATCGAAACACTGCCCAAGTCACTTCAAAGGGAAATTTCTGACTTCAACATGGAGATTGTAATAACTGCCCTTTTTGATTGATTCATGATTTCCTCATGTAGGAAAAATGAATGTTTGTGTGAAATGTCTGATATGATTTTATCAGATATATTTGAGCTCTTATAGCATAATAAGACTCAAAACAGCTTGTTTAGCTATGCATGATGCCTTTTAAGGAAAAAGGTAAAATTAGAATTTATGACCTTGACCGGTCAAAGTTTGACAAAAAAAGTCAAAGGTATGACTATGACGGTACTGCAGCATAGCAAGCAGTATGAGAATTATACTGCGAGTAAGAATAAGGTTCAAGATCACTTTAGAAAAATCAAGCACAATATTTAGAACAATAATGGTTAAGTAGCTTGAAGTCAGATGAAAAAGTTCACGCAGTCAAAATTTTACGCAGATGAATTCTGGACTGCAGTCCAGTATGACAATACTGTTATAGTTGAAAACAGTATTTGTAATATCTGCATTAGCATGAGAATGGACTGCATTTTAGGAGATAAGCCAAATGAGGCCCTAAAAGTGGGACACCTCATCATGAGATAATTACATAATTTTTGGATTTTTGGGAAATTAGGAAAGAATTGAAAATTTGGCCTCAAGTCTTCCCATGATGGCCGGCCACCTCATTGGACTTTTGGGCAATTATTTTGCTCTTAAGGACTTATATGCAATTTAAGAAATAAAAAAAAATCAAGAAAGAAAATATTTTTCACCTATAAATAGGTGATGGGGTGGGGGGCTTTTTAGTTCATTTTGTGTGACCTTACCAAAACTCTTGCAAAATTTCTCCTCAACCTTTCTTCCCCCATAGCAGCCAAAGCCCAAGAAAGAGAAGAAAAAAAAAAAAATCAAGCTAGAGTGGTTGGATTTTTAGTGAAGGAATGCTAGAAAAAAATTTCAGAACCCAAGCTTGAAATTCATCTCCAAGATCTAGAGGTAACCCTCTCAAAACCCTAAGATTTTTACTGAGTTTTGAGCAATGTTTATATGTATTTCAAGCATTGGATGTAAGAGCATAAGCTCACCATTTATGTTTATGTTCTAGATAGTTTGCCTAGCATGTGCTTGATTTAGGTTTTGTGATCTTGATTTATGATTTTGATGTTTGTTTATGATGTTATGTACTAAGTATGTAAGGTATGTAGAAATGCCTTGTATATGTTTGTTGTATGTCCCCACACACTTAAGAGGTTGTATGGTGTGATTGATTATGTGATTTTGATGAATGATGCAAGTAAGGTTTGTGGAAAACCCTAAAAACCCAAATTGGTGAATTTCACCAAATGGGTTTACGAGAATGATGGAATGATTGAATGAATGTATGATCATGGAAACATTAGATAATATGCTGCATGCTTGATGTAGGCTCACGGTTACGACCGTTTGAGGTAGTGTGTGCGTAATTTTACGTAAGAAACAATAAACAGAGAAACTGCCAGTCTCGGGTGAAAACTGGGCAATGATCTGGAAATGGTATTTTGAGGCCTTTAAAGGCCGAATCTGAGAAAACTCAAAACTACAAAGTTGTAGAAAATTGAAAATCATAGGGGACAACTTGGACAATTTTTGAAAATAAAGCTCCAAAGGCCTTTGTTTTTACAAAAACCCGAGTCTGGACCACCCAGACCTATGTACACGGCCAGGCAGATTCAACAAGGAAAAAGTATAAGTTAAAGGCAAAACTGGCCTTTGAGCAAAACACGAAAGTTGTAGGGTTTTTCAAGGATCTAAAACTTTCGTGAAGAAAATTTTTTCAAAATCCAAACAGATTTTAAAATGAAACTGAATTGAATCTTAAAAACTGGGCAGGAAATAAGAAATTCCTACACAGGATTTATAAAACAATGCATGCACAGGCAATTCCTGCATATGCACAAATAACTGGAAATATGGGACTGTTTTTCAGCAAACTCTTCTAAACTTAAATAGTTTTACTCAAAACAGTTTTTAAATGGTTAATCAAACCCAGTTTAGTACAATGAATAGTAATCGAAAAGATTAATAAAAATTAGTTGAACCAAGTTATAGTAACCCAATGGGTTACAAACTTTATATGTAAGATTTTGGATCCAATGTTACTCATGATAACCAAATAGGATACCACTTTAATCATTGGGCCTTAGTAGCCTAATAGGCTTTTTAAGTTAAACCTAATTTGGGCTTATACCTAAGGGTTACTAATAGTAACCTAATAAGATATCAAGTACTATTGGGCTTTGAGCCCAAAGTTCGTTAAGTAATTAAACAGGATACTGTTTAATTATTATTGGGACATGTGCCCTAGGGTTACACTTAGTAACCGAACATTATGTTATTAGAGTGTGTGAGGGGGACATATAACTAGAGATTTCTCATGGATGTCGGTTAAGATACCAACATCTAATGTTATAGTTAAGAGTAAGATAGGAAGATTCTTATCTTATGTCCTTAATTGATAACAGGTAGTTAACCTGTTGTTGCGATTAATAGGAGCAACAAACTCAGGACGTACATAAGAGGTAAGTACAACTCCGCCTACAGCATAGACGGAAAATGTTTTACTGCTTATGTGATGTTAAGCTTAAGCATGTATGATATAGTGCATGTGATTTATGTCTTGATGATGTGATGCATATGATTTATGCCTTGATAATGTAGTACGTATGATTTATGTTTTATCATTGTGGCATCATGACGCATGCTCACTAAAGATAAATCACTCGGTAAGAATGAGAACCCAGTTTCAAGTAAGAAACTGTTGTAAAAGACTGTTTTCAAGAAGAAAACTATTTTAAGAACAAGTTAAGGAAAGATTTCAAGTATGATGGCAAGCAAGCTTGCCTTGTGTCGTACCGACCCGTGTTAAGTCGGGTTTGGTCCATGGTTGGAGTTGGAGCTGGTTGGCCGCCCCAACCACTCCATGACAGCGCGCCACGGTACGTACACTTATGTTATGTAAGGGCCCAGGATATGTAAGCATAAGACATCATAATGAAAGCATAAATGGTTCATGCATTGTTCCATTATGAGATGTTTTGTGGGATAATAGTTGTACTTGCTGAGCAAAAGCTCATGTCTTACGTTTATGCTGTAGGTAAGCAACCTGTCAGCAATCTTTGATGCAAGGCGGTGGAGCGTGGCAAGGCTACCTGTGAAATCTTGGGATGGGAACCATTACGCGTTTTATTTTAATTATGTTTGACAGATTAACATAAAATGTTGTATGTACCGAAACAAGTTTGGTATTCAGTTCATCAATATATATGTATGTGTGTATATATTTATACCATAAGTATAGTATGAATAAGTTCTCAAGATTTAAGTTATATATATATATATATATAAAAAAATTATTCCGTTTTTTTTTTCGCCAAGTAAATAAGTAAGATAAGATAAGTAACTGTAACGGCCACGTTAGGCGGGTCGTTACAGAGATGATAACTGAAAAGTTGTCTGTTCTGACTTTTCAATCTGATCTCCTAGAATCCATCAAGATTTATCAAGGGAAGGATTCCTTTCTGCTAAAAGTGCAACTTTTCAGTGGAAAAAGTAAAGAATTCAAGACCTCTAAGGATGAGGTAATTTATTTCAAAGACAGGATTTGTGTTCTTGATTTTTAATTTCTTAAGAAACAGATTATGTCAGAAGCGCATATGACGCCATACTCGTTACATCTTGGAGCTTCCAAGATGTACAAGGATCTTAAGGAGAATTATTGGTGGCCAAGATTGAAGAACGAGATCGCAGAATACGTGTCAAAATGCCTAACTTGTCAGAAAGTTAAGGCTGAACACCGCCATCTAGGCAGAGATCTTCAGAAAATTAAGTTTCCTGAATGGAAATGGGAACAAACTACGATGGATTTCATAGTAGGATTACTCAGGACTGCAAGTGGGAATGATACGATTTGGGTTATTGTCGATAGATTAACCAAATCAGCCTACTTTATTGCCATCAAAGCCACTTTTTGGTCGAAAGGCTAGCCAAAATTTATGTATCTCAGATCGTTAAGCTGCATGGAGTGTCAAAATCGATCATTTCGGATCGTGATGGACGTTTCACCTCTCGATTTTGGACAAGTGTTCACACCGCAATGGGGTCGAAACTAAAGTTTAGTACAACTTTTCACCCCCAAACTGATGGCTAATCAGAACGAATCATCCAGACATTAGAAGATATGCTAAGATCATGTGTTTTGGATTTCAAAGGAAGCTGGGATCAGAAGCTACCTTTGATCGAATTTTCTTATAATAATAGTTATCACGCCTCAATTGGTTTGGCTCCATTTGAAGCGTTGTATGGAAGGAAATGTCGATCTCCTATTCATTAACAGAAAGTTAGGCAGAAACAACTTCAAACCACGGATTTCATCAAGAAAACCTCTGAGGACATCAAGATAATCAAACAGAGACTCGACGTGGCTTTTAGTCGACAGAAAAGTTATGCTGACAAACGTCGAACACCCTTGGAGTTCCAAGTTGGAGATTTAGTTTTCATTAAGATTGCTCCTATGAAGGGAATAATGAGGTTTGGTAAAAAGGGGAAGCTTAGCCCAAAATTTACCGGACCATTTGAAATCCTTGAACGGATTGGAAATGTAGCCTATAAGATTGCCTTGCCACCAGAATTAGCTTTTGTGCATGATGTTTTTCACGTTTAAATGTTGAAGAAATACGTACCCGACCCTTCCCATGTGCTAAGTCAAGAACCAGTTGAAGTCCAAACTAACTTGACATATGAAGAAAAACCAGTCCGGATTTTGGACCAGGAAGAAAAAGTTTTAAGAAACAAAACTATTCCTAAGGTCAAAGTGTTATGGCGAAATCATAAGGTTGAAGAAGCAACGTGGGAATTAGAAGAGGATATGAGAAAGAACTACCCCAACTTGTTTTAATTTTCGAGGACGAAAATTTTTAAGGGAGGAAGATTTTAATAACCAATGTTTTATGAAATTACGATTTCCTTTTTAAGGAATTTAAGATGTACTATGTAAGTACTTATGAAAAGCCTGATCTGATTTTATTAGATTTTGTGTGAGTCCTTATAGCTTTAGAAGACTCAATAATATATTGCTTAGTCAAGCATAAGGCCTTTTGAGTAAAAATGTAGAATGAAATTTATGATTTTATGTTGGTCAAAATTTGACCAAGAAAAGTCAAAGGTATGAATATGACGTGTAATGACCCAAATTTTCATTAAGCATATGATTTCTTTTGTTAAGAATCACAGCTATGCTATGTATGTTTATGTGTTTTATATGATAAGTTTTGGATGATGGTCCAGTTAAATTATACTGTTATCAGTTGAAAACAGTATATGAATATCTATGTTAGTATGAAAATGAACTGCATTCAGAAAATAAGCCAAGCAAAGCTTTTAATGATGACACCTCTGATAACAAGTGTCATTGCCATGATTGGTCACCTTACAGGGACCAAAATGCAAATATTTTATGTTTAGGGGTCAATTTTGTAAATTTAAGAAAGTTCATGATTTTGAAGTTTTTAAAGTCAAGGAAGTATTTTTAAGGAGGATTTAGCATT
This sequence comes from Ficus carica, assembly GCA_009761775.1. NCBI lineage: Eukaryota > Viridiplantae > Streptophyta > Magnoliopsida > Rosales > Moraceae > Ficus > Ficus carica. Next base: position 3,409,937 of record CM019739.1, read on the forward strand.
AAATTGAAGTTTAGAAGGCTTAATTTAGTCGGCCAATCTATGAGGACTAAAGTGCAAATATTTTTGCCTTTAGGGGCTAAAGTGCAATTTTGGGAAAAATTGTGGACTTATCAGCAATTATGTAAATTTGTGAACAAGGGATCTAGTTTTTGTGGAACATTATGCAGATTAGAAGAAATTAAGTGTCATTAAAAGTTCACAAATCATACCCTAAGTTTAGCAACTAAGCACTTAGATTTGCTTGGTTAATTTTGTGTTAAGTTTCAATTAGCCATCTTGTCTCATTTGGGTTCACCAAAACCGGCCACATGAGGGAGAGACACCTCATGCTTGTAGCTTGGATGAGCCACCCTCCTAGCCTTGCTCCTTGGCAAGCCAAGGCTTGCACACCTATGCACCAAGGCCGGCCACCACAAGGAAGCAACACATGGACCAACCTTGCTCACATGGCAAGCTCATGCTTTGCCAAGGCCACACCATGACCGGCCACTTGAGGAAGCAACACCTCATGGCCTAGCCTTGATGAACCAACACCCTAGACTCCCTAGCCTAGCCCCCTTGGCAAGCCAAGGCTTGCACACCTCACCCTAGGGCCGGCCATCACAAGGGTTTGCCACCTCAAGCTTGTAGCTTTGATGAGCAAGCATCCTAGCTAGGCTTGCTTGGCACTTTAGGGCATGGAGGGCCGGCCAACACATAGGGATTTAGGGGAAATTTTTGTGGTTTTAAGGACCAATGGCTAAATTGTAAGAGATGGAATTCTTGAACTCTTCTAGCTCATGACACCTCATGCACATAGGCTTGCTTAGTAAGCTTGTTAGGCTTACTTGTTGACTAGCAAGGGCAAGCACAAGCTCCACCTATGGCCGGCCACACTAAGGAAGGAACACCTCATGGTTCCTAGGCCACATGAGTAAGCACCCTAGCTTGGGTGACTTGGCAATAAGGAAGCAAGGATGGCCGGCCACCTCTCAAGGAATCAAGCACAAATTGCATTTTTTTAGGGACTTTTGAGCAATTCCAAGAGTTGTGTTTCACCTATAAATAGGTGAAGGTTCTTTCATTTTTTTTTAGTTAGCCAAAACAAACACACAAGCAACTCAAACCCTCTACACTTTGCCATAGAAGCCGAGCAAGGGAGGAGAGAAAAGAAAAGAAAGAGAACAAGAGTGTGAGGAGAGTTCGGTTAGTGTAAGAAGTGAGTAGAAAGTTTCGAAGCTCTAGTTAGGGTTTTAATCCGTGGAACTTGAGGTAAATTCTTGAACCCTCTAGTTCTTTATTTAAGTTTCAGTTAGGGTTTGATTATTAGGTCATTGAATTTGATCATGAGCTTAGTTTGTTAAGTTTTATGTACTATGGTTTATGTATGCTTGAGTAAGGATCAAAACTGAACAGTTTTTCTGGTAACCAAATTTTGAGGCCCTTAGAGGCCGAATATGGAAAAAGTTAAAACTTCAAAGTTGTAGAGAAGGGAAAATCATAGGGGTCAACGCGGACAGTTTTTGAAAACAAGACCCCTAAGACCTTTGTTTTTGCAAAAACCCGAGACCAAATTATAATAAGTGTATTTGGTTGAAGAATTTTCAAATGCAGAAATAAGCATGTTAAAGACAGATTTGAGTTTTGAGTTAAAAACAAAAGTTGTAGGAGACTTCAAAGTCTACAACTTTCATGAAGAAAACTTTTCCAAATTTTGAACGGATTTGTAAGAAAAGTATTAAAAACTATGTAATAGTTTTAAAACCCGGTTTTGAGAACTTTAGGGTTTTACTAAAATTCAAAAAGGAGTTGAATTTTGGGATTTATGGTTTAAATCGAGTTAGCAACAAAAATCAAAACGTTGTTATGATAGGATGATGCTTATCCTATGATTTTCTTGAAAACAGGAAAACGACCTGTTTAAGTGAAGAAATTTAAATCAAGGCGCAGTAAAGGTTAGTACGACTCCGCCTACAGCATAAACAAAATTGTTTGTTGTATAAGTGTATGATGAAATGCTTATGACTTGTATGATACCAAGTTCATGATGCTATGTGTTCAGGGAATGTTTATGTTTGTATGTATGTATGTCTCCATGATAGGATGAATGTTACAGCTTGTATGCCTTTAAGTTTATGTTATGAGATATATGAGGTATGTTAAAGCATGTATGTCCACATGATGAATAGTTTGATATTATGGCATCACGAAGTATGCTCATTTATGATAAGTTAATCGGTAAGATATGAAATCCCAGTTTCAGTTAAGAAACTGGTTAAGATCATGAAATAAGGTTTCAAGAACGAAACAAGATAAGAACAAGATTTAAGATATCATTATGATAAGCAGGATGCAATATGTCGTATCGACCCGCGTTAGGTCGGGTTTGGTTCATGGTTTGAGTTGGACAGGGCTGGCCGCCCCAACCACTCCATGGCAGCGCGCCACGGTACGTACATTTATGTTATGTAAGGGCCCTAAAAATTATGCTAACTTATGAAAACAGTAAGAAAGCATAATTGGTTCATGCATTATGTTATTATGTGATATGTTGCGGATAAATAGTTGTGCTTGCTGGGCGAAAGCTCATAGTTCATGTTTATGCTGTAGGTAAGCAAACTTATAGCAATACTTGATACAAGACGGTGGAGCATGGCAAAACAAACTGTGAAACTGTGGGACGGGCATTACTACATTTCTTTTTGTTAAATTATGCTACGCTAAATATGTTGTAATCGAATAAAGATTTCATCACTATGTTATGTAGTTAAGTATATGTACAAGTATATATGTAATTATTAAAAAGATTTCAGTTCAAATTTTATATTGTAAGTAAAAAAAAAAAAAAAAAAAAAAAAAAAAAAAAAATAGCTCAAGTTTTCATATGTAGTGAGATAGTATGTACGATAACGGCCCACAATAGGCGGGTCGTGTCAGAGTTGGTATCAGAGCAACGGATCCTGCCTTCCAGTTTCACAGTATGCTTGCCTGCGCCACTGTCATTGTAAGTTGAATGTATTTAGTATTTGTATAATTAATTAGTAAGAAATTTTATAATTTAGATTAACAGACAATGGATGAGGACCGAGGTGCGGCTTATGCGTTCTTCATGATGTCCCCGTTAACATTCGATGGAACTAGACGGACCGTGACATTAGCGGCTTGGCTTCATGACATTGAGGCTATATTTCGCATATGTCACATTCAGCCTCATTTACAAGTAGCGTTAGCTAGCCGTTGTCTTGCAGTAGATGCTAGACTTTGGTGGAGAACTCAAGGAGAGAATGAAGTTCAAGGAGGATTATGGGAAGATTTCCGTAATGCTATCATTGCTCGATTTGGACCTATACGGGAAGAAGACGCTGGTATGCATTATCGGGACCCAGACATTTATCGTGACATGAACACTGCCCGATATCTGAACTATGTTTATGATTGGCACGCCTATCCAGGCGAATCGATGGGCCATTACTGCCGAAGGTTCCAAGAGGCTATGTTACCCCATATTCCTGATTGGGGCAACCCTGAGATGAGAGCCTTACAATTGCTCAGGGAGGGCTTACCTTTTAAAATTAGGGAACTTGTGCAGCCTCCAGCGTTGGAAATGACGTTGGATCATATGATCAATGAAATTTTGGATGCTGAATTAACAGCCCATGTGATTCAGGCGGATGCTATGATAAATGACCAAGAACTGGAGCCAGTTGATAACGTTGGTATAGAAGAACCACAGTTTCAATGGGGTCCAGAATTGCAAGAAGATCCTATTCCGGCGGTACCACTTCAAGAAATTCCCCTACAAGAGGAAGGAATTGATGTTGAAGCCATGGATCTTGAAAATCTCGAACTTCAAGAAGATCCTCCTGAAATTGTTATGGACGAGGAAGAAGAGGAACAAGTAGACGTAGAAGATGATCCGGAGGAGATTATGTTTGATGAAGAAGACTGGGAAGTATTCTCCAACGTATCATCAGAGTAGCGAATTGAGGTGTAAGATAGTAATTCTGTGTGATGGCTAAGTGGTGATCACTTCCATCTTATGTGAATATGTATATATGTAACATATGATACAATCTAGGGTATGTTATGATGTAATATGATATGTTATGTTATGATATGATATGATTATGCTATGATATGCTTATGTTATGATGAGAGATAATAATATCATGACCTGATATTATAAGTAAAGTTTATGCTAAGATATGATGTGATATGAATGAACAAGGAGATGATTGGAATATAACAACATCTTTCTTGTGATTAGATAGGAATTAGAAGATGTCTCGGCCGCGTACCCGAGCAAACCCAAACCCGCAAGAACCTGATCTTGCAAATTTAGTAGCCACATTGCAACGGCAATTACAAGAACAGCAGCAAGAAACTAATCAGCTTAGGGAACAAGTAGCCCAACTAAATCAGATACCCCAAGCCAATGTGAATCCACCACAAAACAATCATGTACCTCCAGTAGCACCTCAAGTACCGGAGATTCATCAAGAAATCCCACTAGAGCCCGCAGGACTGCAAAGGAATCCACCTGTGATTAGGGAGGATCTGTTATATGAGCGGTTTAGGCGAATGAAGGCGCCTGAATTCGAGGGAACTACGGATCCGTTGGTAGCGGATAATTGGCTTATAGATATCCAAGTAATTTTGGATTTTATGGGACTCACAGAACATGAGAAGGTTCTTTGTGCCTCTTTTGCTTTAAAGAAGGATGCGCGTCACTGGTGGAAGACGGTCCAGATGCGCAGGAATGTGGCGAACATGGATTGGCAAGATTTTGTAGCTGAATTTAGTACGATGTACTATAATGGGGAAATACTGGCAGTTCAACAAGATGAGTTTACCAGTTTCAAGCAGGGGTCTATGTCGGTGGTGGAAGCAGTCAATAAGTTTGAACAACTTAGCCGCCTATGTCCAGAACTGGTACCAAATGAAAAGGAGAAAGTAAGAAGAATGATGAAAATGTTTCGGACAGACATCTCCAAGCAAGTTAGTGCTGGAAGTAGTCCTCCTACTCTCGTAGCTGATTGTATAAGTCGAGCTATGAGAGCAGAATACTGGATTAATCAGGATAAGGAAGCGAGGGTTCAGATCTTTAAAGCTAAGAAAGAAGAAAAAGTTATGGAGAAACAGTTGCAGCCTAGACCGAGTCAGGAGACGAACTTGAAAGGCCAGACTAGTAATCCCAACCAATATTCCAAACAGTTTGGGAGGAATAAAAGGAAGGGAAATGCTATGGGCCAGGGCCAACAAAGGAATTACCCTCAAAAGAAGAATAATCGTGGGAATGAGGGTAATAATAATAACTACCCTGTGTGTGCTCAATGTGGAAGGAAGCACTTGGGTGTATGTAGAATGGGATCAAACGCTTGCTACCTGTGTGGCAAGGAAGGCCATTATGCGAGGAATTGCACTTCTAATAGCCAGAACCAGAACCCTCAGTACCAGAATAGGAATACAAACCGACAGTTGCATGCGGTGCAAGCCAAGATTGAAGGTCCTTCGATTGTACAAGGAAGATTGGAGGCTCCCGAACCACAAGCCCGGATTTATGCCTACACAAAAGGAGATGCTGAAGCTGGAACCTCTAACGTGGTGACAGGTCAGATCTCTTTAGCCACTCATGATGCTATTGCCTTATTTGATTCTGGTGCCACCCATTCATTTGTATCAATGGAGTATGCCCAGAAGTTAGATAGAAGTGTAGAAAATCTAGAGCAACTTTTTAGGACCTCTCTTCCATCGGGAGAGATTTTGTTGTCTGACTCCTGGATGCGAAATGTTCCGGTAGTCATGTGTGGTAGAGAATTGTATATAGACCTGATTGCAATTAAGCTTCAGGATTTCGATGTTATCCTGGGAATGGATTTCTTAGGTAAGTACAACGCTAAGATTGATTGTCGCAAGCGTTGTGTTACGTTTAGTCCTTTCGATGAAGAGGAATTTAACTTTCACGGCCAGTCTAAGGGCTCATCAACTCGGCTAGTTTCGGCAATGAAGGCTTGGAAAATGTTAGCTAAAGGATGTCAAGGATACTTGGCTAACATGGTGAACAAAGAACAAGAAAAGGAGCTACAGCCTGAAGATGTGCCCATTATAGGGGAATATGTAGATGTTTTTCCAAAGGATTTAACCAGACTTCCGCCAGAGCGGGAAATCTATTTCGAAATAGAGTTGTTGCCAGGAGCAGCTCCCATATCGAAAGCACCCTACCGTATGGCCCCAGCTGAGCTTAGGGAACTCCAAGTACAGTTACAAGAACTGTTGGACAAAGGATTTATTCGACAAAGCCATTCCCCGTGGGGAGCACCAGTGCTGTTTGTCAAGAAGAAGGACGGATCATTGCGGATGTGCATCGATTATCGCGAGTTGAACAAGATCACGATTAAGAACAAGTATCCTCTTCCGAGAATCGACGATCTCTTTGATCAACTCAGAGGAGCATTGTATTCTCGAAAATTGACCTACGATCGGGATATCATCAACTTAAAATCAAGGAAGGAGATATTTCTAAGACAGCTTTCCGAACACGGTATGGGCATTACGAGTTTTTAGTCATGCCATTTGGATTGACTAATGCCCCAGCTGCGTTTATGGACCTCATGAATCGGGTGTTTAAAGAATATTTAGATAAGTTTGTTATCGTCTTCATTGACGATATTTTGATTTACTCAAAGTCCATTGAGGAACATGAGCAGCATCTCAGAGTAGTATTGGAGATTTTAAGACAGAATCAGCTCTATGCCAAATTCACAAAATGTGAATTTTGGTTGGAAAAAGTACATTTCTTGGGCCATGTAGTTTCAAAGGAAGGAATTTCCGTTGATCCTGCTAAGATAGAAGCCGTTAGTGCATGGTCAGCACCCAAAAACGTCACGGAGATACGAAGCTTTCTTGGTTTGGCCGGATACTACCGACGGTTCGTTGAAGGATTCTCCAAGATTTCAGCGCCACTTACAGCCCTTACTAAGAAAGAGAGAAAGTTTGATTGGACACAGAAGTGTGAAGAAAGCTTTCAAGAGCTCAAGAGGAAGCTTACGAGTGCACCAGTACTAATAATTCCTGATGTAGAAACAGGAAATTTTGTTATTTATAGCGATGCGTCAAAGACCGGACTAGGAGCTGTCCTTATGCAAGGAGGAAAGGTGGTTGCCTATGCTTCACGTCAACTGAAGGACCACGAGCGGAACTATCCAACGCACGATTTGGAACTTGCAGCGGTGGTTTTTGCCTTGAAGATTTGGAGACATTACCTGTATGGCAATAGATGTGAGATTTTCACCGATCATCAAAGTCTCAAATACATCTTTACCCAAAAGGAGCTCAATATGAGGCAACGTAGATGGCTTGAACTCATAAAGGATTACGATTGTGAGATCCTTTACCACCCTGGAAAAGCGAACAAAGTGGCAGACGCACTAAGTAGGAAGTCTTCCGGTGTGCTCATGTCGATTGAAGGATTGTCTAAGTCACTCCAAAAGGAAATTTCTGATTTTGAATTGGAAATAATATCAGGGAAATTGGCTGCTTTGACTCTTCAGTCCAATCTCCTAGACTCTATTAAGTGTTATCAGGAGAAAGATTCCTTTTTGATAAAGACGCAACTTCTTGGTGGTGAAGATAAAGACTTTAAGACATCCGCGAATGGATTAATTCTCTTCAAAGGAAGGATTTGTGTTCCTAACATTGAATTCCTTAATAAACAAATCATGTCTGAAGCGCATGAAACGCCATACTCAGTTCACCCTGGAGCTACTAAGATGTACATGGACCTCAAGGAGAATTTTTGGTGGCCAAGCATGAAGAGAGAAATTGCGGATTTCGTATCAAAATGCTTAACTTGTCAGAAAGTTAAGGCCGAACACCGACAACCTGGTGGAGATCTTCAAAAGATCGAACTCCCAGAGTGGAAATGGGAGCAAATCACCATGGATTTCATAGTTGGATTACCCAGGACCGCAAGTGGGAATGATATGATTTGGGTGATTGTGGATAGATTAACCAAATCAGCTCATTTCATTGCCATTAAAGCCACCTTTTCGGTCGAGAAATTGGCTGAGATGTATGTATCTCAGATCGTTAGGTTTCATGGAGTTCCAAAATCCATCATTTCAGATCGGGATGGGCGTTTTACCTCACGATTTTGGAAAATTGTACAAGCAGCTATGGGATCAAAGTTGAAATTCAGTACCGCTTTTCACCCTCAGACAGATGGACAATCGGAACGCACTATCCAGACATTGGAAGATATGTTGAGGTCTTGTGCTAGGGATTTCAAGGGAAACTGGGATCAGAAGTTACCCTTGATTGAGTTTTCGTATAATAACAGTTATCACACCTCAATTGGTATGGCTCCATATGAAGCGCTTTACGGAAGAAGATGTCGATCTCCCATCCATTGGCAAGAAGTTGGACAGAAGCAACTTCAAACCACGGACTTCATCAGAAGAACCTCAGAGGACATCAGGGTGATCAAGCAACGACTCGACGTAGCTTTCAGTCGGCAGAAGAGTTATGCTGATAAACGTCGAAGACCTTTAGAATTTCAGGTTGGAGATTCTGTTTTTCTTAAGATTGCTCCAATGAAAGGAGTTATGAGGTTTGGTAAGAAAGGAAAGCTTAATCCAAGATATACGGGTCCTTTTGAAATTCTCGAAAGGATTGGAAAAGTAGCCTACAGACTTGCGTTACCGCCAGCTTTGGCCTCGGTACATGACGTTTTCCACGTTTCGATGTTGAAGAAATATGTACATGATCCTTCCCATGTGTTAAGTCAGGAACCTGTTGAAGTACAAACGGATTTGACTTATGAGGAAAAGCCAATCCGGATTCTAGATCGGGAAGAAAAGGTCTTAAGAAACAAAACCATTCCTATGGTTAAGGTGTTATGGCGGAATCATAACATAGAAGAAGCAACGTGGGAATTAGAAGAAGAAATAAGAAAGAACTATCCCTACTTGTAGTGATTTTCGGGGACGAAAATTTTTAAGGAGGGTAGATTGTAATGACCCAAATTTTCATTAAGCATATGATTTCTTTTGTTAAGAATCACAGCTATGCTATGTATGTCTATGTGTTTTATATGATAAGTTTTGGATGATGGTCCAGTTAAATTATACTGTTATCAGTTGAAAACAGTATATGAATATCTATGTTAGTATGAAAATGAACTGCATTCAGAAAATAAGCCAAGCAAAGCTTTAATGATGACACCTCTGATAACAAGTGTCATTGCCATGATTGGTCACCTTACAGGGACCAAAATGCAAATATTTTATGTTTAGGGGTCAATTTTGCAAATTTAAGAAAGTTCATGATTTTGAAGTTTTTAAAGTCAAGGAAGTCTTTTTAAGGAGGATTTAGCATTAAATTGAAGTTTAGAAGGCTTAATTTAGTCGGCCAATCTATGAGGACTAAAGTGCAAATATTTTTGCCTTAAGGGGCTAAAGTGTAATTTTGGGAAAAATTATGGACTTATCAGCAATTATGTAAATTTGTGAACAAGGGATCTAGTTTTTGTGGAACATTATGCAGATTAGAAGAAATTAAGTGTCATTTAAAGTTCACAAATCATACCCTAAGTTTAGCAACTAAGCACTTAGATTTGCTTGGTTAATTTTGTGTTAAGTTTCAATTAGCCATCTTGTCTCATTTGGCTTCACCAAAACCGGCCACATGAGGGAGAGACACCTCATGCTTGTAGCTTGGATAAGCCACCCTCCTAGCCTTGCTCCTTGGCAAGCCAAGGCTTGCACACCTATGCACCAAGGCCGGCCACCACAAGGAAGCAACACATGGACCAACCTTGCTCACATGGCAAGCTCATGCTTTGCCAAGGCCACACCATGACCGGCCACTTGAGGAAGCAACACCTCATAGCCTAGCCTTGATGAACCAACACCCTAGACTCCCTAGCCTAGCCCCCTTGGCAAGCCAAGGCTTGCACACCTCACCCTAGGGCCGGCCATCACAAGGGTTTGCCACCTCAAGCTTGTAGCTTTGATGAGCAAGCATCCTAGCTAGGCTTGCTTGGCACTTTAGGGCATGGAGGGCCGGCCAACACATAGGGATTTAGGGGAAATTTTTGTGGTTTTAAGGACCAATGGCTAAATTATAAGAGATGGAATTCTTGAACTCTTCTAGCTCATGACACCTCATGCACATAGGCTTGCTTAGTAAGCTTGTTAGGCTTACTTGTTGACTAGCAAGGGCAAGCACAAGCTCCACCTATGGCCGGCCACACTAAGGAAGGAACACCTCATGGTTCCTAGGCCACATGAGTAAGCACCCTAGCTTGGGTGACTTGGCAAGAAGGAAGCAAGGATGGCCGGCCACCTCTCAAGGAATCAAGCACAAATTGCATTTTTTTAGGGACTTTTGAGCAATTCCAAGAGTTGTGTTTCACCTATAAATAGGTGAAGGTTCTTTCATTTTTTTTTAGTTAGCCAAAACAAACACACAAGCAACTCAAACCCTCTACACTTTGCCATAGAAGCCGAGCAAGGGAGGAGAGAAAAGAAAAGAAAGAGAACAAGAGTGTGAGGAGAGTTCGGTTAGTGTAAGAAGTGAGTAGAAAGTTTCGAAGCTCTAGTTAGGGTTTTAATCCGTGGAACTTGAGGTAAATTCTTGAACCCTCTAGTTCTTTATTTAAGTTTCAGTTAGGGTTTGATTATTAGGTCATTGAATTTGATCATGAGCTTAGTTTGTTAAGTTTTATGTACTATGGTTTATGTATGCTTGAGTAAGGATCAAAACTGAACAGTTTTTCTGGTAACCAAATTTTGAGGCCCTTAGAGGCCGAATATGGAAAAAGTTAAAACTTCAAAGTTGTAGAGAAGGGAAAATCCTAGGGGTTAGCATGGACAGTTTTTGAAAACAAGACCCCTAAGACCTTTGTTTTTGCAAAAACCCGAGACCAAATTATAATAAGTGTATTTGGTTGAAGAATTTTCAAAGGCAGAAATAAGCATGTTAAAGACAGATTTGAGTTTTGAGTTAAAAACAAAAGTTGTAGGAGACTTCAAAGTCTACAACTTTCATGTAGAAAACTTTTCCAAATTTTGAACGGATTTGTAAGAAAAGTATTAAACACTATGTAATAGTTTTAAAACCCGGTTTTGAGAACTTTAGGGTTTTACTAAAATTCAAAAAGGAGTTGAATTTTGGGATTTATGGTTTAAATCGAGTTAGCAACAAAAATCAAAACGTTGTTATGATAGGATGATGCTTATCCTATGATTTCTTGAAAACAGGAAAACGACCTGTTTGAGTGAAGAAATTTAAATCAAGGCGCAGTAAAGGTTAGTACGGCTCCGCCTACAGCATAAACAAAATTGTTTGTTGTATAAGTGTATGATGAAATGCTTATGACTTGTATGATACCAAGTTCATGATGCTATGTGTTCAGGGAATGTTTTTGTTTGTATGTATGTATGTCTCCATGATAGGATGAATGTTACAGCTTGTATGCCTTTAAGTTTATGTTATGAGATATATGAGGTATGTTAAAGCATGTATGTCCACATGATGAATAGTTTGATATTATGGCATCACGAAGTATGCTCATTTATGATAAGTTAATCGGTAAGATATGAAATCCTAGTTTCAGTTAAGAAACTGGTTAAGATCATGAAATAAGGTTCAAGAACGAAACAAGATAAGAACAAGATTTAAGATATCATTATGATAAGTAGGATGCAATATGTCGTATCGACCCGCGTTAGGTCGGGTTTGGTTCATGGTTTGAGTTGGACAGGGCTGGCCGCCCCAACCACTCCATGGCAGCGCGCCACGGTACGTACATTTATGTTATGTAAGGGCCCTAAAAATTATGCTAACTTATGAAAACAGTAAGAAAGCATAATTGGTTCATGCATTATGTTATTATGTGATATGTTGCGGATAAATAGTTGTGCTTGCTGGGCGAAAGCTCATAGTTCATGTTTATGCTGTAGGTAAGCAAACTTATAGCAATACTTGATACAAGACGGTGGAGCATGGCAAAACAAACTGTGAAACTGTGGGACGGGCATTACTACATTTCTTTTTGTTAAATTATGCTACGCTAAATATGTTGTAATCGAATAAGATTTCATCACTATGTTATGTAGTTAAGTATATGTACAAGTATATATGTAATTATTAAAAAGATTTCAGTTCAAATTTTATATTGTAAGTAAAAAAAAAAAAAAAAAAAAAAAAAAAAAAAAAAATAGCTCAAGTTTTCATATGTAGTGAGATAGTATGTACGATAACGGCCCACAATAGGCGGGTCGTGTCAGAGTTGGTATCAGAGCAACGGATCCTGCCTTCCAGTTTCACAGTATGCTTGCCTGCGCCACTGTCATTGTAAGTTGAATGTATTTAGTATTTGTATAATTAATTAGTAAGAATTTTATAATTTAGATTAACAGACAATGGATGAGGACCGAGGTGCGGCTTATGCGTTCTTCATGATGTCCCCGTTAACATTCGATGGAACTAGACGGACCGTGACATTAGCGGCTTGGCTTCATGACATTGAGGCTATATTTCGCATATGTCACATTCAGCCTCATTTACAAGTAGCGTTAGCTAGCCGTTGTCTTGCAGTAGATGCTAGACTTTGGTGGAGAACTCAAGGAGAGAATGAAGTTCAAGGAGGATTATGGGAAGATTTCCGTAATGCTATCATTGCTCGATTTGGACCTATACGGGAAGAAGACGCTGGTATGCATTATCGGGACCCAGACATTTATCGTGACATGAACACTGCCCGATATCTGAACTATGTTTATGATTGGCACGCCTATCCAGGCGAATCGATGGGCCATTACTGCCGAAGGTTCCAAGAGGCTATGTTACCCCATATTCCTGATTGGGGCAACCCTGAGATGAGAGCCTTACAATTGCTCAGGGAGGGCTTACCTTTTAAAATTAGGGAACTTGTGCAGCCTCCAGCGTTGGAAATGACGTTGGATCATATGATCAATGAAATTTTGGACGCTGAATTAACAGCCCATGTGATTCAGGCGGATGCTATGATAAATGACCAAGAACTGGAGCCAGTTGATAACGTTGGTATAGAAGAACCACAGTTTCAATGGGGTCCAGAATTGCAAGAAGATCCTATTCCCGGCGGTACCACTTCAAGAAATTCCCCTACAAGAGGAAGGAATTGATGTTGAAGCCATGGATCTTGAAAATCTCGAACTTCAAGAAGATCCTCCTGAAATTGTTATGGACGAGGAAGAAGAGGAACAAGTAGACGTAGAAGATGATCCGGAGGAGATTATGTTTGATGAAGAAGACTGGGAAGTATTCTCCAACGTATCATCAGAGTAGCGAATTGAGGTGTAAGATAGTAATTCTGTGTGATGGCTAAGTGGTGATCACTTCATCTTATGTGAATATGTATATATGTAACATATGATACAATCTAGGTATGTTATGATGTAATATGATATGTTATGTTATGATATGATATGATTATGCTATGATATGCTTATGTTATGATGAGAGATAATAATATCATGACCTGATATTATAAGTAAAGTTTATGCTAAGATATGATGTGATATGAATGAACAAGGAGATGATTGGAATATAACAACATCTTTCTTGTGATTAGATAGGAATTAGAAGATGTCTCGGCCGCGTACCCGAGCAAACCCAAACCCGCAAGAACCTGATCTTGCAAATTTAGTAGCCACATTGCAACGGCAATTACAAGAACAGCAGCAAGAAACTAATCAGCTTAGGGAACAAGTAGCCCAACTAAATCAGATACCCCAAGCCAATGTGAATCCACCACAAAACAATCATGTACCTCCAGTAGCACCTCAAGTACCGGAGATTCATCAAGAAATCCCACTAGAGCCCGCAGGACTGCAAAGGAATCCACCTGTGATTAGGGAGGATCTGTTATATGAGCGGTTTAGGCGAATGAAGGCGCCTGAATTCGAGGGAACTACGGATCCGTTGGTAGCGGATAATTGGCTTATAGATATCCAAGTAATTTTGGATTTTATGGGACTCACAGAACATGAGAAGGTTCTTTGTGCCTCTTTTGCTTTAAAGAAGGATGCGCGTCACTGGTGGAAGACGGTCCAGATGCGCAGGAATGTGGCGAACATGGATTGGCAAGATTTTGTAGCTGAATTTAGTACGATGTACTATAATGGGGAAATACTGGCAGTTCAACAAGATGAGTTTACCAGTTTTCAAGCAGGGGTCTATGTCGGTGGTGGAAGCAGTCAATAAGTTTGAAACAACTTAGCCGCCTATGTCCAGAACTGGTACCAAATGAAAAGGAGAAAGTAAGAATAATGATGAAATGTTTCGGACAGACATCTCCAAGCAAGTTAGTGCTGGAAGTAGTCCTCCGACTCTCGTAGCTGATTGTATAAGTCGAGCTATGAGAGCAGAATACTGGATTAATCAGGATAAGGAAGCGAGGGTTCAGATCTTTAAAGCTAAGAAAGAAGAAAAAGTTATGGAGAAACAGTTGCAGCCTAGACCGAGTCAGGAGACGAACTTGAAAGGCCAGACTAGTAATCCCAACCAATATTCCAAACAGTTTGGGAGGAATAAAAGGAAGGGAAATGCTATGGGCCAGGGCCAACAAAGGAATTACCCTCAAAAGAAGAATAATCGTGGGAATGAGGGTAATAATAATAACTACCCTGTGTGTGCTCAATGTGGAAGGAAGCACTTGGTGTATGTAGAATGGGATCAAACGCTTGCTACCTGTGTGGCAAGGAAGGCCATTATGCGAGGAATTGCACTTCTAATAGCCAGAACCAGAACCCTCAGTACCAGAATAGGAATACAAACCGACAGTTGCATGCGGTGCAAGCCAAGATTGAAGGTCCTTCGATTGTACAAGGAAGATTGGAGGCTCCCGAACCACAAGCCCGGATTTATGCCTACACAAAAGGAGATGCTGAAGCTGGAACCTCTAACGTGGTGACAGGTCAGATCTCTTTAGCCACTCATGATGCTATTGCCTTATTTGATTCTGGTGCCACCCATTCATTTGTATCAATGGAGTATGCCCAGAAGTTAGATAGAAGTGTAGAAAATCTAGGGCAACTTTTTAGGACCTCTCTTCCATCGGGAGAGATTTTGTTGTCTGACTCCTGGATACGAAATGTTCCGGTAGTCATGTGTGGTAGAGAAATTGTATATAGACCTGATTGCAATTAAGCTTCAGGATTTCGATGTTATCCTGGAATGGATTTCTTAGGTAAGTACAACGCTAAGATTGATTGTCGCAAGCGTTGTGTTACGTTTAGTCCTTTCGATGAAGAGGAATTTAACTTTCACGGCCAGTCTAAGGCTCATCAACTCGGCTAGTTTCGGCAATGAAGGCTTGGAAAATGTTAGCTAAAGGATGTCAAGGATACTTGGCTAACATGGTGAACAAAGAACAAGAAAATGAGCTACAGCCTGAAGATGTGCCCATTATAGGGGAATATGTAGATGTTTTTCCAAAGGATTTAACCAGACTTCCGCCAGAGCGGGAAATCTATTTCGAAATAGAGTTGTTGCCAGGAGCAGCTCCCATATCGAAAGCACCCTACCGTATGGCCCCCAGCTGAGCTTAGGGAACTCCAAGTACAGTTATAAGAACTGTTGGACAAAGGATTTATTCGACAAAGCCATTCCCCGTGGGGAGCACCAGTGCTGTTTGTCAAGAAGAAGGACGGATCATTGCGGATGTTGCATCGATTATCGCGAGTTGAACAAGATCACGATTAAGAACAGTATCCTCTTCCGAGAATCGACGATCTCTTTGATCAACTCAGAGGAGCATTGGTATTCTCGAAAATTGACCCTAGCGATCGGGATATCATCAACTTAAAATCAAGGAAGGAGATATTTCTAAGACAGCTTTCCGAACACGTATGGGCAGTACGAGTTTTTAGTCATGCCATTTTGGATTGACTAATGCCCCACTGCGTTTATTGGACCTCATGTATCGGGTGTTTAAAGAATATTTAGCATAAGTTTGTTATCGTCTTCATTGAACGATATTTGATTACTCAAAGTCCATTGAGAACATGAGCAGCATCTCAGAGTAGTATTGGAGATTTTAGACAGAATCAGCTCTATGCCAAATTCACAAAATGTGAATTTTGGTTGGAAAAAGTACCTTTCTTGGGCCATGTAGTTTCAAAGGAAGGAATTTCCGTTGATCCTGCTAAGATAGAAGCCGTTAGTGCATGGTCAGCACCCAAAACGTCACGGAGATACGAAGCTTTCTTGGTTTGCCGGATACTACCCGACGGTTCGTTGAAGGATTCTCCAAGATTTCAGCGCCAACTTACAGCCCTTACTAAGAAAGAGAGAAAGTTTTGATTGGACACAGAAGTGTGAAGAAAGCTTTCAAGAGCTCAAGAGGAAGCTTACGAGTGCACCAGTACTAATAATTCCTGAGGTAGAAACAGGAAATTTTGTTATTTATAGCGATGCGTCAAAGACCGGACTAGGAGCTGTCCTTATGCAAGGAGGAAAGGTGGTTGCCTATGCTTCACGTCAACTGAAGGACCACGAGCGGAACTATCCAACGCACGATTTGGAACTTGCAAGCGGTTGTTTTTGCCTTGAAGATTGGAGACATTACCTGTATGGCAATAGAATGTGAGATTTCACCGATCATCAAAGTCTCAAATACATCTTTACTTACCCAAAAGGAGCTCAATATGAGGCAACGTAGATGGCTTGAACTCATAAAGGATTACGATTGTGAGATCCTTTACCACCCTGAAAAAGCGAACAAAGTGGCAGACGCACTAAGTAGGAAGTCTTCCGGTGTGCTCATGTCGATTGAAGGATTGTCTAAGTCACTCCAAAAGGAAATTTCTGATTTTGAATTGGAAATAATATCAGGGAAATTGGCTGCTTTGACTCTTCAGTCCAATCTCCTAGACTCTATTAAGTGTTATCAGGAGAAAGATTCCTTTTTGATAAAGACGCAACTTCTTGGTGGTAAAGATAAAGACTTTAAGAACATCCGCGAATGGATTTAATTCTCTCAAAGGAAGGATTTGTGTTCCTAACATTGAATTCCTTAAGAAACAAATCATGAAGCGCTGAAGCGGAACGCCATACTCAGTTCACCCTGGAGCTACTAAGATGTACATGGACCTCAAGGAAGAATTTTGGTGGCCAAGCATGAAGAGAGAGCGGATTTCGTATCAAAATGCTTAACTTGTCAGAAAGTTAAGGCCGAACACCGACAAACCCTGGCGGAGAATCTTCAAAAGATCGAACTCCCAGAGTGGAATGGGAGCAAATCAACCTGGATTTCATGAGTTGGAGTTTACCCAGGACCGCAAGTGGGAATGATATGAGGATTGGGTGATTGTGGGATAGATTAACCAAATCAGCTCATTTCATTGCCATTAAAGCCACCTTTTCGGTCGAGAAATTGGCTGAGATGTATGTATCTCAATCGTTAGGTTTCATGGAGTTCCAAAATCCATCATTTCAGATCGGGATGGGCGTTTTACCTCACGATTTTGGAAAAGTGTACAAGCAGCTATGGGATCAAAGTTGAAATTCAGTACCGCTTTTCACCCTCAGACAGATGGACAATCGGAACGCACTATCCAGACATTGGAAGATATGTTGAGGTCTTGTGCTATGGATTTCAAGGGAAACTGGGATCAGAAGTTACCCTTGATTGAGTTTTCGTATAATAACAGTTATCACACCTCAATTGGTATGGCTCCATATGAAGCGCTTTACGGAAGAAGATGTCGATCTCCCATCCATTGGCAAGAAGTTGGACAGAAGCAACTTCAAACCACGGACTTCATCAGAAGAACCTCAGAGGACATCAGGGTGATCAAGCAACGACTCGACGTAGCTTTCAGTCGGCAGAAGAGTTATGCTGATAAACGTCGAAGACCTTTAGAATTTCAGGTTGGAGATTCTGTTTTTCTTAAGATTGCTCCAATGAAAGGAGTTATGAGGTTTGGTAAGAAAGGAAAGCTTAATCCAAGATATACGGGTCCTTTTGAAATTCTCGAAAGGATTGGAAAAGTAGCCTACAGACTTGCGTTACCGCCAGCTTTGGCCTCGGTACATGACGTT
Source organism: Ficus carica (assembly GCA_009761775.1). Classification (NCBI taxonomy): domain Eukaryota; kingdom Viridiplantae; phylum Streptophyta; class Magnoliopsida; order Rosales; family Moraceae; genus Ficus; species Ficus carica. Next base: position 3,428,006 of record CM019739.1, read on the forward strand.
TTCCACGTTTCGATGTTGAAGAAATATGTACATGATCCTTCCCATGTGTTAAGTCAGGAACCTGTTGAAGTACAAACGGATTTGACTTATAGGAAAAGCCAATCCGGATTCTAGATCGGGAAGAAAAGGTCTTAAGAAACAAAACCATTCCAATGGTTAAGGTGTTATGGCGGAATCATAACATAGAAGAAGCAACGTGGGAATAGAAGAAGAAATGAGAAAGAACTATCCTTACCTGTAGTGATTTTCGGGGACGAAAATTTTTAAGGAGGGTAGATTGTAATGACCCAAATTTTCATTAAGCATATGATTTCTTTTGTTAAGAATCACAGCTATGCTATGTATGTCTATGTGTTTTATATGATAAGTTTTGGATGATGGTCCAGTTAAATTATACTGTTATCAGTTGAAAACAGTATATATCTATGTTAGTATGAAAATGAACTGCATTCAGAAAATAAGCCAAGCAAAGCTTTTAATGATGACACCCTGATAACAAGTGTCATTGCCATGATTGGTCACCTTACAGGGACCAAAATGCAAATATTTTATGTTTAGGGGTCAATTTTGCAAATTTAAGAAAGTTTATGATTTTGAAGTTTTTAAAGTCAAGGAAGTCTTTTTAAGGAGATTTAGCATTAAATTGAAGTTTAGAAGGCTTAATTTAGTCGGCCAATCTATGAGGACTAAAGTGCAAATATTTTTGCCTTTAGGGGCTAAAGTGCAATTTTGGGAAAAATTGTGGACCTATCAGCAATTATGTAAATTTGTGAACAAGGGATCTAGTTTTGTGGAACATTATGCAGATTAGAAGAAATTAAGTGTCATTAAAAGTTCACAAATCATACCCTAAGTTTAGCAACTAAGCACTTAGATTTGCTTGGTTAATTTTGTGTTAAGTTTCAATTAGCATCTTGTCTCATTTGGCTTCACCAAAACCGGCCACATGAGGGAGAGACACCTCATGCTTGTAGCTTGGATGAGCCACCCTCCTAGCCTTGCTCCTTGGCAAGCCAAGGCTTGCACACCTATGCACCAGGCCGGCCACCACAAGGAAGCAACACATGGACCAACCTTGCTCACATGGCAAGCTCATGCTTTGCCAAGGCCACACCATGACCGGCCACTTGAGGAAGCAACACCTCATAGGCCTAGCCTTGATGAACCAACACCCTAGACCTCCCTAGCCTAGCCCCTTGGCAAGCCAAGGCTTGCACACCTCAACCCTAGGGCCGGCCATCACAAGGGTTTGCCACCTCAAGCTTGTAGCTTTGATGAGCAAGCATCCTAGCTAGGCTTGCTTGGCACTTTAGGGCATGGAGGGCCGGCCAACACATAGGGGTTTAGGGGAAATTTTTGTGGTTTTAAGGACCAATGGCTAAATTATAAGAGATGGAATTCTTGAACTCTTCTAGCTCATGACACCTCATGCACCATAGGCTTGCTTAGTAAGCTTGTTAGGCTTACTTGTTGACTAGCAAGGGCAAGCCCAAGCTCCACCTATGGCCGGCCACACTAAGGAAGGAACACCTCATGGTTCCTAGGCCACATGAGTAAGCACCCTAGCTTGGGTGACTTGGCAAGAAGGAAGCAAGGATGGCCGGCCACCCTCAAGGAATCAAGCACAAATTGCATTTTTTTAGGGACTTGAGCAATTCCAGAGTTGTGTTCACCTATAAATAGGTGAAGGTTCTTTCATTTTTTTTTAGTTAGTCAAAACAAACACACACAACTCAAACCCTCTACAACTTTGCCATAGAAGCCGAGCAAGGAGGAGAGAAAAGAAAAGAAAGAACAAGAGTGTGAGGAGAGTTCGGTTAGTGTAAGAAGTGAGTAGAAAGTTTCGAAGCTCTAGTTAGGGTTTTAATCCGTGGAACTTGAGGTAAATTCTTGAACCCTCTAGTTCTTTATTTAAGTTTCAGTTAGGGTTCGATTATTAGGTCATTGAATTGATCATGAGCTTAGTTTGTTAAGTTTTATGTACTATGGTTTATGTATGCTTGAGTAAGGATCAAAACTGAACGGTTTTTCTGGTAACCAAATTTTGAGGCCCTTAGAGGCCGAATATGGAAAAAGTTAAAACTTCAAAGTTGTAGAGAAGGGAAAATCCTAGGGGTCAGAGGACAGTTTTTGAAAACAAGACCCCTAAGACCTTTGTTTTTGCAAAAACCCGAGACCAAATTATAAGTGTAA